>CAMZMU010000064.1:6634752-6959205 GCA_947311845.1 Poa pratensis | reverse complement strand
GGGTAGGCTAAAGATGAGGTAAAGACATGTAAGGTTAAGGCTGTAAGCGTCCGAGGTAGCAATTAAGCAAAGACGCAGGAGGCGTCATCCGACGTAAGGTGTACGTCGGAGGAATCATCCGAGGTATGCCTCCGAGGTATGAACCTTGGGCAGTCACTAGTTACCACAAGAACAAGGTGTTATCTACCGAGGTGTAGGATCCGGAGTATCCCGAGCCAAGATGAAGCGTGGCCCGACGTATAAGTGACGGCCAGCCGAGGTTAGCAGCAAGTATCGAGGCATGTCAGAGGAGTCACGGGTGCCGCAGAGCTCGTAGCCCGACTTCAGAGGACGGCGAGGTCCGTCCACGGGTTTCCCGGAAGCTCGGGGGCCTAGGAGCTGACTCGGCTATTTCGGGAAAGGTCTACAGGCTAGACCTCGGCAGGCTACTGAAGTATGACCGGAAGAGGAAAGCTAGGCCTGGCTGGCCTGACAGTTCGGCCGTTGAGCTGGCAGGAGGCAGAGGCTTGTCTTCTACCTTTTGGCCATGCCATTGTCAGTTGTAGGCAGGGGTAAAAATGTACTTCGGCCTGTGTATATATGCGGCATCTCTACCTCCAGGGAGGAGGACGGCAAAACCCTAGCTCATTTCCCCTTCATAGTTTCATCTTCCATCTAGAGCTCTCACTTGAGCATCATACAGCTCGAGGAGCACCTTGTACCGAGAACTACACTGATATATTGAGAGAGGAAAGGCAGGAGTAGGGGTTTTACTTCCTCACGAAGGCCCCGAACCTGGGTACATCGTGGTGTCTTTTGTGTTCTTGGCTTTCTTGGTTCTTGTTCATGTTCTTGTGGTTTCTTGCATGTTCTTGCTTGTGCACATCTTGAGTGCATAAACCCTCCCCGGATTCCCCCAACGACCGTTCGGCCCCAACTAAGCCATACCCATGGCATCTGCCGTGATCCCACCACGACAGTTGGCGCCCACCGTGGGGCAGATTGAGGCGTTGGGTGGAGTTTCCATCCGGACGGGCTCCTCTGAGTGTGTTCTTTCTGGCCTTGTTGCCAAGATCGGCGAGTTTGCCTTTGTGAGTGACAATGCGGGGTGCTTCGCCGGCAAGCCTTTCCCCACCGATGGTTTCCTCATGATGCTCGGCAGTTTCCCCACATACGTTGCTGTCGAGGTGGTTCGCGAGTACCCGGAGCAGGTGCTCGTGGACGACGAAACTCCACTCCTGGCGGCTTTGGGCCAACGTGTTACTCGCCCTCCGAGGTGTGTGGAGGTGATGGTGGCTGGTACCCAGCCTGCAGCTAGCAAGGCGGATGCTGGCAAAGTCGCGCTAGCCGAGGTGGAGGCGACACCAACGCTGCCTGAGAAATCAGGTCGGGCGGCGAAGTTTCCGTACGAGAAACCTAGTCAGAATGAGCAGTTGGGCATGCCAAGGGAAGAGTTTCCCTTAGAATCTATCGTTGATAGGTTAGCTCGGCCACTCGCAGTAGAGCAAGTGTGGAGCATACGTGGCCGGGTTAGAGGCAGAGCGCCAGAGAGTGATGAGAGAAGCTCGGTTGCTGGCCGAGGCTAGGCAGCAGTTTGATATGGAGCAAAGGAGTACAATGCTGCACATGGTATAGAGGATGGTTTTACTCCGGTTGTGCGGCGTAAGAAAGCTGCTCTGTTCAACCGAGGCAAGGACCTCTATGAGGAGATGGTTAGGGCTGCAGTCTCGAGCTCGACTAAGGCAACAAGTAGCAGGTCGGCTACTGGTAGGCCGGTGTATAGTTCACCAGCCAAGAACCTTAGAGCAGCCGAAGCAGTAAGGGCCGGGCTATCGGAGTTGACCGGAGATGCATGGCGTGAGCAGCAGAAGCGGCTCAATGAGTTAGTGCATGTGGCCAGCAAGCAAAATGAAGCCCTCCGCAAGGCCGGGCTTGGCGGTTCGCAGGCGGTCCATTCGATTAGGCCAGTTAGCCAGGGGTCCAAGGGGCAAGCCTCGTCTCCACACGTCGGAGGAGCCGAACGTGCCCGGAGTGTCACTTCAGGTCGGAACAAGGAGATGCAGCTGCAAGTGTACGATCCGGTGTTAGCTGGAAAGCAAAAGGTCGGTGACGCTAGCCGAGCCAATGGAGACCCCGGCCCAGGTGATGCAAGCCGAGCTAAAGGCCGTTCAGCTCAGGGAAATCAGAACGGTGGGCAAGCAGCGTCGGCTGGCCGAGGTAAACCACCTCAGCCCCCGAGGCATCAGCAGCAACCCCGGCCGCAGGAGCAGTATCAGCAAGAGCCGGAGTATGTTCCGCAGCCGAAGAGCGTCGGTCGAGGTGGCGACCGATATGATGATGGAAATTCAGCCATGGAGCGGGCTGGATTCTATAGAGTGGATGGTGCATTGGGAGAGCGTATCGGAGCTCGGACGTTGCCTACAGGTGACGCGCGATACAAGCTAGATCGGATTTACAAGTCCGAGAGGTTGGAAGAGGAAGGTCCTCCTGGTCCGGCGTGTTTTGGACCTCGGATCATGAGGAACCACCTCCACCAGTGTCTCAGTTTCAGTTGGGTCGGAGTACCAGGCCGTACAATGGGAGCACCAAGCCGCAAGATTGGCTAGCTGATTATGTTTCAGCAGTATACATTGCGGGGGGCAATCGCCGATGGGCGGTCCGGTATCTCCCGCACATGTTGGAAGGTCCTGCTCGGATCTGGCTGAACAATTTGCCGGAGAATAGCATCAATTGCTGGCTGGATTTAGAGGAGGCATTCAATAGCAACTTCGCCAGCACTTACAAGAGGCCAAACCGACCTCAGCTTTTGCAGGCGTGCAAGCAGGAGGACAATGAGACTGACCGAGAATTCTTGACTCGGTGGAGCAATGTTCGGAACTCCTGTGAAGGAGTTATCGAAGCACAGGCTATAGCGTGGTTCGCTGATGGATGTCGGTATGGTAGCATGTTGTGGCAGAGGCTCCAGAGAGATATGCCAAAGACTCTGGCCGAGACGATTCGGATAGCTGATTCCTATGCCCTTGGCGATCCGATGCAGCCTCTGATGGATGGGAATGCCCGGAACAGGAGGAATCCGATGAACAATCGCAACAACGGACCGAGGTTTGATAACCGTCAAGAGTTCGGGCAAAAGAGGAGAGAACCAGATTTCCAAGTCAATGCTGTAAACCCAAGTCAGTCCGGACCTGGAGGCGCCCAGAAACCGAAGACTGAGGGTCAGGCATGGACTCCGAACCAGAACCAGAGTCAGGGCGGTGGTGCGAAGCAGTGGCAGGAGGCCGGACCACCTGTGACTTATGAGTCATTGGTGAATGGGCCATGTATCTATCATGGCAGGAATGGCAAAACACCCAACCATACCACTCTGCAGTGTAGTTTTCATCACCGAACCGCTGCAGAAGGGGCGAAAGCTGGGACAAACCGGAGTGGGCCACCGAACCAATGGCGTAGACCTCAATATCCGAACGCGCAGCAGCAGCATAAGCCGACCATAGCGGCGCAGAATCAGAGCTTAACCGGAGCAAATTCAACCCCGGTGCATGCGGCCCAAAACCAGAAGATGGTGCAGGCGAAACCGGTGAATGCAGTGAGTGCCCAGGGCAACAACAACAACGGTGGTGCCGGTCAAAGCCAAACGTGGTCCTTTGAGAATCAGAGGTATGAGAACCCCGGTAATGATTATAGGGAAGTACATCAGAGTTACGTGGTGTTTGTGACTGAGTCAACTGATAAGAAGAGTATGCTGAGGCGTGCCAAGGAGGTGAATGCAGTAACTCCAGCAGTGGTGAAATACATGAATTGGTCCGAGCAAGAGATCACTTGGAGCAGGCAAGATACACCTCGGATCATGCCGAGCCCTGGAAACTATGCACTGGTGGTGGATCCGACGTTCTGTGGGCCGACCAACAATGTGAGATTCACCCGAGTCTTGGTGGACAATGGGAGTGCCATAAATATCATGTACCGAGACACCATGGTCAAGCTGGGATACTCACCGAACCAGTTGCAGCCTAGCAGCTGTACGTTTCACGGTATTGTGCCCGGGGTCTCTTGTGCACCTATGGGAAAGGTTTGGGTCGACGTGGGTTTTGGTACCCGAGATAATAGCCGAGTTGAAAGTCTTGAGTTCGAGGTTGTGGACTTGCAGAGCCCTTACCATGCCTTGCTGGGAAGGCCAGCCTTGGCCAAGTTCATGATCTCCACTCATGTGGCCTACCTGAAGATGAAAATGCCGGGGCCCAAGGGAATAATAACCATTTCAGGTGACTACAAGAAGGCTATGCAATGTGCCTCGGCGGGATCCAGTTTAGCCGAGTCCTTGGTGATCGCGGCGGAGAAGAAGCAACTTCAGAAGGTGGTGGCAATGGCGCAGTCTACTCAGCTCGGCATGTCCGGACTAATTACTCCGGACATGAGCGCTTCATTCGAGGTGCCCAAGGAGACCAAGAAAATCCCGCTGGACTCGGAGAACCCGGAGCGTTTCGCCATCATTGGTGCTGGCATGGACGAGAAATAGGAAAGCGCGCTCTGTCACTTCCTCCGTGAGAATCGGGACATTTTTGCATGGTCGGCTAAAGACCTGCCAGGTGTTCCGAGGGAGTTGGCAGAGCACTCTTTGTTTGTTCGGCCAGAGGTGAAACCAGTGCGTCAACCGACGCGGCGGCTCTCAGATGACCGAAGAAAGGTGGTACTCGAAGAATTGGCGAAGTTACTGGCTGCAGGCTTCATCATGGAAGTGCTGCATCCGGACTGGATATCTAATCCAGTCCTCGTGGAGAAAAAGAAGGACGAACCGGCGATAGTCAAGGTGTGGCGCATGTGCATTGACTTCACCAACCTGAACAAGGCGTGCCCGAAGGATCCCTTTCCTTTACCTCGGATTGATCAAGTGATCGATTCTACGGCTGGATGTGAGCTGTTGTCTTTTATTGATGCATATTCTGGTTTTCACCAGATCCCACTGAACACTGATGATCAAATAAAGACTGCCTTTATTACCCCGTATGGGGCGTATTGCTATCGTGTCATGTGTTTCGGTTTGAGAAATGCCGGGGCAACTTATCAAAGGTGTATGCAGAAGTGCTTACACTCTCAAATGGGCAAGAATGTGCAAGTGTATGTTGATGACATTGTTATCAAAACTAAAAAGAAGCATACTCTCATCGAAGACCTCGAAGAGACATTTGCAAACTTAAGAAAGTATCGGTTGAAACTTAACCCGGACAAGTGCACCTTTGGTGTCCCGGCTGGAAAATTGCTCGGTTTCCTCGTATCAAGCCGAGGTATAGAGGTTAACCCGGCTAAGATCCGAGCTATCGAAAGAATGAAGTTGCCGAACTGTTTAAAAGATGTGCAGAAGTTCACGGGATGCCTTGCATCTTTAAGTCGGTTTGTAAGTCGGCTAGGAGAAAAAGCCTTACCATTGTATCAACTTATGAAGAAAAGTACCAGTTTCACTTGGACCCCGCAGGCGGACGCGGCGTTCAATGAGCTGAAGAAGATGTTGTCCACTGCTCCGGTGTTGGCGTCCCCTTTGCAGAATGAACCGATGTTGATATACATTGCGGCTACAAACCGGGTCGTAAGTGTTGCAGTGGTGGTGGAGCGAGACGAAGGAGGCAAATCGGTGCAGAGACCAATCTACTACCTGAGCGAGGTGATATCCACGTCGAAGCAAAACTACCCCACTACCAGAAGATGACGTACGGAGTATACCTGGCGGTTAAGAAACTGAAGCATTATTTCCAAGAGCATCCCATGACGGTGGTATGTGATGCTCCAATCTCGGAGATCATCGGATGCAAGGACGCAACTGGGCGAGTTGCCAAATGGGCGATCGAGGTATCTCCATATACTCCGCATTATGAAAGGCGAGATGCAATCAAGTCGCAGGCGCTACCGACTTTTTATGCGATTGGGCCGAGATGCAATATGAGCCGCCCTTGCCGGACTATAATTATTGGAAGATGCACTTTGATGGGTCCAAGACCAAGGTCGGATTAGGTGCATAGTCCTAACCTCGCCGAAGCAAGACCAGTTGAAGTATGTGCTGCAAATCCATTTCTCGGCGTCGAACAACGTGGCGGAGTATGAGGCCCTGATCCATGGGCTCAAGGTGGCAAAGGAGATAGGTGTCCGGCGTATAGAATGCTTCGGCGATTCAGCTTTGGTGGTGCATCAATCCACGGCACTTGGGATGCATTGGATGCGAACATGGAGTTGTATCGGTTTCATGTGCAAAAGGTGTCTGGGTTCTTCGAAGGATGTGAGTACAAGCACATACCTCGGGGAGAAATGAAGCCGCCGACGTATTGTCTAAGCTCGGTTCATCCAAAGAACCGGTGCCACCGGGGATAGCACTGAACCATTTGAGAACTCCTTCAATCAAGCCCTCGCCTGACTCTGAGTCAATTTTCTTACCGCCAAGTTCGGAGTCTGAGCCCATTCCTATGGAGGTAGACGTCGGATGCGTTTGGCCGGACTCGGGGACTGCTTCGCAGTATCCGAGGAATGATAGAGCCTTTCCTATGGAGATAGATGGTGGGAACTTCGGGTCTGACCCGGGGACTTCGCACCAACACTCGGGGACTGGCCGAGCAATGGTGGAGGAAATCATGAAGGAGATCATGGCGACCGAACCAATGGAGATAGATGAGAGGCTTTTTCCTCTGCATCCAGTGCCGGAGTGGGCGGAGCAGATCATGAACTTCATAGCCGATGGAAGTTTGCCAAGTGATACAACCGAGGCAAGGAGAATCCAGAGGAGAGCTAAGGGATACACCATCATCAACAAGGAGCTATACAAGAGAAGTGTGACCGAGGTGTTGCAAAGGTGTGTCGAACCAGCTGAAGGCAAGGAGATGCTTTTAGAGATCCACCAAGGAGAATGTGGACATCATTGCAGCACAAGAGCTCTGGTGGCCAAGGTGTTCCGGCACGGGTTCTATTGGCCCACCGCCAATGCCGATGCAGAAGATATAGTTCGGAAATGTGAAGGGTGCCAAAGGTTCGCCAAGCAGCAGCACATGCCAGCTTCGGCGCTCAAACCATTCCTATCACGTGGCCCTTTGCAGTTTGGTGTCTGGACATGGTGGGAGAATTCAAGCCAGCCCGAGGCAATATGACTCACATACTGGTGATGGTGGACAAATTCACTAAGTGGATCGAGGTGAAGCCAATCCGAAAGGTGGATGGTCATACGGCAGTGACCTTTTTGAAGGAAATAATCCTGAGATATGGATATCCTCATAGTATCATTACAGACAACGGCACGAACTTTGCTGTCGGAGAGTTTGCTCGGTTCTGCATGAGTAAGGGAATTCGACTTGATGTAGCCTCGGTGGCTCATCCACAGGCTAATGGGCAAGTAGAAAGGTCAAATGCATTGGTATTGGCCGGAATCAAAGCTCGGCTAATAGAACCACTGTTGAAAACACCGGGGTGTTGGATCGATGAGATACCAGCAGTTCTGTGGGGTCTAAGGACCACACCGAACAGATCAACTGGCTATACGCCATTTTTCATGGTCTATGGGGCCGAGGCAATGCTGCCAACCGACATTGAATATGATGCGCCCAGAGTGGCAATGTACACAGAAGCCGAGGCTAAAGAAGCTCGGGAAGATGCTGTAGATTTGCTTGAGGAAGCAAGAGAATTGGCCTTATCTCGGTCAGCAATATATCAGCAGGGTCTCCGACGCTATCAAAGCCGGCATGTAAAACCCCGAAAGTTTAATGAAGGAGACCTAGTGCTGAGGCTTGTCAGCGCAGTAAAGGCGGCACAAGTTGTCACCTCCATGGGAGGGACCATACATTGTGAGCCGAGCTCTGCACAATGATTCATACTATCTTATAGATGCACAGGAACCAAGGGGAGATGGGCTGGATAGACCCGATTCGGAGCTTCAGCGTCCATGGAATGTAGCTCTACTCCGACCCTTCTACTGTTGAAGAATATAATGTATGTACCTCGGCTGATCTTTAATAAAAACTTCGGCACCTCGAGAGTGAGCTCGGGGACTGCCTCGCTCTTATGATTGCATGTTTCTTTTTGTTGTACTCTTTCTTCGTTCGTATGCCGAACTATTTTGAACCTCGTCTCAAACTTCAAGTACTGTATGCTATGTAACTAATCTTGTGACTCGACTGACGAACGCCAGCATGGCAGTCAAGAGCAAAGACGAAAGAACATGGGAAACATGAAAATGAACTCGGGGACTCGGTCCAAAAAGACAGTTCGGCATATGTCGTTTACTAACCCCTGTTTTTACTTCTTTTTTATGTCGGATGACTTTGAAACATACCTCGGAATTTACCAAGTACTGTATGCTATGAACAACAATCTTGTGACTCGACTGTCGAACGCCAGAATGGCAGACAAGAGCAAAGAATGCCAAATATAGTAAACACGAAAGTAAACTCGAGCAATCATTCAAAAGGATTCGACATAAAGCTTAGAAAAGCATGGTTCGGATGAGCATAATAGTAATAGAGGTAGCAAAGGAACTACTTAAGTTTGATTACATCTGCGTCCCGGCATACCGGGGATTTAATGAAGTTTTTTGGCCAAGCATAAGTTCAGGTCGAGGCATCAGGAATTACGTCGGCAACAGCCGAGGCAGCAGGGATTTCGTCCGGAGCCGAGGTAGCCTGGGAAGTGCTGGCAACGTCGGCAGTAACCTCGGCGTCAGGTTGTGGAGAAGCCTCGGTTTCTGCTTCGCGGGTTTCACCGTCGTCACCTTGCTCGGCCTCGACGTCGGATTCTGTTTCGTATTCCTCTCTTCTGGCTCGTAATCCTCGGCGTCGGAGTAGGTGTCTCCTTCGCTCAAGTTCTTGTGTTGGCATATCCAGCGAAGAAGGCAGCCATCTTTTCGCGGCGCTTGATGAGAATTGGGTCCGAGGACCAGGGCGAGCCTCGGCGAAGAGTGTCCATCTTTTCGAGGTCATCTTCTCGCACCAAGTCATGATGAATTTGAGAGCGGCATCAGCTCCAGCGCGAGCTGAAGATGAACGCCACTCTCGGAGTCTTTGTTCGGCTTCACGAAGCTTGGCGGCGAGCTCGGGTAGTATTGGGAGCATCGGCAAGAGGCCATAAGGCTCGGAAAGCAGACAGACCTGCGTCGAGGAGTTCGGACCCAATGGTTTGCAAGGGATGGATCCGAGCTTTGATGGCCACGATGTGGTCCTCAACGGTCCAGTCGGGGTTCGTCTCGTTACGCCTCTTCCTGTGCTGAGCAGTGATATTGCGGGCCGAGATTTGGGTGTAGGTGAAGTGCTCTGCAGAAGGATAGCCTGTTAATAATGAAAGAAACAGTTCGGCAAAGAGCCAGTAACGTTGAGGACAAAGCAAGGATAAGGGGGGCAAGAAGCTTACTGTCCATTTCTTGGTTGATGCGTTCCAGCGTCGGGAGGAGCTGGTTAACCGAAGCTTGAAGGGCTTCATAAGCCTCGGTGGCCGAGGTGGCGCGGGCCTCGGCTAACTGGAGCGCATTCTCATGTTCCTTGGCGGCATCCTCCCGAAGTTTCTTCTCTGTTTCAACAACACTGGCCTTTTCCGCCTGCAGCTGCTCTTTTTCAGACGTCCGCAGCTCAGTGATGCGCTTCAGTTCCTTTACCAGACGAGCTACCTCGGCTTTCTCTTGCGCTAGCTGGTCATCCGAAGTTTTCTTCGCTGCAAGGACGGCCTTGTGCTCGTCGTGGAGTTTCTTGTGGTCAAACAGGAGGGTATGGAAGATATCCGTGCGAACGTTCATAGCATTCTGCAAGGAAGAAAAATATAGCTCGGTTAGAAAGGCTATACCTCGACAAGAGTCTCGGGGACTCGGAGTCAACTCTTTGGGAAAATGTTGCCGGGGTATGCCTCGACAGGAGTCTCGGGGACTCGTACCCGAGGTGCATGCTAAAGTGAGATAAAAATGGATTGGATACGTCGGATGAAAATGGAGAGTTAAGATTCAAGCCAAACAATTTTAACTCCGGCGGAGCGTCAATAGTTTACCTCGAATCTCGGGGACTGGAGATGGTGGATATTAGAGAGATACTGCATGAAAGTAAAGAAAGTGGAACTTACGTTGACAGCTCGAGTAGCAAGCAAAGCAGAAGTTTGCATTTCAAGCATGCGTCGCGCAGGTGCTGCTCCCAGCAGGATGCTCGTCCCCTTGGGTGGTCAAGGAGGCAGAAGAGACCTCGTCCATGTCTGCAGAATTCCAGTCTGCATTGTAGTGTTCCAAGGAGCCGAGGCTCTGGTCACTGTCAGTGCGCAGAGGAGGAAATCCCCACGGTCCGCCCTGCTCGATGCCCCTAACCGAGGCCTCCAAGGCCAAAGTAGCCTCGGAGCTTGAAGCAGGCCGGTTATCCAATATAAGAGATGCCCTCCGAGCATATTCTTCGGCCGGAGGGGCAGTCTCATCAATGGGTGCGGCGAATGGAGGAATTCGGCGTGTCGCCGGGGGAGGAGACCTCGGTTGCATCCTTGAGGGAGAAGAGATAGTCAGGGTGCCAGACCCAGATGTTGGTTTGGGGGTGACCTTAGACTTCACCGTCTCTTTTTCTTTCTCCTTGCCCTTCTCCAACGGCAAGGTAGTCTGGCGAACTGGTTTTTGGGGCTGCTGCTTGGGCTGTTGCTTCTGCTGATGCTTCTGCTGTTGCTGCTGTTGGTTGCGGGCAGTCTGGCTGCGGGGGGAGAGTCGAGGCTCCGGCAAGGCGGTAGCCGGAGTTCTGGCGCGATTGGCATCCGTTTGAGGACGCGGAGAAGTCTGACCCGGGTGGGGGCAGATTTCCCCAAGGCCGGGCCAGACCTCGGTGGAGATCCTGGGCGAGAGTTCGTCGGGGTGGTCGTGGCTTCAGAGGCACCAACGGGTGCAGTCATGGAGGATACCTCCTGATCCACGTCTATGGGGGCACTGCAACGAAAAGAGGAAGGTCAAGTGTTAATACCGAGATAATATGT
This sequence comes from Poa pratensis, assembly GCA_947311845.1. Classification (NCBI taxonomy): domain Eukaryota; kingdom Viridiplantae; phylum Streptophyta; class Magnoliopsida; order Poales; family Poaceae; genus Poa; species Poa pratensis. The sequence goes on along the minus strand of CAMZMU010000064.1, from coordinate 6,948,279 downwards.
TTAAACAACAAACATTGTTGGCTATAGAAGCAAAGCATTACCCATCCGAGGTAGGAAACCTCTTGCCCCCCCGGGCATGAGGAGGAAGTCCGGACTTCTTCAGCCGGCGTCTCTTGACCGGAGCCTCAGTGGGTCCGGAGGCTCCAGTGGCGGATGGTTCGGCGGCCGAAGTTGCGGCACCAGCGCGTTTCCGGCTGGTTGCTGGAGTAAAGTTCGGAAGGTGAGGAAGGCGGGAGAGAGGTACCGCGTTTATTGGTTCCATGACGAGGAACCCCTCCTCGTCATCCGAAATCTCTTGAACTGAAGCTTGTGCTTGAGGCTTACCCGCGGTGGTGATGCGGGCCGAGGCAATGGGCATATAATCCTCGTCGTCAGGGTCCACGTTGGATGGTGGGTCCTCGACAGGGAGATCCTTGCCGAAGTGGTCCGCAGGATGGACTCCATCCTCGGCGGTCTGGCGGGCGAACAGCTGTATGGCAGACATATGAAAAGGAGTTAGGAAGAAAAATTGTCAAGGTGAACGTCGGTAGCAAGACCTCGGTGGTAAAGAAGTATCGAAGAAAACGTCGGAATAGCGTACCTGTTTCGCTGGATTGGTCCGGTAGTGGGGTTCCCTTCCCCATGTCCAAGCGTCGGAGATCTTGGACTTGGTGATAGCTCGGACTCGCCGAGCTACCGCGGCGTTGTCCAGTGCAACGTGCGTATGTCGGGTGGGGTCATAAAGACCGCTCATGTGGCAGATCTTGTGAGACCTCGCCTGAGAGGGGAGACCCTGCGCTTCACGAATGTGCAGGCCAGGTCGTCGGCCGTCAGGACTTTCCCGTCGTTCCCGGGGTCTTCCGGGTCCTGCCATTTCGCAATGTACCCATGGATGGACTTGAGTTCGCCGGTGTGAGGGGGAGTGTAGTCCCAGTTGAGCTGTTCTGTAGGAGGGCTGAGGTTAAACGCCGGCAGGTTGAGGAGGTCCTCTTCGCCGGAGTTCTTCACGTAAAACCACGTCCGGAGCCACTTGCGAACGGTGTCCGGAGTAGTGATACGTGGGAAGATGGAGTTTCGGCGAGGAGCTATGGTGGCAGCTCCGCAGGCGGTTAATTGCTTGGGCAGATCCTTGTTCTTTGGATCCGGGATCACTTGCCGCTTGAGTTGGAAGTAGCGAGAAAAGAGGTCTACCGTGGCTTCGAGGCCGAGGTATCCCTCAGAGAAGGAAACGATGCAGGAGAGAGTGGTGATGGCGTTGGCGGGGAGGTGATGAACCTGGAGTCCGAACTTGTCGAGAAGCTCCGGAAGAAGTACTAACGGGCAGTCCGAAGCCGCGCTGGAAGTGCGCGACGAAGACCACCCGTTCCCCTTGTTGACTTGAGGCTCGAGTTCGCCCTCTGGCAGGCGACACTCTACCCCGGCGGGAATCCGCCGAGTCGCCCTGAGCCACTGGATTTCGTCCGGAGTTACATCCGAACCTTCCCAGCCGGCTCGTTCTCCGACCTCCAGTTCGAGGTCTGGAACCTCGGTTTGTTCCGAAGTCTCAGGAGGAGACATCTCGGCAGAGTCAATCTGCAGAGAATGCGCAGAAGTTTAGCAAAGGAAAAAGGGAATCTGGAATCTAGTACAATATTTGGCTAACTCAGGAGGAGTTTGGTGGCTATCTTATGTGCATAGAGGCATATCTATGCTAGGCGAACATCTATCCGAGGCATGAAACCATTTCTACCCAAAAGAGTATGCGAGTAAGATCTACCGGAGGGGTAAATAGAGTTTTATTCAAGAACATATGAAGAACCAAAGCGCGAAGAGGAAGAAACCTAGAGCAATGCCTAGGGTATCAAGAAAGGGAGTACATACCGTGAAAACGAGGTGCTGAAGGGCGGCGCCGGTGACGCGGTCGCGGCGACGAAGGAACTGCTCGTCGGCGGCGGCGGGAACGCGTTTCTTCTCAACGGAAGCGGCGGCACTGGTTGCGATGGAGGCGAGACGGCGAGTGAATGAGGAAGAAGAGGGAAGCACTGCCCTGGGCCCGTATTTATAACCGCGGGCGGTAACTGCGCACTACCGCGCGGTTATCGGAGCGGCGAGTGGGATCGTTTGTGCACAAATGCCCACGTGGCACGAAGATAGCGGTGGACAAGCAGGCCACAGGATCGGTTGCAGGAGGCAAACCGTCGTGCGGCGCGGTTACTGGAGCGCGAAGCGGCGCAGGCGGGAAACCTCCGCTGACGTGGGCCGCGTGGTGGAAAGCACTCGAGTGCTTTGACTATCGTGGACCAGGAAGTGACGGATGGGACACGTGAACAGTGTTCTCTGACCGAAGTCAGTAAGGATGCAGAATCGAGGAGTTGACGTCCGAGATCTCGGCGGATACTTCGGAAAAGCAGTATGGCCCGAGGAACAGACCGATGGATTTCTCGGAGTATTGGTTCGGTAACCTGCAAACATTGTAGCGCATGTGGTTTCGGGTTGAACCTGATGCGGCCTTTCATCCGAGGCTGCAAGACCACATCAGCTTCGGGGACTACTGTCGGGGGGTTACCCCCGGGTAGGCTAAAGATGAGGTAAAGACATGTAAGGTTAAGGCTGTAAGCCGTCCGAGGTAGCAATTAAGCAAAGACGCAGGAGGCGTCATCCGACGTAAGGTGTACGTCGGAGGAATCATCCGAGGTATGGCCTCCGAGGTATGAACCTTGGGGCAGTCAGCTAGTTACCACAAGAACAAGGTGTTATCTACCGAGGTGTAGGATCCGGAGTATCCCGAGCCAAGATGAAGCGTGGCCCGACGTATAAGTGACCGGCCAGCCGAGGTTAGCAGCAAGTATCGAGGCATGTCAGAGGAGTCACGGGTGCCGCAGAGCTCGTAGCCCGAGGCTTCAGAGGACGGCGAGGTCCGTCCACGGGTTTCCCGGAAGCTCGGGGGCCTAGGAGCTGACTCGGCTATTTCGGGAAAGGTCTACAGGCTAGACCTCGGCAGGCTACTGAAGTATGACCGGAAGAGGAAAGCTAGGCCTGGCTGGCCTGACAGTTCGGCCGTTGAGCTGGCAGGAGGCAGAGGCTTGTCTTCTACCTTTTGGCCATGCCATTGTCAGTTGTAGGCAGGGGTAAAAATGTACTTCGGCCTGTGTATATATGCGGCATCTCTACCTCCAGGGAGGAGGACGGCGAAACCCTAGCTCATTTCCCCCTTCATAGTTTCATCTTCCATCTAGAGCTCTCACTTGAGTAGCATCATACAGCTCGAGGAGCACCTTGTACCCGAAACTACACTGATATATTGAGAGAGGAAAGGCAGGAGTAGGGGTTTTACTTCCTCACGAAGGCCCCGAACCTGGGTACATCGCGGTGTCTTTTGAGTTCTTGGCTTTCTTGGTTCTTGTTCATGTTCTCGTGGTTTCTTGCATGTTCTTGCTTGTGCACATCTTGAGTGCATAAACCCTCCCCGGATTCCCCCAACGACCGTTCGGCCCAACTAAGCCATACCCATGGCATCTGCCGTGATCCCACCACGACAGTTGGCGCCCACCGTGGGGCAGATTGAGGCGTTGGGTGGAGTTTCCATCCGGACGGGCTCCTCTGAGGGTGTTCTTTCTGGCCTTGTTGCCAAGATCGGCGAGTTTAACTTTGTGAGTAACAATGCGGGGTGCTTCGCCGGCAAGCCTTTTCCCACCGGTGGTTTCCTCATGATGCTCGGCAGTTTCCCCACATATGTCGCTGTAGAGGTGGTTCGCGAGTACCCGGAGCAGGTGCTCGTGGACGACGAAACTCCACTCCTGGCGGCTTTGGGCCAACGTGTTACTCGCCCTCCGAGGTGTGTGGAGGTGATGGTGGCTGGTACCCAGCCCGCAGCTAGCAAGGCGGATGCACAGAGGCATATTACTCAACCCATTAATGGCATATTTGCTATAACTCTCATTGGAATATGGGAGCACTAGGAACCTTGCATGCCGCCTTACAAGAAAATCATGTTTGCTGATTTGTTTACCACCCATTCTTCGATTTCGTTCATCAGCTTTGTCTGTAACTCACGTGGCCCCATTGGGAAGACAACAACGCACACTCGTTCGAGTACCATCGCATTGCAAAGCAACAACTTGGTCACATTCCTTTGTGTCTCATGGCCTTGGTAGTGCACTAGGTTGATCTCCCTCACTCGATTGCGTAAGCACGGGATCGAAACATCCGGAACGCCGAACTCATCGCTGAGGTCGAGCGAGTGATCCAAGATGCCGAGCAACTTCTCCTTGTAGCTTGGCTTCATAAACAGTGACAAAACCTCAATGCTCGGAACCTGCTCGAGTATCCTGATCATTGCCTCAATGCTGCCTCTTTGAAGGTACCCCGTCAGCTCAAGCCGCTCGAGGCTTGGAAACGAGGGGAATCCCGGAAGGATTCACCCTCTATGTCTGCACCGAGATGAGTGGACACGAGATGCAGGTGCTTCGTGTCCGTAAAATGCTCAAGGAACTTTCTGAACGGTGGCAACTCCTCCTCGTAGACCCTCTTGCCGCAGAAATCGATGGTGCACGAAGAGATCTTATGGGCGCCGTGCAGGGTCAGGAACGACTCTGCAGGCACCGCGCCCCTGTACTCGAAAACCTTGAGCTCTGACGCGTTGATGCTCACACTCACTAGTGGAAAACGGGACACTAGTCCCGGTTCCAGAGGCCCTCTCGTCCCGGTTAGGCAACCGGGACTAACAAAGCGGGACTAAAGCCCCCACCTCTTTAGTCCCGGTAGCCTACGAACCGGGACTAGAGGCCCACCCACGTGGCCACGGCGCAGCCCGCGGGGCTCAGAACGTTTAGTCCCGGTTCGTAACACGAACCGGGACTAGTGTGTTTACATTTTTTTTTCGATTAAATTTCTGGGTTTAGGGTTAAAGAGAAGGTTGTCCAACACCGTCTAAGATGGTTTGGTCATATAGAACGTAGGCCTCCGGAAGCGCCATTGCATACCGGACGGATAAAGCGGGATGAGAATGTTAAGAGGGGTCGTGGTAGGCCAAACTTGACATGGGAGGAGTCTGTTAAGAGAGATCTGAAGGATTGGAATATCACCAAAGAACTAGCCATGGATAGGGCTGCGTGGAAGTTAGCTATCCATGTGCCAGAACCATGACCTGGTTTCGAGATCTTATGGGTTTCAACTCTAGCCTACCCCAACTTGTTTGGGAAAAAAGTCTTTGTTGTTGTTGTTGTTGTTTCTGGGTTTAGGGTTTTAGGAGGGGTTTCGGATGGTTCCATCGTACAGGGATCACGTCAATGCGCCAAAAACACGAAGATGAAGTTGATGCATATATATTTAACACATACAAATTAAGTAGTACATGAAGATCAAGTTTTCCCGGTTCCAGGTACTTAATTACATGCAGATCACTATTACATGTAGGCATACTATTTTGAATTATAGTAGTACTCTCCTGTATCAGGTATGACCTCCGCAAGGTAAAATCCCGCCAATTCCTCCGCAATTGCTTTGAAGCGGGCCTCTAATGGTAGCTTGTTGCGCTTTCTTGCCAACTTTAAAAGAATAAGATCAAAATAAATACATGAGTTGTGTGTATACATATATATATCAAATGAATGAAACTTAGCACAACTGATGGTAAAACAATAACGCTGTGAATGAGTTGTGGCTGTTCCGCGCAAGACTATACAAGAATAGAATTCAATCAAATAATAATCAAGTATGATAATGGTGCGTGGACCTAGGTAGTACTACTTACATTGTTCATACGCCATATCAGCTTGTCTTTCCATTGACCGGGTTCTTCCTTGATGAACTCTTTCCAAACGCTGCCCGACAAATAAAATTAACAAATGAGTTATTAATGACTTGATATCAGGAAATGAACAAAAGAGGCGATAAGAAATGAAATTACTTTTCGAGCATTGTAAAACATGTCTCGTATTCTAGAGGAGTTTTCCTTAATGAGTCAAGGACATGAAATTACTTTTCGAGCATTGTAAAACATGTCTTGTATTCTATAGGACTTTTCCTTAATGAAATTACTTTTCGAGCATTGTAAAACATGCCATTAATGAACTCGGGACAGCGTCGGTCACCGTACATCCATTGCTGTCTCATCTGCATTATATTAGTATATCAAAAATCATTATATATATACTACATCGATCATGAATAGATAAGTGACCAAATTAATTAATACAAGTTCATCAAGCAAAGTAGAGTAGTGACCAAATCTAATACATAGTTCTCATAAACATACATTAATTGAAACTAACATACAACTATCTAAAGAATTTAAATTCAACAACAAATGCGATCAGAATCGCAACTAAGGTAATTATTGAACCAACAGCATAATGATACCAAGCCTCTTGACTAATGGCATATTTTCTAATCTTTTTAATCTTCAAGCGCATTGCATTCATCTTGATCTCGTGATCCAAGCGCATTGCCTCCATCTTGATCTCGTGATCATCGACGACGTCGGCAAACTTGAACTCCAATTTCATCTTCTCTTCTAAGCATTGGAGACGAAGATCTTCACTTCTTTTCAATTTTTCTTTCAAATCATTGTTTTTTTTTTCAAAAAACTCGATAATAGAGTCGGTTGGAATTTCCGGTTCAACTACCTCCTAGATAAAAATATATCTATGTCAAGTTGGTCGGCATGATTGCGATAAACACGAAACGAAACAAATATATAGTTATAACAAACATTCATACCATATCCGAATAATAGAGCGGACGAGAGCCGGTGTGGACAGATGTCAAAACCATGACACTATATATATAACAAACAATTATACAACTAATAAAATTATACAAATAATAATTATGCTTCTAAATCATACACCAAAGATTTTTTTAAAATAAAAAATAGAAAAAGAGGCTCACCGAGGTGGTGCCGGTGACAGGACGGCGCGGGCGATCGACGGACGGCGACAGGACGACACTAAAACACACAAATCATAATTTAGTTTGAGCTCAAATGAAATCACTAACTTAATCATTTCATCAAACACCTAGCTAGCACTACAAATATGAAATGAGCTAAATAAGCAACGAAACGAGCGCCAGAAGAAAGGATGAAGCTGTGCTAACCCTTGGATAGATGTGGCGCCGTCAATCTTGACAAATGATGAACAAAATAGGGACGAACTCGACCTTGGGAGGGGAAATGGAGAGAAAATAGAGATGAAACTCGAGCTGGAAAAATGAAGCTGGCTGGCTCTGGGTGGAAGATGATGTAGGAAGAAATTTAGTCCCGGTTCCAGCCAAGAACCGAGACTAAAGGTCCACCTTTGGTTTCCATCCTAGAACCGGGACTAAAGGTTCTCGCGCGGGCCCCGGGCTCTGCGGCCGCATGTGGTCTCGAACCGGGACGGCCGTTCTAGCCGTTGGAAAAGGGAAAATCGAACCCACTAGTACCGGTTCCTAAGGGAACCGGTACTAAAGGTCGAAACATTTTGCCCTTTTTCCACTAGTTAGTGACCAGTTTGTGGCAGCACCGAATAGCGAGTATTCGGAGGTGCTTGTCGAGAACGCTGATCGTGTAACTTTTATCGAGACCAGGATCTTCGCGTTCGTAGCAGTTACTTTTCTCCGTGTAGCCGCACCTTTCCAGCGTGAGGTCGACGAGTCACGGGCATGCGGAGATGAGGCATTGGAACCTATCACCGCAGGCGAAGTAGTTACTGATGTTGCTCAGGATCAGCGTCTCAAGGAGTGGCAAGTGGATGAGCTTTGGCGGATCCAGCACACAGCCGCCGAGGCAGAGCGTCCGCACGGCGGCGTGGGTGAAGAGCCTTGTCGGAAGCGTGTAACGGTGCCGGCGCGTGTAATCGTCCTCTTCGTAGGGGATATGGGCAGGGCAGTCCCCGTCGTAGTCGTTGTAGCCGCCTCGACGATGGTGCTCCTGCTCGCCGACAACGAGATGCTCGCCGGCAACGGTGTCCTTAAGGCGCAGGTCAAGGTGGGTCAGCGCCTGCTGCCCCGTGCTCTGTGGTTTCAGCAGGTAGCGCAGCCACTGGCTCAGCATGGTCTCGTCCCAGCGGTCGTAGCGGCCCAAGTGGAGGCGGAAGGAGCGGGGCGGCGCCGTGTCACGGTGGCTGGCGCAGCGGCGGCGGCAGAGCAACGCGGCATTGATGACGTCGATGAGGTCCCCGTTCCTGCTCCGCTGCTCCGATGAGTCATTGCGGAAGGTGCAGTCGTCGTCGTAGGCGTAGTAGATCGGTTCCTCGTGATCCACGAAGGATAAGGCGTCGACCTCGGCGAACGCGTGGCGCCATCGGCGGGAGAGGACGGCGGCGCGCGCGGCCTCCTTTATGGGGAGGCAGGAGAGGATGGTGCCGACGACGCCGGCCGGGAGGTCGCTCAGCCGGTCTCTGCCGGAGGCCATCGTCACGTACGTAGGTTTTGTGGTGGTTCACGACTTACGATCGGATCGAGAGAAGAAAAAAAACATTCGAGCGCTGCAGTCGGTTCTTCCTTTCTTTTTTGGAGAGAAAGTCGGTTCTTCCTTGATCATAGGTCCGGTTCCGTTACTTCCATTTTTTGGCGATCAATTACTTACTCTTTTTGACAATTTACTTGTTCGCACAATCGCACTTGCACTGCAGTACCCAGTCGTAGCGAAGCCGACGAATGTAGGCTCGCGGTAAACAATAATTTTCATTTGTCTTTTTTGCACAGGCCACATATGTTCATATTTTTGGATGGAATTTTGTGGGTGTCGAAAATTCGACATAACCCATGTCCATGACTTTTTGATTTTTGGACACTCGAAAGTGGGGTATCCGAAAACTAGTTGCGGGTGCAACTAGTTGCGGATAATTCCCTCTCCCAGCTATTGCCCAATCCAAACCGGAAAATTCACTTTGACTGGGATATGTACATGCCCCCTGCCACGGGAAAACACAATTTGAAATGTCAAAAAAATCAAATAAAATTTGGCGTGTAATGTGTTTTAAGGGACAACGTTTGGCACTAGGGCTTCAGCTAGTTAAGGCAAATTCAACAGGGCCATATTTGAGATACATGAGCGTATGTTTTTGTCTGCGCAGACAAAAAGCACGGCCTAATGCGGCACCACAAACGGTAAGAGCGAACACATCCTTTTTTTTTTGAACGGGGAGAGGGCACGACAGTGCCCAAATTCATTCAGCTCAGAAGCATAGTACATTGAGAATTACACAGCCCATCGAGCTCACACGATAAGTTGCAGCAAGAATTGGGCAGCTATAGTTGCTATGAGCTGAGTTCCTGCAAGAACTAGTAGGCTCAGATCGTCTCGATCTTTTTGCCGATGTGCGCAATTGTGAGCCATCCCATTTAGGTCTCTAGTAATATGAAGCACCTTGGGTTGGAGAGGGGTGGTAAGCTCTTTGATCTGGATTAGTTGCTCACGAATTTCCCAGAAGACAGAAGGATGGTCAGCACTTGGAGCAGCAGAAGAGCGAGCAAGATTTGCTGAAATATTGTTGAAATATTAGCATCTAACATTTCCAGATAAATCCCTAAAGGCCCATGTTGTCACGCCTCGCCTCGTCACGACGCTCTCGCGTGCCGCGGGTTGCGGGAATCTCGAGCGCTGCGAGTTGAAGCAGATGAACGGTCAACTGAAACGTTTGTCTTAATGGAAAATGAATATGTACTGAAACGTTTGTCTTAAGTGTTCTTAAGTACGGCAGTTTTCAGAATTCATTGCAAGCTGAAACATCCGTCTTAAGTGCTCTTAAGTACGGGAGTTTTCAAAATTCATTCCGCTTAATGGAGAATGAATTTGAGCTGAAACGTTTTGTCTTAAGTGCTATTAAGTACGGCCGTTACCAGTATCTTAATTCTCTCCTTAATTGTGTGCGTTTCCATTGGCCTTCCGACTGCGTGTGTGACTATATAAGAGAGGTCGCTCCTCTCCAGGAAACACACCAGAAAGACAGCATCTGCTTGCGCCGCCACCATAGTTCCACCTACTGTTGCTGTCATCGCTGATCCCATCCCGTCCACCGCGTACACGGCTGACGGGAGAGAAGGCCTCCGAAACTCCGCCTCTCTAGATCCTGTACGGGAGAGGGGCAATTAGGTTTTTGGGGAGCGTCTCCTACGCGACTTCTCGCTCCCATTCATCTGCTTCATCTGCATCAATGGTGGCTCTAGGTTGATAGTGCCAGAAACAATGCTTGTACGTCACACGTCAGTTGGGAACCCCAAGAGGAAGGTATGATGAGTGCAGCAGTAAGTTTTCCCTCAGTATGAAACCAAGGTTTAATCGGACCAGTAGGAAAACGAGGTTTGCTTCGAAGGTGTTGGTGAAGGAGTGTAGTGCGGCGCAACACCAGGGATTCCGGTGCCAACGTGGAACCTGCACAACACAACCAAATTACTTTGCCCCAACTTAACAGTGAGGTTGTCAATCTCACCGGCTTGCTGAAAACAAAGGGTTAAACGTATCGAATGGAAAATGATGTTTGTTTGCATAAAACAATAGAGAACAATGATTGCAGTAGATTGTATTTCAGATGTAAAAGAATGGACCGGGGTCCACAGTTCACTAGTGGTGTCTCTCCAATAAGATAACTAACATGCTGGGTAAACAAATTACAGCTGGGCAATTGACAATTGATAAGTGCATATAACATGCATGTGTGAGCTGTGGTGTCTACTATGAGATTCATTTGGTCATTACGACAAAGTACATAGACCGTTATCCAGCATGCATCTATGCCTAAATAGTCCACTTTCCGGTTAACATCCATACCCCTTCCAGTATTAAGTTGCAAGCAACAGACAATTGCATTAAGTAATGTGCGTAATGTAAACAATACATTCATCCTTGAATAAAGCATTGCTGTTTTACCCCTAGTGGCAACAACACATCTACAACCTCAGAACTTGCTGTCACTATCCCAGGTTAAATAGAGGTTGAACCCAACTATCATGCATAAATACCCCCTCTTGGAGTTACAAGTATTCACGTGGCCAAGGCTTCAACAAGTAACGGAGAGCATGCAAGATCACAAATGACATAGACATAATAATATAATATTCAGCTCCACATAGGTATCAATATAAGTCAGATCCCAGCAAAAACAACATGTAGCATTACAATAAGATGATCTTGATCATGATAGACAGCTCACAAGATCTAAACATGATGGCACAAGTGGAGAAGACAACCATCTAGCTACTGCTATGGACCCATAGTCCAAGCATGAACTACTCACGCATCACTCCGGAGGTGGGCATGGCGATGTAGAGCCCTCCGGTGATGATTCCCCTCTCCGGCAGGGTGCCGGGAAGAGCTTCAGAAACCCCCCGAGTTAGGGTTGACGACGACGGCGGCAGCGAATATGTTCTGGATGAAAGGCTCGGTGTTTTAGGGTTTTCGCATCTCGGGGAATAAATAGGCGAAGGGGCGATGTCGGCGGACCCCCGAGGGGCCCAAACCACAGGCAGGCGCGGCTGGAGGTGGGGCCGCGCCGCCAGGTGGTTTGGCCACCTCGTGGCTCTCCTTCGTCTCTCCTTCGGACTCCGTGTACGTGCTGGAAAAATAGGGACCTGACCTTTTGTTTCGTGTAATTCTGAGAATATTTCTAGAAGTAACTTTCTGAAACCAAAAACAGCAGAAAACAGGGAACTGGCACTGTGGCATCTTGTTAATAGGTTAGTCCCAGAAAATGCATAAAAGTGATACGAAGTGTATATAAAACATGTAGCAAATGGTATAATATAAGAATGGAACAGCAGAAATTATGGATACGTTGGAGACGTATCAATCAACTACGTTTGCGTCGTTTTCTTCATCACCATGGCCACCGACGCCGACAAGGAGAAGGCTGCTGCTGACAAGAGGATCGCCGACGAAACCACCGCCTCTGCTGCTGCTGCGGCCAACTGGCCTACTGGAGGGTATAACATGTTTATCCCTCTTCTGATTATTTCCATGTCTGTAGTACTAGTCATATCCGTAGATGTTTCTACTATATGTCTAGTACATAGTTTTATCATCAAGTTTCAGTATGTCATTAGCACTGTTCACGTCATGTTCATGATTTATTATTGGATTAATTTAATCGGAAAATTGCTTAAATACTCAACAATCCAAAAACCTAATATGTGTAGGCAATTTTCGATCCAAGGTTTTGTTGCTGCACTGAAACCAGCCCCGTTTACGGGGACATATTTTAAGCGTTGACAAACCAAAACGACCTTATGGCTCACTGCGATGAACGTGTTCTGGGTCGCCGGTGTTACTCCCACTGGAACAATTGTTCCTGAACAGGAGAAGGCGTTTAGGGAAGCCACCGTTGTCTTTGTTGGAGCTGTTCTGAGCGTGATCAGAGATAAGTTGGTTGATGCATATTTACATGTGCGGGTTGGTAAGGACCTGTGGGAGGCGCTCGAATCTAAATTCGGCGCAACCGATGCTGGAAGCGAGATGTACACTATAGAGCAGTTCCACGATTACAAGATGGTTGAAAACCGTTCTGTATTGGAACAAGCTCACTGTAGCGGACCTGCACTTAAAAATTGGCAAGTCCCTGTGTATAGTGCAAATCCCTGGATCGATTCGTTTGCACACATAGTCTAAGATGAAATATCACAACATTGTATCAGTTATTACACGAAGATCCCGTACTTAGGAAAATATTCGTTACAACTTGCATAGCATGAAGCTAGCTTTGAAAGAGTAAGCAACGGAAATAAAAATAGCAGTGAGTCTCCATCATCATCATGTGCCACACGCGAAAACATGTTGGTTGTAGAATCGAATCCCTTATACGAAACCTCACTCATCGTCTGAACAACCTGCAACAGGAAAAATGCTGCAACAAGGTGGGTCAGAATCATATAAGATGGAACTGGCAAGTGACACTCTGTGGACACTTAGTGGAATAATTCTAATAACCTATATGCATATCTGGCTGGTGGAGTTTAAGGCTATTTTGCATAAAGCCATCTTTTTCCCAACTCTTTGGAAAACTTTCTTCTAATCAACCCTTGTTCACCCTTCAAACTTTTACTTGAGAAGTTGGCATGTTGGGATCCTCCGTTGACGTCCTTGATCAGCTGCTCAGAATTGTCCGTAACCGGGGACACGGCTAAGTACTTAGTTTTGACACTCTCGAGAGGTTGTGCACGTTCACCATTAGACTTAACCAACCCAAACTATCCCCACACTCCAATAGTGATAGGGAAAAGAAGAAGGTTAAGACGAGATCCTTCAGAAGCATTTTCCCACCCCATATCGGCCTGACGCGCTCCACCTATAATCCTCTACCACCACCTGTCAAGCCGAGGTGAGTCCACGCAACTTATTCGATCAAGACAGATCCCATATGACCAATGGCTGCACTGGAAGCAATCTTCACTTGGAGTTCTTCAAATCCCTTTGATCCCTGGGTGGCAATCCACAAGTGCACATACTCAGGTAAAACCATAGAAATGGCCCTGAGTAGCCACTCAACTTCGCCTCCTCTATCAAACCAATCCACCCAGGAGTTTCTTTAACTTAGTAGAATTTAGCTTTTTTATAAAATAACTTTTTGCATAGCATCAATATTTCTACTAAGTCATTATATATAGGTTCCTAGACACATAGTAACAAGGGTGCTATTCTAAACATGTCTTGCATAGGATATAATACAAGTCCTACACATGCTTAAGGAAAATACTCTACTCATGCATAGGCAAAATACTTAGGAAAATTTATGAATGTGCCACTTGCCTTTGGAAGTTGTTGTTTCTCACACACTCCTTTCAACAAGGATCAACGTTGCACTCCGTTCAATCTATACGTAGATATAACACCATAATAAACAAACAATTCTACAACACAAGACATACAAAACATACATAACAAGATTTACACCAAAAGGTTTGGTTCTAGGAATAAGTTGTATAATAAGTCAACATGAAGATACCAGGGAGAGTGGAACCAAGCTGCTCGTGCAATGGGGAGGGAGAAAACCCTCCACCTGAATCCTTTTCATGGCCGAAACACCTGTATACGTACAATTGGAGATTTTACCAGGGGCAGAGATCAAGCGGGGAAAATGAAAAACCACTACTTATCCGATCACAGAGCGGACGCGTCCGTTTTGACCTACTTATGGACCAAATTTAGACTCTTATCCTCTCACCTGACCCGGCTATCAGCTTCCTACCGGCCAACTACCAGTCACTATTGCAACACGGCGGCCAATTCTTTAAATGTGCCGCTACCGCTGCTCACTCTCCCTCTCCTGCTCCGGCCACCCTTGCTCACTCTCCCTATTCAGCCTCCTTGACAAGATCGAGCGCCTGTGCCAAACCCCTTCGCGCGAAATTGCGGCATGATGTCTCGTCGCAATGTGTCGAGCCCTAGCACGGCGTTCAGCCACGGCCACCGGCTCGTGCCCGGGTTGGTGGAGCAGACCGCGGCGGTAGCTCCTGTGAAGCTCCTCCGACGCCATTTTAGCTAGTATGACCGGGTTAACGCTGGCGGCATTTAGATCAATGTTACAGTTAATCGACATCGTATGGCAAATTTAGATTTATGTTTATTGTCACGTTTATGTTTTATGTCGCATGTTTAAGTTTCTTGTAGACATGTTTAAGTTTATGAACTATATTTGTATTCTCGAGCGAAACTCCATGGGCCGTGTTCAAGTTACCCTTATTAGAGCATCCATAGCAGAACCAAGGTTTTAAATAGACGGCTATTGCATTTAGCCCCAGTGATTTTGAAAGCTATGAAAGGCTATAGCCGGGCTATAGCGCGGCTATGACCTTATAGCCGTTTTGACATATAATGATATAAAATTAACTTTTAAGAGCGTGTATTCGTATATATATCACTAATTTACTGATACATAACATATTCACATAAGAGATACGAATAACTAAGATAGAGTTCTATGCCCATATTACATGTCAAAAACAATATAGGGTTGAGTTTTGCTCCAAATATGATTGATCGGACAATTTTGGTCCAAACTTTTTGGGCGTCTAAGCCGAAAATTTAGCGGCTATGGGGCTAAATCGGGGCTAAATCAATTTAGCCAGGCTATTAGCGGCTATTATCACTATAGCCTATGAAGGCCATAGCCGTAGCGCGAAGCCTCTCGAAAAGCTATAGCCGGGCTATAGCTGGGCTATAGCCGGCTATTTAAAACCTTGAGCAGAACCCATAAACCATTGAACTGAAAACGCGTTTTTCAGTCGTGTTTTGCTCTGTTTTCGGTCCCAATTTGATCGACGTAGAACAAGAACGGAAAAGAAACTGAAGATTGAATTATTTTTTTCATTCCCGCGAACAAACAGACGAACAATGAAGGTGATCACCGATTACAACCAAAATGCGCCGACGATAATCACCAGAGAACCAAAATAAACCCTAGCTGCACTAACCCTAACCCTTACCCTACCCGGGGGCGGCGGTGACAAAACGGCGGCTCGACGCCGCTCATTTCTCGTCGGAGACGAGGTCGACGAACTTCTCGCAAGGCTGAGGCGGCCGAACTCGTCGACGACGCGCTTGCGGAGCTTCGGCGGCACCTCGACACCGGCGTGGATGAAGTGTCAGGCCGCCCGCTTCCTCGCCGCATCAGACAGATCTGACGGGTCGATGGGGGGGGTGGGGGGCGGGAGGAGCTCCCGCGCTTTGGCGGTGTCTTCTTTCGCAGCATCGCAGCGCGGCGGCGGCGGATTGCTCGTCGAAGGTGACGCGGCGGAGCAAGGGATTGCTCATCGGCGGTGGCGGTGGGACTCGGCGTGTGAACTGAAAACACCCCCGAGCCGCTACTTACTGCGTTCGGCCGCTGGGTTTTTCAGGCGCCCCAAAAACGTTCTCGGGCTGAGGCGGCTTTGCGTCCTCTGTTCTGGCAAAAAAACGGACCGAGCCCGTAAGGCTGCTGGAATTTTTCGATTTTACCTTTTTTCGGGCTCTCCTAGGGATGCTCTTATTACTTGCCAAACATGTTTACACCTTTTTTTGGGGGAGCGCTGAGTGTCCTCCGGAGGATAAATTCCCCCGAACGTCCGCATCGACAAGCCGACACGTATTCCTCCTACTGGTCAACGAAGGACGACTCGTCTGTGCGGTGCGCCTCTCACTTTTCCCTTTCCCCACACAGAAGAAGAAAAACACAAATCCCACATAACACATGGCTATGGCCGCGCGCCTCGGAACCTATCATGTCCCCGTCGCCGGAGAAGACGCCCTCGCCGGTGATTCATAGCGCCGCCGCGCTCCTTCGGGAGCATCGCTCACTCCCTTGGGATCACCACTGCGCTTCTTCGGCAGCAACGGCGCCCCCCATGGGAGCACCGCCGTCCTCCCATGGGAGCACCGCCGCGCTTGTTTGGCAGCACCAACGCCCCTCTATTGGAGCAGCGGCGCGCACCTTCAGTAGCAACGCCGTCCTCCTTCGGCAGCACCGCCGCCCTCCCATGGGAGCAACTTCGGCAGCACCGCCGCCCCTCTATTGGAGCACTGGCGCGCACCTTCAGTAGCAACGCCGTCCTGCTTCGGCAGCACCGCTGCCCTCCCATGGGAGCAACGTCGTCCTGCTTCGGCGGCACCGCCGCCCTCCCATGGGAGCAACTCCCTCGTGCTTCGGCAGCACCGCCGCCCTTCTTCAGCAGCACAGCCGTCCTCCCATGGGAGCAACGCCGTCCAGCTTCGGCAACCACGCCGGCGCAGCTCGCTGGAGCTTGGAAAGACAGAGTGGGTTGTGGAGCTCGACGTCGAGGGGAGAGGGATTGGGGGAGGCGGTTGCGCGGGACAAGGTGGAACGGCGGCGTGTGTGGTAGCGTGACCGGAGTCGACGCGTGCCCGTCGGTGCTGCACGCGAGCTCTCTCCGGCAGTCGGAGGCGACATGGAGTAGGATTTGGGGATGGAATCACAGAAGAAAAGGGATAAGGAGCAGCACAGGTGGGGGTGGGACCCGCAAGCTCCGTTTCCTGTGGCCACGCATTACGCAGGTGGCGCACGCGGAGGCCCGGAGGATCGATCCTCCGGAGGCAGCGAAGCGTTTTCCTTTTTTTTGACATGACCTATTTACACCTTGTTCCAAGATTAATCTCCGCCATCTCCGCCGTGATCTATCTATTGGGCTGATAATTTTCACGCCAAACAAAAGGCAAACTATGTACCGTACGTACTGGCCACAAATCAAAACGTGGCACAAGATAATTTTTGTTGCTACAAAATGACTTATCACCTGGCTTTTTTGTCTTTTTTATATGGACGCCTCGCTGTCGATAGGAACGTCGCCTCCCACTGAAGAATATTTCGTATTAAATGAAAACAACAGCGTCAAATCTAGGGTTTGAACTTTGATAGTTAGGGTATAACCACCCACCTAAACATGTTGCCTTTTCGGGAGGTCCCGTGAAATAATTCGGGTAAATGGGCCCTGTTGCGGCGTCGCGCACATGGACGGTCGGTCCCCCCCCCCCCCCCCCCCATCCACGCGTCGGGAAATGGTCCGGGACGTACGGTCAGTAGCGGCGGCAGAGGGTGGGCCCGCGAGGCGCCGAGCCCGTTGGTTCCGTTCCCGTACGGGCGCGTACCCGGCCGTGGTACCCGGGCTTGCTGGCCGCTGCTCCGCCCCAGACGACCACGGATTCTTTATGCATGGTCTATGCATCGGAGCCTCGGAGGTAACGGAGAACAAACAGCAAACTTTTAACTGCTAGCTTTGGAAAGCAAGCGCTGACACCCTTGAAAGCTAAGAATTGATTATGAAAAGGGGAAACCGATGTACTACGACTTTGTTTGTACCTGTGTACGTCCGCTGAAATAGTCCAGGAAACATGCTGTAAGTTTACGGTAGCTGACAGTACAAACGTCAGTCACAAAAACACCGTAATACTAGGTATCTCCAACAGTCGATTGTTTTTGAAAATATATTTTTAAATATAAATTCGAAAACTAATACAAAAATTGAATCAATTTCAAAAAGGAGTGCGCTGTTGGCCTTACTCGTGCCGAAACTCACCTTTCGTGTTACTCAGGCCGAAATCACATGTTTCGGCCCTTCTCTGGCCGAAAGTGTGATGAGCTCTTTCTTTTACCCTTCGAATTGGTTAAAACAAAAGGCACTCAACCGTGTTTTGATTCAAGATAAAATATATACGAAATATATGCGCGTCCACGAGTAGTTTCTATTGTCGTGATCCGTTTCGAGTTTCGTCTACCCTAACTTTTTAAATTTTGGACCGAAATTCATACTATTTTTCGACGAATTTTATCACATTCGTCGCACTCGGTCGATCGTTTGTAATTTCTTTTCACGAGTAGATGGAAACCGTTTTTCCCCGCAACTTTTTTGTTGTAATTTCGGCGGACATATACCTACATGAAAACACATGTACCCGACAGAACATGTACTAGACGGAAAATATGTATATGTCCGTCGAAACAAAAGGTTTAGAACATAAAAGTTATGGAGAACGGCGAGATCCATCTACCGTGTAAGGAAATTTGAAGCGATCCACTGAGTACGTCGAATTTGACAAAATTCACAAAAAATGTGCGGACTTCGATCCAAAATTAAGAAGTTAAAGTCGACGAAACTCGAAACCGATTACGAGAATAAAACCTACTTATCGATGCATATATATTTTGTGTATATTTTATCTTGAATCAAAACATGTTTAAGCTCTTTTCATTTTAACCCAATGGTGCCGATAAATTTGTTTAGGATGGTGAGTAAAATCGCTCTCCAACTTGTAAAATTTGCAAAGTCACAGGACAACCCAATAAATGACAAAACCAACGCGGAGCCCCAAGCATGTGCACGGTTTTTTCACCGTGACTCCTGTCGGCCACTGCTTCATCGCCTACCCCACCGCCGTCTTCCGCGAGCTTCCTCGCCGCCTAGCCCCTCCATTTCCCGTCGGCGTGAGCTTCCCCGCGGCCACCCCTCGTCCTGCCTGGGAGGTGTTCAACAATTTGCCCACAAGCTTAAAACTTGGCATTATAGTTTTGAAGCTATTATAGGAAGGCTAGCAAAGCAAATAAAAATCTTTGATTTCTAAACATTCTCTCTCCTCTTCTCATAACCAGTTTTTAGCAATCTAATAAATGCTATTGGCCAACATCGGGGGGCGGAGATCTCGCAATCTAATATTGTACGGAGCAACAGAAACGCAGCGCACAGACGATCCTGTACTTATTGCTCACAGACCAACATCGGGGGGCGGAGATCTCGCACACCATCACCCGCTCGCATCCACCTCCCTTCCTAGGCCACTCCTCCCTCCCCCAACCACCACCTCCCACTCCCACTTCCAACCAGGGCCCACCGTCCCCGACCCCACAAGTCATCCTCAGCTCCACCAGCACACCACGCCCGCCACGTCACGCCAGAAACAGATTCCTCCCCAAAATCCTCGTGCCCCTCCCCCCGTTCCTCTCTCGCTCCGCACTCTCGCGCCTGCCTGCGCGCGACACGAGTCAACGAACCAACCCCAGTCTCCGGCTGCTGCGGCGGCGCGCGCGCGATCGGGCGGCCGCGATATGGTGAGGACCGGGAGCATGCGGCGGCCCTCGCTGCCGCCCGCGTCCGCGGCGGCGGCGGCCGCGGTGCCCGAGTTCACCGCGTCGGCGGATGATTATAGGCTCATGGAGGAGATAGGCTTCGGCGCCAACGCTGTTGTGTACCGCGCGCTCTTCCTCCCGCCAACACCACAATCGCCGTCAAGTGCCTCGATCTCGATCGGGTTAATAGTAACCTAGTGAGCTCCCTTCCCTTCCTCTCCCGAGGCTCTGCTCTGATATACTCGGTTCTGCAATGTTACTTCACAAATTTTACTTTCATCTTTGGTTTTCATCATTTTGCTAGCGACTTGCATTACCCTTGCCCATGGTTTGGAGATGTTGTAGGACCCTTATCTGTATTTTTAGGCACAACTCCGGTAAGCTTTGATTGCTATTTATTAATTTCACGGAGCACATAGGTAACTTCCAATTCTTTTCTATAGAGTGCGCTCGTGGTCTCTAAATGGCATGTTAAAAGTAACCTAGTGAGCTCCCTCCCTCTCCCACCGGCTCTGCTCTCTCTGTTTCTCCGTCGCTCGCGTGCACGTGCGTGTTAGGGTTTGGTGGTGGTTGGGTGGAGAAATATGGCTTGATCGGGGAGAGACGGTCCTTTAGGGACGCATTGTAGTCGATCGAGCTGCTTTGTGTTAAGCTGGAATGATCGATCGAGCTGGTTTGTTTTATAGTTGTCTGTAACTCTGTATGTTGGTCAGACGGTTCTAGTTTTAGAATCGGACTTCGGATCATGCTTCGCCTATGTTGCCTCTAGTTGACGAGTTGATATACTCGGTTCTGCAATGTTAGTTCACAAATTTTTACTTTGATCTTTGGTTTTCATCATCTTGCTAGCGACTTGCATTTCCCTTGCCGCTGGTTTGGAGATGCTGTAGGACTCTTATCTGTATTGTTAGGCACAACTCCGGCAAGCTTTGATTGCTATTTATTAATTTCACAGTCACAGATCACATAGGCAACTTCCAATTCTTCTCTATAGAGTGCGCTCGTGGTCTCTAAATGGCATGTTAACAGTAACTAGTGAGCTCCCTCCCTCTCCCGTGGCTCTGCTCTCTCTGTTTCTCCGTCGCTCGCCCGGGCGTGCACGTGCGTGTTAGGGTTTGGTGGTGGTTGGGTGGAGAAATATGGCTTGATCGGGGAGAGACGGTCATTTAGGGACGCATTGTAGTCGATCGAGCTGCTTTGTGTTAAGCTGGAATGATCGATCGAGCTGGTTTGTTTTATAGTTGTCTGTAACTCTGTATGTTGGTCAGACGGTTCTAGTTTTAGAATCGGACTTCGGATCATGCTTCGCCTATGTTGGCTCTAGTTGAGGAGTTGATATACTCGGTTCTGCAATGTTAGTTCACAGTTTTTACTTTGATCTTTGGTTTTCATCATTTTGCTAGCAACCTGCATTACCCTTGCAGCTGGTTTGGAGATACTGTAGGACTCTTATCTGTATTTTTAGACAGAATTTGGGTAAGCTTTGATTCGTGTTTATTAATTTCACATATCACATAGACCACTTCCAATTCTTCTCTAGACACTGCGCTCCTGGTCTCTAGGATGGCATGCAGATGCTGTGAACTAAATGTAGGATGACACGTTGTATCTTTTTTGGGATGTAGTATTTGCTAAATTGCATCTTCGTTGATCACAACCGCATATCTTTTAGCTAGCACAATCTCTAGCACTCCTACTTGCTCACTTCCAAAGCGCCAAACTTTACGCCTATGGCCTACCAGTGAATATAGTTCTGGTAATGAATGGATTTGTATACTTATTACCATTTTTTGGCCAATGTTTCAGTCTCTTGCCTATTAGTGTTCCCTTTCTTAAAGTTAGTACTAGCGTATTTAGCATCTCACACTGGTACCTCTCCAGGATGATGTGCGGAAGGAGGCTCAGATAATGAGCTTGATAGATCATCCCAATGTCATCAAGGCTTATTGCTCGTTTGTTGTCGATCATAACCTTTGGGTGATAATGCCATTCATGGCGGAGGGTTCATGTTTACACCTAATGAAGGTCGGCTACCCGATGGCCTCGAGGAGCCTGTTATATGCTCTATTCTAAAAGAGACACTAAAGGCTCTGGATTACCTCCATAGGCAAGGACATATCCACCGAGATGTCAAGGTTAGCTTATTTTGTATAGGATTAATTTACGATAGTTTCATCAGCACTTTTGGTCAACACAACGTTGTGTGCAGGCGGGCAATATCCTTATCGATAGCCCTGGTGTGGTAAAGCTTGGGGACTTTGGTGTATCTGCTTGCTTGTTTGACAGAGGTGACAGACAAAGATCTAGGAATACATTTGTTGGAACACCATGCTGGTACCCATATTTTTTCTAAATTTTTTCTTCTACAGACTCAATAAGTATTTAGCAATTTACAAATGTTTGACATGCATCTTCTTTTGTTTGGTGTTTAGGATGGCTCCAGAAGTTCTCCAGCCTGGAACCGGCTATAATTTCAAGTAGGTTTTTAATATCATATTATGTTTGCTACTTTAGTCTAGAATGTCTTACACTAGTTGTCACACACTTAGTTTGATGGGTCCATTAGATGAGTATCAATTTTTCACTATAACATCATTAGTACATCTGAGATCCCTCAAGTATTGTTTTGAAAATTTATGTTTATTTTAAATGTTGTAATGCTATCTCTAGTTTGAAGAAATCAGGCTAACAGTCTTTCTTACATTTGTCTTTTTCATCTATCCACTCTATAATTGCAATAATCTTATCTTTTATTCTGTATTTCTTTACATGTTGAATTTTTCTTGTCACTATCATATACTTGAGGTGTGCTCATGACTATTTTTCCCCTGCATAGAGCTGATATATGGTCATTTGGGATAACTGCGTTGGAGCTTGCACACGGCCATGCTCCCTTCTCTAAGTATCCTCCTATGAAGGTGACGTGTTAATTGCCCTTCTGCAAATTAAAATACTTCTGTATTTTTGCAGGAAAGTATTAGTAAACAAGTGTTCGAGTTCTGTCATAATTTTTCCTTCTCTAGATTTTCTTGTAGTCAAATTATCAACAAGGTGTTCTGTTGGCAGTTTGCGGTCATGAGGTTTTATCCATTTTGCTGTATGATGTTACTGTACCTGTATCCATGCTTACATCTTACTTTTTTCTTGGGAAAAACACTTGCACTTGGGTAAAATCTCATTGTCTACATGTGCATACCTTCTTTGTGTGACAACTCTATTGTAAAAGTTAAACATAAGCTTGGTGGCCTTGTCAACGAAGCTAGGAATTTACATGTTGAAGTGATATACACCTTCTATTTAATTGTGGTTTATGGTGTTGGATGCAGGTTCTTCTCATGACCCTTCAAAATGCACCACCGGGTCTTGATTATGACCGTGATAGAAAATTCTCAAAGGTAGTACTTATCCTTTCAGCCAATTCTTGGCTGCCTTCTGGTTATGTTTTACAGAATTACTTACTTGCCTTAGGAAGCCATGTTAGTTATTTACAGAGTACAAACACATTAGACACTGTTTAACCTTTCTAATGAAGGCCTTTTAGCTTTAATCACAGTCTTTCAAGGAAATGGTTGCCATGTGCTTGGTAAAAGATCAAACTAAGAGGCCAACAGCTGAAAAGTTACTGAAGCATTCGTTTTTCAAGAACACAAAGGCCCCACAGCTGACTGTTAAGAGTATTGTAACTGATTTGCCCCCTCTATGGGAGCGTGTGAAGGCACTCCAGGTTTTGCTCTTGTGATATCTTATTCTTAGTTGACACTGGAATCATTATATCACACTAAAAAACTATGCCTTTCCAGCAAAAAGATGCGGCACACCTCGCTTCTTCCGAACAAGAAGCACTTTCTATGGTTTGTGATATCAACACTTCTATGTTATTTTATGATTTATGTGAAGGTTTTTGCATTTGAGCCATGATGTGTACTTAGTTTATTTACTCCACAAACTTGAATGACATGGTATGTAATCACACACTGTATGTGATGAAAGTTCCCGCTCTATGCAAGAACTTTCAATTGGGATATTACTTAATTGAATATATGTTGGTTTTCATTAATGACTTATGGGTTGAAGGTATTAGGTCGATTGATGATCGTAGGATCTATAAAACAAAGATTCACAACCACCCACTTTTAGAAGTTGATCACTTGCGCGATATAATTTGACACTTTTCATAGAACAAAGATGATAACTAACATGTTTGAGCCAATATATTCGTTTGTATGACCAATTAGCTTGTCTGAAACTCACTGAAATAGTCCCAGTTTCCCACATGGCTATGACCTATCTTGTTCCAAATGCAAACAATTAAGTAGTAACATCTTTTTCAGCTGCATAGAAATATCATGGCTACTTGCAAATTAAGGTGCTTTTGCTCGCTGTAGAGTTTTTGCTGGAATCTGATCTTGTACAACACTGTCGTAAATTTTGGGGAGAATGCAGCATGATAGTGTCGTAATTTTTTAGAACGTTATATATAGCTAATTTCATATTAATTTTCTATTTAAGAAATGCATATATTCAGTTCCATTTTTCAATCTACTTACTTTGTTTCTTGTGGTTTGATTGCTGTCCAACAGAGTGAGTACCAACGAGGAGTCAGCGCATGGCACTTTGATATTGAGGATCTAAAGGCTCAGGCATTACTGGTAAACTAATAGCTTCATTAATTTCTAAATCTTTGCAACGTTGCTACATCACTAATTCATTCTTGAAATGAAAGTTACTATGAAACAACCTTACAAATAAGTAGCAAACTTATGCAGATTCATGATGATGATCCACCTGAAATAAAGGAGAATGATGACAATGTTCGAACAACTGAAGTTCATAAGGTTTGCTCAATTTGATTCCATTTCGAATTAATGGCCTTTGACGCTTTGACCTGTCCTGTAGTGATAGAAACGGCCTCTAGATATGCTTGTTGAATAAAATCTGGAGTGCATCAAAGAGAAGGGATATCATATGCTCCTATCTTCATAGTAAAAAAGATCTATACCGTTTATATAATTTGAAGAGTAAGGGCATGTTTAGCTGGTGATAAAATATCACAAATGCTTCTGCAGCTCTGCCTGAATCTGAAAAATATATTTTGTGATGTTAATTTTGTACCTGCAACCCTTTTGGTACTATCATGTAGTTTCTCCGTGACTTCGATCAGGTTGATGTTAGGTCAACACACCGTAATGTAGTAGCTCATAAGCTAGCTAAGGAAGATTGCGGTAATAAGTTATGTAAGACCTGGTTTAGCAAGCCGCCAGACTATTGTTTCCGATGTCTGTTGACAGTGTTGGGGTTAAATAAAGTGCGGCATTCCTCTAAAAAAAGAAACTTTAATACCGTAGAATTATTTGCATTCCCCGTTATGTTATAACAAAATGTGTTCTTACATGCAAGAGAGAAATGTACCAATATATCTTTGAATGCTTTTATTGGCAGGATGCATCTTCCGAGAGTCCTATTGGAAAGTCAACACTTCTGAATGGAAATAACCACAGGTCAAATCAGTATGTAACATTTAAGCATTTATCCAACTCTATATGATCAATGTTTGATTTTTATAACAAGAGGATCAGTGAACCTTGATGCATATTGCTCTATTACTTTCCTACTTTAGTGTTAATGCATAGTGTATTCATAGTATTTTGTTATATTTCAGTGAACGAACTTGTGCCACTGCAGTATATCCAGGTGGAAATGGCCCTGAAACAAGTCAAGAATTGACTTCTGACCTTGGCAATGCTGATTTTGGAAGTAAGTTTGATGGATCAGAAAATGATTCATTATCCTCTACACCGAAGCATGGTTCTGAGGCTGGAAATTGTAAAACTGAAGTAAGAAAAAAACAAAGACAACGATCTTACTCCGGCACGATTTATTATTCTGGTACCGGTGATAGTTCCTTCAATGGAAAAGGTTCTATTATTGATGGGTATGTATAACAATTTTTGCTAACTTGTTTAATTCTTTTTGATCTATTGTCATAAGCTCCAGATAGAAAACAAAGTGTTGATTAATATATTTATATTCTGTTGGACTGTTGTTTAGCTCTTCAATTTCGGCTTTGGAGTTTTGATAGATCTTGTTTATAAATCATAACCAAATTTGTTTTCAAAAAATGCGTTAATAGATAATGAGATATCTGAGTATTCATGCACATAACACATTTTGGATTTTCCTTACATGTCGATGGAGTATTGGACTATGAGCGTAATCTAACTGTATATTGTTAAAAGTCATTATGACTGATTAGCTTAAACTTCCATCCGCCAGCATGCTGGATATTTTGTTGTGGCCCTAGAATTATAATTGTAAGTGTTTATTGTAGTTATACACCCTAAGTAAATGCCACTTCCAATACTTGGTTGAAAAGAATAATAATCTAACGGTGGACTGCAACCAAATCCACACTATTCTGATATGCTTGATTGAAAAGAACGTATAGTCTGCTATATAATGGACACCCTAAAAGAGCTCTAAACGCTGAAGTTCTATTGCATTAGTAGTTCATGTTAGCATACCAGTTTAAATTCCATTTGATTGTTGTTCCTCATCACAGGGATACAGGAAGTCCATCAGTATCTAATAAACAAAAGAATGATGCGGGAAGAATCGATGATCTAAGTGGTCCTCTATCACTTTCAACTCGTGCTTCTGCAAATAGTATGTCTGCCCCTATTCGGTCTTCTGGAGGTACGCTAACGCAACCCTTGTTCTAACACGGTTATGCACCACTTTATCAATGTACACGCTGCAGCCATGTGCTAACATTAGCTTAGAACAGCATAAACGTGCTTCTGAAAATGCACTGTCTGCTCATTTTCAGTTTTCTGGAAGTAGGATAAACACACATGGTTCTTTTCATAATTTTTCACCACTTTCGTCAATGTAGATGAAAAGACTTGGAAGTCGCGCATTAGCACTGACTTAGTGTTGCAGTATGCATTGTGAACTAGACCCTTAGTCCTTAGAGAATATTCCTGTCGACACTAGTCCCTAGTGAATTGTGCATCGATAGCCATGATTTTTCTGTTTTTTTATGCAGGATACGTGGGCTCCTTGGGAGATAAACCTAAGGTGGAAATAAAAGGCCGATTTTCAGTGACATCCGAAAATTTTGATCTGGCAAAGGTGGGTGACCTGTTGAGCAATGCATACCTGTCAGAGGATAGTGCTCCATTGACAAGACCATTTCAAAGAAAAACTAAATAAAATCTACTTGACAGGTTCAGGAAATTCCGGTGGTCAAAATTTCACCTAAACCACAGGAGGTAAGAATTTGGTTATGACCCGATCGTAAAAAGCTTTATTGCACTCTTCACTACTTGAACATGCACCTTCCCATGAGTTACCACTGATGCCGGGAGTTCTCAGGAATCTGCACTGAGAAAATTAGCCAGTGTTGGAGCTTGGCCAGTGAAGGTTAAACCAGTGGTACGCTTTCTTGTTATCTAAACTCGACTAGATGTATGATTTGTCAACACATTTTTTTTACTTATTATGATTATGTATTGTTGCACTAAATTGTTAGTTTTTCCCTTGATGTAACGCTATTGAGACTTTTACCCTGAGTTAAATCACACAAGTTCAGATTAAATGGGATGGTTTTTTTTTAAAAGAGTATGCCAAAGGCATACCTTAGATTTATAGAAGAAGAGCAATCAAATTACAAGAAGCTTAACCCATCCTGCGAACAAGAGGGCAGCAGAACTCCACACTCACACACACACTCTCTACCTACTCTCTCGCGTTATTGCAATTATCTTTCTGAAGAAGTTAAATTGGCATCGTCTCTTTTCTTTAATCATATTTAGTGGACGTGTGTATCCCTCATTGGAGAATTTCCTGTATAAGATATTAAGATTTTATATTTTCTTTAGAAATGTCAACTGCATATCAGGTAATGATGATATCGAATTCACGTGACTGAATTCTTGGAGTAGTCGCATGCAAGAACTGAACTCTAAAGCATGTAGAAACTATGTTGAAAATGGACAATTTTCTCTGTTTAAATCATTTATATAAAAGCTAATTCATATACTTGTGGTGCATATCATTTCAGTTGATTGTGTAGAGCTTGTCTGGATCTTGATTTTCTACATTTAATATGTTTTCCAGACAGTATGCACTCCCTCATGCTGTTGGCATGTGACATGTCCACTTATTAAGAAGTTAGGCTCTTTAAATTATTGATGAGACATAGAATGGTAGAAGGTCCCAATTTTGGACCAGCAGTGCTTTTGCAAGTATTTTAGTTTTCAGTAACTCACTACGGTAATGGCTACTGTCATTGCCTAAACACGATATTTACCACACCTTCATGTCTTTCCTCTTCTTTATCTCCATTCTATTTTTTATGCCTGAATGCATCGGTTTTGCAGTCTAGTAATCATCATCGGAAGGAATTCTGTGACAGCTCAGTATCTGCATCCATTCTGATTCCCCATCTTCAAAACCTTGTACAGCAGACCACATTTCAGCAAGTATGGAACTAACTCAATATAATACCCTTAACACATGTGCGTTGCAAATTTTCATTGTACTGTTCCGTAACCATATTCCATTTTCTTTTCCCAGGATCTCATCACGAACCTAATGAGTAACTTGCAACTGAATGAGAAAGCTGATGGTAATTATTTTCTACTGGAGCTAATGAAAGTTTCAATTTTCTTATTCTATGATTAAAATATTTTATTTTCTCCAGGGCTGCAGTCTAGAGTTCAGGCTGTGGAGGGTGATACAGGGGTAAGCAGCTTCTTAGGTTAATATATATGCAAAGTTGATCATGTTTACCTTTTACACATAATTGCTTTATAAGATTGTGTTTATGTTCATTACAGTGGAATTATAAGTTACTACTAAAAAAATCATGGACTCAAGTTTGTGCACCTTTTTTGGCAGGTTGAAACGGGCAGCGCTGAGGGAGAACCAACACTACTTGCTAAAATATTCGAATTACAATCTAGGTAGGTCAATTACTTGGCAATTGATATATGGAAGGAGTTATCACATCTTATCATATTCAAATGGGCATGGAAAAGTTTCTACTTCCAATTGCGAGCAGCTAAACCAGCCACAACATTCATCATCTTGCTTCAAGTTACTGTGTTGCCACACGACAATCTTATGCACGTCTTGCTGTTGGAGTTTGCATCATGCCTGCTTCCTATCTACTTGTTTCACACTGCCCACCTTTGCCGCTTGCCTCCATTTACACCTCACTGCCTTCTCCACTCCCTGCTCCCCCAACTGTTATGTTTTTCCCAGCTACTTCTGCACAGCGTGTGTAGCTATCTTTTGTTACGTCTCGATAGTTCTTTGCCACAATGCTTTACTGCTTTGAGATGAATGAGGGATTGAGGACTGAGAAGACTGTCTTGGGTATAGGTATCGTGGTTCGAATTGTCGGCCTCACAACTTGGTAGTGAGCCTAGTTGATGTTTTATAAGTACGATGTAATGCCTCACCGATAAATCTGTCCAAGGAACAAAATTCATGACATTTTCTATTTTGAGTGGTAATTCATGATATTTTTACTAGTTACCGGCTAAAGAATAGACTGCTTTCTGAGCTAGGAAATCCAGTGAATATTAGCTAATTTGGTACTTGTATGCCAAATTAGATGAAAAATAGTACACCATCTGCAGAAGGTGATCTCTGGACAATTCTTAGAGATCTTTACTGAAACAGCTAGCATTATCTGAAATTCACGGTTGTGTTGTATTTTTGGGTGTGTTGTGAGGCTCAGTGCATACTCCAATCGAGACTTCAACATGACTTAGGATGCATATTTGCTCCTTCAGCAATTCAGCTTTTGCATTAGTTATTATTTCTTATGTCAAACAATTATTTGAGAATCCAAGTAGTAATTTTCGTTTGCCTCTTGCAGAATGATTTCTTTAACTGACGAGTTGATTGCATCAAAGCTGAAACATGTTCAGGTCAGTATCAGGCTATTTCTCTTGAGATCTCTCCACTATGTTTTCACATAACAGTCATCTGCAGTGAAGTACTGAATTGTTTAATTTCTAGAGAAAACTAAGACCATGTGTAAGATGCTTATCGTGTATGATGGATCTTCTGCATTACTTACAGCTGCAAGAAGAGCTAAATGCACTGTACAACCAAGAAGAAATAATCGACATGAGAGAGGAGGACAACGAAGAAGCATGACATGGTAAGGCACCTTTTTTAGCACTAAAAGGAGTATTCTGGTGGCACCAGACAAAAAAGGGAGTATTCTGGTGACTATACGCTACCTACCCTGGCTCATACACTGATGCCGTCTTCCAACGAGGCGTTTGAGATGGATCATTCACAAGAGGAAATTGGTGGGCTTCGAAATCCACAAAGAACTCGAGTAGAGGATAGACGGAGCGCTTGTAGTAAGAAAATATGCTCGTTGATATCTTGTTGCTACTGTTTGTACATATTTATTTAGTTAGTAAAGTTTGGTTGATTGTATTCTCTCACGGTATCATTCATTTTGACCGCGCTTAGTATCATTGGGATGGCCATTATTGATGCCACCCAATATAGTAGAGCTCATTTCGTGAATGTAATACGTATGTAGGCGATGTTTTTTTGTTTTGTAAAAGAGAGCCTCCCTCTCCGATTTCTGTTATCAGAATGAATTGTCAAACCAGTAATCTCCCCGGAACTTGAATTATCTACCATTCCCCACTCTCCATTGATACCCCATTATTGCAGCATTAGCTGCCCACAGACCACCTTTCCAAAAGGGTCACACCAGGGACGAGCAAGAGAAAATATTTGGTTTACTGACATTGTACTTATGATCAATAATCTGTTTCCAGAGTTTGTTATCCTCTAGGTTATACTACCTCCATCCCAAGGATTAAGGCTTATATTTTTTTTAGAAAGTCAAACTATGTCAAGTTTGACCAAGTTTTTATCAAAAATCATTTACATGCAAACTACAAAATCAATAACATTAGATAGACAATGAAATATATTTTCATATGGTGTCTACGAAATATAATATTTGTTGATAGATTATTCTAAAAGTTTGGTCAAACTTTACTTGGTTTGACTTTTCAAAAAAAATATAGGCCTTAAGCCTTGAGATGGAGGTAGTACTTCTTAATCCAAGAGGCAAGCAAACATAAATTCATCGGTTTGGGATCCCCAATCCCCCAAACTCTTTCTTCTGGGAAACTATCCCCTAGTTAGCTAAATGATATTTATGATACCTCGCAGGACCCGGAGATGTTCAAAACGCTGTATAGAGTAGTTACTTAATGTCTTAATTCTTGGCTGCAAAACTGTTGTATATAACTTCTATTCTACCTAATCGAGCGGCAAACGACTGCCTTGACCTCAAAAAAATATTTATGATACCCTTCAAAATTATCCCAAATACATTGTGTCATTTCGAAGTTTATCAGGGCTATTACCCATTTAGGGAACTTTATCACACTCCTTAAGTAGAGAGAAATACTACCCGCAAAAAAAAGAGAGTAGAAAGGGATACTCGCCAACACTCTTCTGACCAATTCTGATTTGGCAGCATGTGACATTAACCTACCTCTCCAACTTGCAGTATATTTTAATCAGCTTGTGGGCTTTCTGACAACAAAGTGATGACGATGACACATTGCGCAATCACGACGACTCCTCTCGTTTCAGTTGTATACTTGTATGTGCAGTTTGTGCGGGTAGTCAGAGTATATGCTCTCGCGGCGGCCGTGTTTCATCATGACGGCCGGAGAGTCCGTTCTGAATTTCAGCCAGTTTCATGTTAATTAAAATGGCAAGTCTTTACTATGAATAAGAGTTCCTGTGAGCACGGTGTCAGCCTTCAGCTCATCAGCTGTATCCATTTCCCATCGTATCGTATCATTGACACCCACCATATTCCCCTCCTCTCCAGCAGCGCGGCCCGCCATCCGTCGACGGCTCCACATCCGACAGATCCACATGGGAGGAGAGCGGGTGCGATAAGCAGAGCAGCGCGCGCTCCAGCTGAAGCTCACCGTGATCCATCAATGGGCGACCTAGTAAAGATCGTTTCCCGGCGCATGGTCCGGCCTGAACCTGCAGCCACCTCGGGGCCGCCGGAGACCATCCACCTGACGCCGTGGGACCTCCGAGTGCTCACCATCGAGCACATCCAGAAAGGCGTCCTCCTGCCCAGCCCACCCACCACCGGCGCCGCCGCCACCGTCGTCGAACGCCTAGCGTCGTCCTTCGCGCGTGCGCTGGCACGCTTCTACCCCTTCGCCGGACGCCTCGTCGCCACGCCGGCCGCCGGCCGCGAGGGCCTCGTCGTCTCGCTGCGTTGCGGCCGCGAGGGCGCCGAGTTCGTGCACGCCGTGGCGCCCGGCGTCACCGTCGCGGACGTCACCGGCCCGCTCCGCATCCCGCGGCTGGTTTGGTCCTTCTTCCCGCTCGACCGCCTGCTCGGCGCGGACGCCATCGCGGGCTCCCTCCCGCTCCTGGCCGCGCAGGTCACCGAGCTCGCCGACGGCGTGTTCGTCGCCATGTCGCTCAACCACGCCGTCGCAGACGGGACGGCCTTCTGGCACCTGTTCAACACCTGGTCCGAGATCAGCCGCCGGGGCGTTGGCGGCGACGACGAGGTGTCCTTGCCTCTGCCGGTGCACCGGAGGTGCTTCCTCGACGGCTGCCCCGTCCCGATCCCTCTGCCATTCGGCAGCGTGGAGGACATCGTCGGCCAGCGTCTGGACCCGTGGCCGCCGGTGGAGGAATGCTTCTTCCACTTCTCAGCGGAGAGCGTCAAGGAGCTCAAGGCGAGAGCGAACGCCGAGATGTCCGGCACCATCACCACCACCACGATCTCGTCGCTGCAGGCCTTGTTGGCGCACGTTTGGCGAGCGGTTTGCCGAGCCCGGAGGATGGCGCCAGACCAGGAGACGATGTACACTATTCTCGTCGGATGCTGGGGCCGCGTGGAAGGCGTCCCGGCGGCTTACGCCGGCAACGCGGTGGGGCAAGCTGCCGCCAAGTCTACCGCCGGCGAGATCCTCGACCGGGGTCTGGGCTGGGCGGCTTGGCTCTTGAACAGAGCGGTCACGTCGTTCGACGAGGCGAGCGCGAGGGACAAGCTCGCATCTTGGCCCGGAGAGCCCAGCTTCCAATGCTGGCCGACGATTTCGGCCACCGCTCACAAGAATTTGGCAACGGGGAGCTCGCCGCGGTTTGACGTCTACGGGAACGACTTTGGCTGGGGCCGGCCGGTGACCGTGCGGAGCGGTTCGGGGAACAAGCTGGAAGGAAAGGTGACCGTGTACGAGGGCGGTGGCGGCGCGGGGACCATGGCGCTCGAGGTGTGCCTCGCCCCGGAGGCGCTCGCCAGGCTCGTCGCCGACGAGGAGTTCATGGGCACGACTGTATCAGATCTGTGAAATTTCTTATAACAAGTTTTGAGTTGCTGACGGAGCTTACCGCTCTGTTCATGGGCACGACTGTATTATCGCTCTCTGAATAGGTAAGCTCTGTTCATGGGCACGACTGTATTATCGCTCTCTGAATAAATTATGTACGCCCGTGGGGTATTTATATTTGTGGCGGGTCCATCGCTCTCTGAATAAATTATGTACGTTGTACGCCTTGTTACTAAATTCTGCATGTGTGCAAGCACGGCAGAGCAATCGTACAATTTGCAGATAGTGTAGGTCAATTTGCAGATGACACTAGCAGGGCATAGAGATACCATATCGCATTCAGTCAAAAAAACTATACTCACATGTTGCAAGCTACAAATCCCTCCAATATCTAAGCTCCTAGGAATAGAGCTCCCTAATTATTCCTCGTGTCAAGCTTTTATTGGTTCCCATTCATTTATGTTTATCTTTCTTTTGCGGAAAAGACCCCAAATCTATTAGCAAAAACAGTTGGTACAAAGCACTCTAGAAAATCAAAATATTACAACCAGATCCCCGAGAAATCTAATAAGTACCGTCACCTACGCGAGGAGAGAACGCGCTGCCACACCCCTCCTAGGCCGGCGAAACTTTTGGCTTGATCTGTGACATGACTTGATGTGCGGACGGGAAGTCGTATCCTTCGCTCTTTCAAGCCTCATGACCAAGGTTTTTGAGTCGCGGCTTATGAGTCGCCGCTCATGCCCACGACTCGGCGAATAGTCGCCCTAGTCGCGCGATTAGTCGCGAGTCGCCATGGTTTTGGGAAAATGACTCGGCGAGTCGGCGACTCAAAAACCATCATGACGAATATGCAAAATATTGGAATAATATTTTTGTCTTGTCTTGGAGATTTACAATAGCTGCCCGGTGTTAGGCCATAACTACTTTTTAGGCCATCTGAGGTCAAAATCTTACTTCAACGACTACTCTTGATGTAAATTTTGCTACAAAATTTCGGGGAGTCCAAAAAACAACATCAAATATATGACACTTTGGTTGCCTCTGTAAAATAGAAACGCTAACACGCACACGTCATCTGTCAATCCAAAGTTTCATGCAGCTCTCCTGCCTCTCCTCCTATGACCGCTGCGCCGCTCTCCTGCCTCTCCTCCTATGACCGCTGCGCCGCCTCCTCTACCATCGATTTGGCCTCAAATTCGGCAGCTCCACTAACTCTGACCGATTCGGCCGTTGACGTGGGGATAAACCCCGGGTTACCAAAGGCCACGACTCGACAAGAGAACAGAAGAAGCCAGTCCGGCTGCCCGCCACCCGACTGGCCGCATGCCCGGCTGCCACCTCCGGTTTCCCGACTCCGGCTTCCCGCCACCTAGCAGTCCGGCTGCCCGACCCCGGCTGGCAGTCTGGGTCCGGCCGCCCGACCTCCGTCCACTGCCCGACTCCGGCTGGCGGCTCGAGTCCGGCTGCACACCTGCTGCATCAACCACAGCGTCCCGTCGAACACGCGCGGACAAGACAAGACACCCGGCACTGCACCTACAGGCCGAAGGAGAAAGACTATTGAAGAATAGTAGACACTATGCAGTATAGTGCGCCGCTGTGCACGTGGACCACCCTTATGCCCTTGTCCCCTTGTTCCCTTGCCCCCTTGTCCCCTGGGCATCACCTATATAAGGTGCACCACGGGAGGCCAAGGAGGAGGACCGAAGCCTCACTCTCTCATTCTTCCTCACAGCTCTCTCTTCTCTAGCGAGGAGCATGTACAGCTCAAGGAGCAACCGGGTAACACCGATACTCCACCATATATACAGATCAGATGCAGGACGTAGGGGTTTTACCTCCTCACGAGGGCCCTGAACCTGGGTACATCCCGTGTTTGCCGTGCTCTCGCACAATCCCGCCGGAACGCCGTCGCTCGCACCGTAGCTACCCCTCGAATAAGCCACCCCGTGGCATATGCCGTGTTCCACACCACGTCATTTGGCGCCCACCATGGGGCAAAGCGGCGACCAGAGTCCCGTTCCGGCCGGGACCACTCTTCATCTTCGTCGTCATCGTCATCGCCGTCTCGCCGTCAACATTTTTCTACGCCGGAGAAGCTCGGAGGCTCGGCGTCGCTTCCCGGAGAAGCTCGGAGGCTCGACGTCACCGGTCTCCCGTGCCCGTGTCGCCTTCGTCCTCGTCCGTGTACAGCTGCGCGCGCTCGTCTCCGTCAGCAAACTCCTCTGCCTGCTGACCCGACGGCGCCCGGCGTAGAAGCCCGGAGGCTCGGCCACGCCCGAGCTCCTCTACGCGCCTGCCCTGCATTGTTGCCCGCGCGCCGTCGGCGCCCTCGACAGACTCCTCACCTCTGGTCGCGCCCGAGCTCCTCCGTCTCCCGCGAATCGCGCTGCCGCGCCGGCTGCCTCGGCCAGCGCCCTCGCCGATGCTCCCCGTCCTCGCCTCCGCCCGGCCGCCCTCGGCCTCGCGCGCTCCCGCTGTCCCTGTCCGGCCCCTGCGGGAGAGAAAGAGAAAAGAAACAGAGAAGAAAGAAAAGAAAAGAGAAAACAAAGAGAAGGAAAAAAGAAAAAGAAAAAGAAAAAGAAAAGATGTACCGGCTGCATCCGTTTGGCTACCCGGCCGGCTCCGCCTGGATCTGGCTGACTCCTGCACATTTGGTTGGCTGGCCGGCTAGGTCCCGACCCGGCTGCGACGTTTGGATGCCAGGCCGGCTGCGTCCCGGTCCAGTTTGAGGCCAATCTGGCTGCCCGGTTGGCAGTCAGGCCACTTCCGTCCGGCTGCCCGATCCCCGTCCGGCTGCCTGACCCCGGCTAGTGGCTCGGGTCCGGCTGCCCGACTTCCATTCGCTGCCCGAGTCCGGCTGGCGGCCCGAGTCCGGCTGGCTGCCCTCCTCCGACTGCGCCAACGTCCCCGCTTCGACAACTCGAACCGCATCCCCGGCTACGACATAAAAACAGCTAAGTGACGCTTCCGCATCAATCCTAGCATCCTTTACTTTCGGTCCGACTGCGGCTAGCCGGCTATTGCGTCTCGCTTACGATAGCTTAGTAGCGTGCCCGACTCCGACGCCTACTCTCGGATCCGGCTGCAGACCGCAACCCGGCTGACACGCTGGCCAGAAACTGGCTAGGGGTCACACGCGAAAGGCACATAAGAAAGACAACCTCCCCGGCTCGCGACAGAAAAACCGTGCCATCGCCCGCCTAAGTCCAGCCTCTCAAGATCTCAGTACCGTGCGCCCCTGGTTGGCCCTCTCTTCGGATCCGGCTGCAGAGTTCAGCCGGCAAGACCAGGGGTCGGTTGGCCGCATGCATGGGAGGGGGCACAGGTGGCAAAACAAAGGCGAGCCGACATCAGCATCACATAAAAGTTGTTCACTTTCGTTTCGTCGAGTCGCTTCTATCCAGCTTCTAGATCTAAGTATTGTGCCACGCTCGCCGTTCCGGCATCTCTTCGGATCCGGCTGCAGAGTTCAGCCGGCAAGATCCTGCGCCGGACGGGGTGCACACGAAAAAGATCGAAGGAACCGGGCAAAAGCGAGCCGGCGTCAACCTCGCATATAGATATTCGTTTGGCATCCCCAGTATTTTACTTGGCACCGTTGCAGATTCAAATCGTTTTTCTTGATGTTACAGGCAATACACGCAGGACTTCGCACCCATCGGCCGGCGGACCCCGAGTCCGCATCTGGCAGGACTCAACGTCCACGACCGCAGGGCAAGAATGACCACAAGACAAGATGAGCCTCCGCCCGACTCTTCGAGTCACCCGGAGGCTCGGAGGTTAGTGACGTGGGAATAAACCCCGGGTTACTAAAGGCCACGACTTGACAAGAGAACAGAAGAAGCCAGTCCGGCTACCCGCCACCCGACTGGCCGCATGCCCGGCTGCCACCTCCAGTTTCCCGACTCCAGCTTCCCGCCACCTAGCAGTCCGGCTGCCCGACCCCGGCTGGCGGTCTGGGTCCGGCCGCCCGACCTCCGTCCACTGCCCGACTCCGGCTGGCGGCTCGAGTCCGGCTGCGCACCTGCTGCATCAACCACAGCGTCCCGTCGGACACGTGCGGATAAGACAAGACACCCGGCACTGCACCTACAGGCTGAAGGAGAATGACTATTGAAGAATAGTAGACCAAGGAGAATGACAAGACACCCTTGTGCCCTTGTGCCCTTGTCCCCTTGTTCCCTTGCCCCCTGGGCATCACCTATATAAGGTGCACCATGGGAGGCCAAGGAGGAGGACCGAAGCCTCACTCTCTTATTCTTCCTCACAGCTCTCTCTTCTCTAGCGAGGAGCATGTACAACTCAAGGAGCAACCGGGTAACACCGATACTCCACCATATATACAGATCAGATGTAGGACGTAGGGGTTTTACCTCCTCACGAGGGCCCTGAACCTGGGTACATCCCGTGTTTGCCGTGCTCTCGCACAATCCCGCCGGAACGCCGTCGCTCGCACCGTAGCTACCCCTCGAATAAGCCATCCCGTGGCATATGCCGTGTTCCACACCACGTCAGCCGTAAATACACCACCACTGCTCGAGGGAACCATTGATCGGGAGGGATTTGACCTCAAGGGACGTCGTCGCTCTTCTCTGGCGCATGACCACCATCGCCTCCCGCTCGTAACTCTGGCTGGTGAGCCACCCGAGCGGCCCTCTTCTGCTCCCTTTTATCACTATGCCTCTTGCTTCACTGCAATCAGGCACACAAGCGACGCACGCCAACTTCTGGCCTCACCTCGACCAGCCCCGCCACACATGTAGCTGCTGGGCTCGCCTCCGAGATTAACAAATCCACAATTGTTACTTCTCGATTATACAGTTTATACTGCAATCATAGATCAAATTGTACAATAGTATTTGTTTGAGAAGGCTATGGATTTGTACCTGATCTTGTATGATACACTAATTTTTAATCAAACCAGCATGTCATGAATTGATCACCGCGCAGCAAACTGCACGCAAACCCCTTCCAGTAGTAATTCAAGGCTTCTAGGATTAGAACTGAGATGGAGATGGCTCAAACGGATGTGGGATGGTCAGAGAACATGCTTCTAATTAATGGATCGAAAGAAATGACATTATAGCTTCTCCCTCCCTCCCTCCCCTCTCCCTCTCGCGCCGCCCCCACGCGGCGGCCGGGAGGGAAACCCTAGCCGCCGCCCCCGCGCCCTCCACCTCCCCTTCCTCCACCCTCCCCCGCTGCCACCACGGGCGCGGCCAGGAAAAGCCTGGACGCGGCCGGCGGCGGGGGGGACTTCTTCGTCCTCGAGTTTGATGGGCCGGCGCGGGTTGGTGCTGCCGATCTCGGGCGTGGCGCGGCCGTCGGGCGCCACGGCGACGTCGATCTGCTTCGGCGGCGTGGCGGAAGCCGCGGATCTCCGGCCCTCGAGGCGCAGAGCGGCAAATCCGGTGGTCTGGCCCTTGCGGGCGGGCTGCGGGGTGGATCCGGGTACGGTGACGGATCTTGGGTGTGCTCGTCATGCCCGGATCTGGTCATTGCTCGAAGGATCTGAAGGTGTGGATGATGGCCGGTGAGATCCGGGCTCCGCGATCGGAGCCGACGATGGTGCCGCCCGCGGGCGTCGTTTCCTTGTTGAAGGCGTCGTTGTTGTGATTCTCCTACCTCCCGCTCGGTTGTTCCATGGGGAAACCCAAGATCTGGTGCTACCGGATCGGACGATGGCGGCACTTTCGGTGTCGCTTTTCCCTCTTGAGGGCATCGTTTTGGAACACGTGTTGCCTGGAGTGGTCTACCGGTGGAGTGGAGCTTCACCGACCATGACGAAGACGGCTGGTCTTGGCGGCGTGGTGCAGCGGAGACTCGACGATGGTCCTGATTGGTGGACTTGCACAGGGTGGGGGCGTTGCCTGGTGTCATGGTGGCATCGGCGGCAGGACTGGCGAGAGTCTTTGCTCCGATCGGCATGCCAAAGTTGGGTTCGAGGAAGAGGATGGAGGCGATTGCCGGAGCGTGTGCACAAGGCGCTATCTCTGAGTTAGCCAAGGAGCCGGCGACGGTTGTGGCCGGGGAACAAGGCCCCGTTCACCCTGTCGTTTTGTGCTAGTTGTGGTGTTTCACCGTTGGTGGGTTCAGCTTGTATTCGTTCGTTGTAAGGCTTTTGCCAGCTATGTTGAATAAAATTAATAAAGCGGCCGTATGCATCATTTTGATGTAGAGGCTGGGTGACCCTTTTCTAAAAAAAAAAAAAAGCTTTGTGGAAGGAACAAAAACTATCTCCATTACGTAGCAGGAGAGATAAGTATGCAACTACAAGATTGTGCATGTGGGAACTGCTGTAGTCTAAAATTACATGGAAAAAAAAAATACTCTTTCAGATGTGTAGGTCTTGGTAGCCCTTGATGTTTAAATTATGAAGCCTCAACCCTCAATTATCTAGCCATGAAGTTCAAAGACAAATATCAAGTGCATGCATGCCTAAAGACCAGAGTGCTCTGATGATGATTAATAATTTAATCTAAATGGAAGTCAGGACAGCACGATGCAGTACAAAGCACATGCAGAAGTAAGTTGGACACACAGGTTACAGCACAAGCAAACCATCAGTCCGTAGCATTTCTGGTTCGCTTCAGACATCAGGCCACAACTACACAAAGTCTGCAATGCAATACCACCAAAGTCAGAACAGAAATACCATCCGTGGTATGGTGGAAGTTTTTGGAATGTCAACGATGAAGCATGCCTGGTAGCTGCACAAGTATACCAACTGCCAAGTAGCCTAGTAATGCAGAAGAAGAAAATAAGTACTGGAGTGGTGTATCTCTACACATCCTCATGGTTATCATTCACGCGTAACAAGTTACACGTACTACTGAGATCTCAGTCTACCACTGTTGTCGGTCACGAACCAATGACTAATCAAATGAGACCGATTAGAAGAAACAGCAAATACAAACAGAAATGGATGACCACACAGCCCCAAGAACTCTAGCTAATAGAGTACTTACTCTAGTTTATGTTTGAAGATAAAACCTGATAGCCGAGAACCAATGACAATGCCTAGCATGTAAAGCTATAACTGATCACCCATGGCAAGACCAAGTATTCCTAGTCATGTAGCTGTTGTTATCATGAACTTAACAGATGGAAATACTACTTACACTAGTTTGCATAGCTACAAAAAATGATTAGCATTTCACAGCAGCAAAATTTAGGTAGACGATAAAGAGTGTCAATGATAATTCACTTAAAGATCTATCAGTAAGAAATTCAGAACATACTATCTGCAATGAATAAAGACTGCTGCCCCAAACAAGCCATGTAATATCTACCGTAAACTGGAACGAACATAAGAAAACATGAGTTGGTGAAAAACATACTGTAATATGCAGACTCTCCGCATTGGGAAAACATCTGAGGAAGGTGGGCACCATCTTGATGGCATTGTGGTTTCCGAAACTCACATTCAAACTCAGGGTCTTGACGCTGGTGACCATGGTGGCTAGGCTTGATTTTATCCCAGTCTACACACAAATACCGATAAAAGAAAGATCACACATTTAGTCATGAACCTCCACCAGTTAGGCATTTTGTTAGAAAGATAGACTTTAGACAGGAGGATGTACCACGACGTCTCGGGTCTGTAGAATGTGATATCATGGCTCCAAGATTCCCAATGCGTAGAGCTTGGGGGCATCACCAATCAGGACCCGGGTGCCCAAGCCATCGGTGTTGCTCCGGCCCCGAGGTCCCTCCAGGATGAGTCGGTCGAGACATGGAGCCTTCACCACGGTGATGCTCTCCAGGACGGAGCCGCAGATTTGCACGCACCGTATGCTCTGGCTGACGAGGCGAAGGCGCAGCCCCTTGTTGCTCCCCTGGATGCTCAGGACCTCCAGGGCGGGGCTCCTGGCGACGACGGCCTCGATGTCCCCGTCCTCCATGACGACGCTGCAGATGCCGAGCTTACGGAGATGGGG
This sequence comes from Poa pratensis, assembly GCA_947311845.1. Taxonomy (NCBI): domain Eukaryota; kingdom Viridiplantae; phylum Streptophyta; class Magnoliopsida; order Poales; family Poaceae; genus Poa; species Poa pratensis. The sequence goes on along the minus strand of CAMZMU010000064.1, from coordinate 6,907,482 downwards.
GAATGAGGTGCCGCGCGGAAGCCTGGCCACGTCCGGGAACTTCCAAAGGGCGATGAAGAGGCTGGTGAGGGTGGTGACGCCGAAGAGCGCGGCGGGGAGGGGCACATCGAGTGGCAACGGGCGATTGAGGAGGACGAGCTCTTGGACGCCCTTGGCGGCGAGGAGCTGGAGCCAGCGCGCGAGCTTGGCCTGGCACGCGTCCATGCGGCTGGAGACGAGGTGGACGCAGCGGAAGGGCCCCGGGTGCGCTTCGAGGATGTAGGAGACGGAGTCGGTGATGGGCGGCGCGCCGCCGCTGGGGCTGATGTAGGCGTCGCTCAGGACTAGGGGCGTGGAGAGCCAGAGGCGGCGCCAGCGCGAGGCGAGGACGGCGGTGCGGGCGGCCTCCGTGACGAAGAGGCGGGAGACGATGTTGTGGAGCAGCGTGTCGGGGAGGAGGCTGATGCGGTCGACGCCGTTGGTGGCGGAGAGGGAGGCGAACCGCGCGGCCTTGACGGCGGGAAATGCGGGGAGGAGCTCGGCGAAGATGTACGAAATCAGCTGATCCGTGGCTCCGTCCGGCCCGTGCGGGTCGCGGCCCCCGGCGAGCCGCGCGTAGGCCTCCGACGCGGCGTCGGGGTTGTGAGGCCTCCACTCGGTCATGGTCCACGGCCCCTCCAGCCGACGTTTCGACGAGGGTTTCCGGGATTTGGGGGTTTTGCGTGGCGCCATTAGAGCAGAGTGTGACTGTGGGTGCAAACAAGCGGAAACTCCCTTGTGCACCCGGGTGCACATGCACCTGTTTTTTTCGATTTTTTTTTGAAAATTCAAAACTTGTCTAAAAATTCCGAAAAAAATCATGCACGTACCTGAGCATGTCACGCACCATCGTGTCAAATTTGGCGACGAAACGACATCGCGGCCGCCCTGTGCAAAAATGACAAAATTCTGACAGAAAATAGATCCAAAATTTTGAATTTTCATATCTGAGATTTGTCATTTTTGCACAGGGCGGCCGCGATGTCGATCCGTCGCCAAATTTGACACGATGATGCGTGACATGCTCAGGTACGTGCATGATTTTTTTGGAATTTTTCGACAAGTTTTGAATTTTCAAAAAAAAATCGAAAAAACCGGGTGCACATCGTCCGTGTTCACAAGGGGATAGTGTGCGGGCCGGTGGTCGTTGTATAGTCCTCGGCTTGGGTGGTGGACCTAGGGTATCGTGGTTTGGTGGGCCAAATAAAAAGACCGATTGCCCACCCACGGGCCCATGAGTCAGTACCTCATTTCTTCTTTTGTTTAGTCCTCTTCTCTCCTATCTAAAAGAAGAATTTCGTTCCTTAGTCTGCCACCAAAACCATTTCGCCAAAACCTTTCGTCCAACTTCGTCGCTCTGTCCCTAGCCTCATTGCCTCCTCCAAACCGAAGTGGGCCTGAAAGAAATTTTTACTCTTCCCTCAACGCCGCAAACTTCTCCTCCTTCCACATCGCGCGCCGTCATACCATGGTCGAGTTCTACACGCCCCGCCGCCTCCTGCTCGCCCTGCCCCTAACCCTAGCGCTCTGCTCCAATTACAGCACCGGCGGCGGTAACTTATCGCCCCTTCTCCTGATGGTCTACATTCCCCCCGTGGCCTGCCACATCGGCGAGACCTCCGCTGCCGCAAGGAGGGGCGCCTACTGGCGAGGTAGGAGCTTCTGCGCCCGCACAATTAGCACCCGCCGCCGCCGCCGGGTACGACCTGTCCGCGCCTTACCTCTCCGTCCACATTCGTTGCCGCAAGGAGGACGCTGAGTTGCTCTCCGATCTCTCCTGTGCTCTGGTGCTTGCACCGTCACCGTTGACCAGGTGAGTTTATTCTCTCCGTCCGCTTCCGTTGCCGCAAAGAGGACGCTGAATATCCTGCAATCCGAGCTGGAAACTTTATATTCATATACTTCATGGCTTAATTACTTGCTGAAGATGAGGCAAAAAATTCATCAAGTCATATAATGGGCTCAAATCATATGTTGTACATATTTCCATAACGACCATACTGTATTTGCCTATGGGAAGAACGTGGAGCTCGAGCGTTCGAGTGCTGCAAGTTCAGATGGTCTGGACTACAGCCCAGTGTAGGAAACCTCTCTAGGAAAGCAGTGCGATTGGGTGACACTTGTGCATGTCAGACATAGGATCTAGATGCTGTAGAATTTTCATAAACATGATCTCTGAAGTACATTCAAATTCTGACGAACGCACCTTTGCAATTTTCTACTTTGCTGCAATACTTCATGCACATACTTGAGAAGATTGATGTTATTTGTGCAAAAGTTGTAAGAGTCTACTAAAGTTATCGATGGCCTTTGAATTATTCCTAAATGGAGAACTCACATGTATGTCTGTAGGCATCATGCTGATTCCTTTTAATTTCCTTACATAACGATCCTATAGTGTGTTTGCTCTTATCTGATTGCCTATTTGAGTACTATTGAGAGTTACTTCATTGTATATCATGTTCATTATTTTATATTCACAGGATCCACATGCCACAAATAATCATCAATCCAGGTCTTGCTTTTGGAACTGGGGAACATCCTGGAGTAGAAGAACATGCACTGGAGTACTGGGTATTGGAGCTCTGAAGATGGGGGCTGCTCTATCCACCGGTATAGAGTATAGACATAGACCCTCAAGCTGTTAGCCCCGCTCGTGATAACATGTTGCTAAATGGTTTGGATTCCAACAGGATGCGAGTTGATAGACTTGTAAGCACTTCTCCTATTGGTCTCTCGTGTCTCGTGCTCTCTCGTCCTCAGCACGTTTCTTTCTTTGCTATATGTGTTACTTAGGTGCTAACACCTGATCTTATTCTAGGTAGCAGGGAGTAAGTTCTTAGGTTGTTGTTTCTTATTATTTGCCCGTATGCGTTGCCTTTCCTCTGCATGTGGTATACCGTTCTTCTTGTGATGGGAAATGAGACATATGAAGTACATGTCACATGCCTTTCCTCAGTAGCCATGTGATCTACTTTTCTTTGTTTGTTAGGCTTCTCTTTGCCACACCTGAGAATGCGTGAAAGTTTCTTACTAACACCACAATAATATTTTTCTTAGGATTGCACATCTGGAGTTCCTTTTGGAGTGGTCAAAGAGACTGAACTTGTCCAGTGCCATTTTTGTGCTTTTCGAGTTGAAGAAGAGTCGTACAACCTGGAAGCTTTTATATTACTCAGCTACCTTTTTACTCTACATGATACCTCTAATAGAGCTCATTGAGGTGAGCCATGTTTATTAATTGCTGACTATTTCTCAAATGGATCATTTTGTTAGCAAGGCTACAAGTCTTAAGAATATCACAGATGGATGTTGGCTGTCTCACATAAGTATATAGAAAGAGACTATAGGGACACAACTTTTCCTTTCTTTGTAATAACAGATATAGTTAAATTAGAATCATTGATAGAATTGTTTTTAGCTAATGTATATGTGCTCATTTTATTCCACGCTAGACTGGTGCATAGTGTCTACATTTACATTTCATTTTTGGGTACATTGGGATCTCCTTGCGGCAATATCAGGACGGCATCCATCATCAGGAAGGGCTACAATGACCCGTGCGTGGGCTTCGCCCACGCATCCTTTCAATCCCAGTTCATCCGGGGATTGATTGCACAGTTCTATGCAAACCAGATCGTCTTGACGAGACCGGAGGCCAAACAATCTATTTTTATTATGAGCTTCATCTATGGGTCTACTTCTAGGTGGTTGGTCATGTTTTCTCAATCAATATATAATCGATCTACAATGCTAGCATCGTAATACCTCAATATTCTGTATTCTTTGCTGCCCACGAAATTAAGGTCTTGCACCTAATAGAGAATGCATAAATGCTTAAGAATTACGCTACTTGCGAATCCTACAAAAATTGTATTGTAATGCTGATCTGGATCAGAAGCAAGGTGTACTCCCAAGATATGTGTGCCTTTTTGTTTGCCCTTCTTCCCTTTCTGAAAGTGTTTCTATTTTGGAATTCTTAGTTGAATAAACAAAGCCTTCATTATTACTGTGCTCTGTTTAAGTTTGTGGATTTCATTTGACTGGTTTCTTGTTTAGTTGACACCGTTCGGAAATGGTATAACTTCTTTTGCACTTCACTCTTGTGTGATGTAAACTTTGATCTGCTGTAAATTAGCAGTGAAGGTGAGTGATGAAAAAATTATCACACGTAGCAACGCACGGGCAATTTGCTAGTAATCTTAGAAATTTGGTCTTGTATTATTAGTTAGCTTATCAAGTTATCATCCTCCACAAAATAAGCTGTCACAAAATTTCTCCACTTAAATAACAAAAAATTCAAATTAGCATCGCTTGCTAATGTATCCCTTCTCTATATATAACCGCACTCGAATTAACTTTGGCATGTAGCGAGTGGGCCTAGTGTTCAACCTTCATTCAAAATCTTCAGTAAGTTACTTTAACAAACACTTTGCATTTCCTTGCTCTATCCATATTGCTATAGTTTTGGTCAATGTGGTGTCTACTTGTCAACAGTTCTAACAATGTCTACTAGTGGCGACGTTACGTAATATTTGTGACGTCAAGCGACATCACGAATTTTGGTTTTGTTGCATTAACAAACTACTAATTTACTATTCTCCAATGTAGATTTTTCATTTTTGAAGGATTTGTATAGCTTTGACATCACAAGTGAAACCTCCTACGTTGCCACATATGTCTACGTCACTACGTGGATTAATAAAAATATCTTGCCACATATGTATAGTTGGTAGCTGGAAGGGGAACAAACATCGTTGCTTTTGTGTCCGATTAAGGGTTCGATTGATTACAATGTTTTTATTTCTGTCAAATAAAATATCATTAATATGTCTGGTAGCTTGCTTTTAAGCTTGGACATAAATATTGGATTCATCGGATAAAATATTTCTGGTTTCCTACATCTATGACTACATATTGGATTATTGTAGGCACTCGTCGACTGCCGGGCACGGAGCTCGCAGCGGCCTCGCGTGACATCCTTGAACGCAAGGTATTTGGCAGTTTGCCTGGTAGGTTTCAGTATTTAAAATTTTACCTCGGCTATATAGGGTGCTATTGGGTTGATTGATTGATTCGTACATGGATAGTGTCGACGAGATCATGGTCCAGCGGTTGATGGAAGAGTAAACCAATGCCACTTCTGACGAAGATGAGCATTTGACAATCCTTGCTACTCTTGTGCAATTACAAGCAGACGAGGCCGCCAATGCCTCTCCTGAACACGGATGTTCAAAGTTTAAGAGGAGGAATACGAAGCCACGGAAAATGATGGAGTGTCATTGCATGCTATGCGCCGACTATTTTGTCGGTGTGCCAATATTTTCTCCAAAGGATTTTCGGCGGCCTAAGGATGAACAAGGAGTTGTTCATATGGCTATGCATGGTGTGAGGGAGTACGATAGTTACTTCATACAGAAGAAAGACGGAACCGACATGGATGGTTTCTTTTCAATTCAGAAATGCATTACTTCAATGAGTATGCTTGCATAGGGAACTCTTGGAGATGGACAAGGCGACAACCTAGTACCCACACATATCTGAGTCCGCAACTATGAAATAAAAGTACATATGGTAGTCGTGGCAGTGTTTGGACCATCTTCGAGAGGATCAAATGAAACAGAAACAGTTCAGATCCTCGCACAAAACGCAGCAAGAAGATTTCCTGTGATGGTTGAAAGTATCCATTGCATGCATTCTGAGCTGAAAAAATTGTCCATTTGCTTGCCCAAGGGTTGTAACTAGAGAGTGCATTGTGGTACTTGAACCTGTGGCGGGTTTTACCTGTGGATTTGGCATGACAGGATCTCAGTGTGACATCAGCGTGCTAGAGAACTCTCCGGTGTTTGCGAGACTCGTTGAACGCCATGCTCCGTTGAACAAATATGAGATTAATGGTGTCGGGGATATCCTCCCCGTGTAACCGCAAGTATAGGGAATCTTCCGGTTTCCACCCTCCGAGCCGGTCATCCAGGTCCGGCTGCCGGCCGCTGGCCTCGCTGGCGCCTTGGATCCCCTTCGTAGACGTCCAAGAACTAGAAGACAAAGGAAGCGTAGACCCAGTCTGCCCCGATCCCCGAAGTCAAAGATGACGTCGGCTGCCGTGTGCCGTACCATGTGGCCTGAGATCGACAAGACAGGGAGGGCAAGCCATCATCGGGCATGCTGGCACGGCCTCCCACCATGGCCACGTCCTCACCGGCGGCCCGTCTCCGCTACCCGACCGCCGGGTAGCCGCCCCTGTAACCGGCTGCTCTGCCTATATAAGGAGAGCTGGATCCCTCATAGCAAGGGTTGGATCCTAGTTTACCCCAGAGGCTCGCCTCATCTCCTAAGAGGAAGAGAACATTCGATACAGCTCAAGGAGCACCATTGTAACACCTTGTGACCACGATATACCACAGCTAGGTAGGAGTAGGGGTATTACCTCCTCACGAGGGCCCTGAACCTGGGTACGTCTCAGTGTTCACCTTGCTCGTATCCGATCCCGTGCACACGCCGTCGCACGCCACCTGTGTCCCCACGCAAGAAGTCACCCTCCGTGACATATGCCGTGCACAATACCATGACATTTGGCGCCCACCGTGGGGTCGAGCGCGTCGACCGGAGTCACGTTCTGCACGGGACCCCTCACCGCTTCCGGCCAGCGCGTCGCGTCAGGCCTCATCCTGATGCTCGGTGCCTTCGACTGCATCATGGACAACGCCGCCTGCTTCGCGGATGTCCCTCCTACAGGCGGAGGCTCCATCGTCCACTTCGGCGACCACCGCGTCTACATCGACGTTGTCCCTAGTGAGTACCCCGACACCATACTTTCCTGTTCGGATACTTTGTCCATTTGCTCCGACTCCAGCGACGAGTCCCGCGTCTACGTGGAGGTCTTCACCACCGGCGTCGACCACGACGCGGACGGGCGTACCACTCGCCGCGAGCGCGGGAGCACGTCTTCCGCAGCAGAGGACGGCGCACTCCAGGCGACCATCGATGCGCTCCGCACGCCTCTCAACATCAGCACCGACCCGGCTGTCGCAGCCGCAGAGCTGGACGCGCAGCGCCAACGCCTCGTCGATAGCGCTGTCGAGGTCGCCGGCACCAAGCGCCGCCACGCCGCCAGGATGCGCGAATACGACTCCACCCACAACATCACCCCGACCAGCGACCAGCCCAGCCGGTTGGAGGAGATCCGCCGCAAGGGAGGTGCGCTCAGCGGCCGGCTGGGAGAGGAGCCCATCCGCCCGAGCTTCGTCATGCCCGTCTACGACAACCCCGCCAAAAACATGCGCGCGGCCCAGGCCGCCTCGCTCGAGCTCGACAACCTCCAGGGCAACGAGCTGGCCGCCCAATGCCGGCGAGTCCAGCAGCTTCTAGACGCCAACCGGATGCAGGCCGCGTCGGACGCTGACGTGATCCCCCACCCGGAGACCAGCAAGTCCAGAGGAGCCTCCTCGTTAGCCGGCAACAAGCGGCGAGCGCCCGGCGCACCTAAGAAGAGCGTCAACTCGGGCCAGGATAAGCACCGCTCTGACGAGCACGACCGCACGCGGCACACTGATGGTCGGCGAGAGGACGGCCGAGATACCGGCGATCGCACCCGTCACACCGACACCCGACGAGACGACAACCGGTTTCGCGAAGGGTCGTGAACCGGCAAGGAGAAGGCTCACCCCTAGATGACTCGGAAAGCCGACAAAGACCCCATCACCGCCCGGCTAGGCCCCTTGGGACCGTAACCCGACGCCGACCTACGCGACTGCATCGACAGCCTGGCCACATCCCGCGTCATCGAGGAGGAGGGCCCCGCTGGCCCCGAGTGTTTCGGCCCCCGCATCAGGTCGGAGCCTTTCCGACGCCGTTTCCTCCTTCCCCGGGAGGCGCCCAAGTACAACGGCACGGCCAAGCCAGAGGACTGGCTGAACAACTACCTCACCACCATTGGCATATCAGGCGGCAACAAGCGGGTAGCCATACGCTGCATCCCGCTCATGCTGGTAGGCACGCCCGCACCTGGCTGAACAGCCTCCCGGTTGGCAGCATCAACTCCTGGTTGGACTTCAAGGAGGTTTTCGTCGGAAACTTCAAGAGCACCTACAAGCGCCCGGGTCGCCCGCGCCATCTACATCTCTGCAAGCAGGGCAGCAGCGAGTCCTACCGCGATTACCTCACTCGGTGGTCCGAGCTCCGCAACGCCTGCGAAGGGGTGTCCGAGGAGCGAGCCATCCAGTTCTTCTCCGACGGGTGCAAAGACGGCACCATGCTCAAGCACAAGCTGATGCGCTCCGAGCCCAAAACCATGGCCGAGCTCCTGGACACGGCGGACAAGTACGCCACGGCCGACTCCGCCATGAGGAAGGAAGTTCGGCTGGACGACACCGGTAAGCCGGCAGCCGCCGAGCCGAAGAGATAGGACCCGCCCAACACCGCGACGAGGCCGGTTCCTCCAGACGGTACGCCGACGGTCGGCGCGACGACCGCAACAAAAGGAAGGGTCTGTACTCGGAGAACCGTCGAGATTCTCAGTACGTCTCTCTTGGCGAGGAGGGCCGCCGCCGCCCAAACGGAGACCGCATAAGGGAAAGCCGCCCGTGGCAATAGAACAGGTACAGCCTCGACATCATGCTCGACATCCCCTGCAAGTACCACAACGTTGACCGTAGCCCGGCGAACCACACCACCTGACAGTGCAGCTGGACTGCCCGGATCACCCGCGGCGAGGGCCTGCCCGCAGCCCCTCCCCACGCGCCGGCTGACGGAAACCGCGATAACAACCGCAACTGCAACGATGAGCGCGGCCGTGACGACGACCGCCGAGCACCTAACAACCGACGTCGGACTCCGCCTCGCCGGTCCCCGGCTCGGCAGCCCGACAACCGTGGGCCTTCCCCAACCAGGACGCCGCCTACGTCATCTACACAGCGAGCGCGATGACAAGCGTGCCAGGCGACAGCGTCATGCAGAGGTGAACGCCACCGTCCCTCCCGTCCCCCAGTACATGAACTGGTCAGAGAAACCCATCACCTGGGGACGCGAGGACCACCCGACAGTCATGCCTCGGCCGGTGGCTATGCGCTGCTCCTGGACCCGATCATCCTCACAGACAGCACCGCCGTCACGTTCTCCCGCGTCCTCATCGACGGCGGCAGTAGCATCAACATCCTCTACCGCGACACGGCGGAGAAGCTAGGCATCAACATGAGCCGCTGGAACCCAGCTCGATGACCTTCCATGGCATAGTGTCGGGGCTCTCGTGTTCCCCGGTGGGCCAGATCAAGCTAGATGTCATCTTCGGCACAAAGGAGAACTACCGCCGCGAGCCGATCTGGTTCGAGGTGGTGGTCCACCAGAGCGCGTACCACGCGATACTCGGGCGCCCCGCCCTCGCCAAGTTCATGGCCGTCCCCCACTATGCATACCTGAAGATGAAGATGTCGGGTGAGAAGGGCATCATCACCGTCGTGGGCGACTACCGGTGCTCCCTGCACTGCGCGTCGGCCGGCGCAAAAATGGCGGATGTCGTCCTCCTCGCCGAGGAGCTGAAGGAAATCAAGCGCAAGGTGGCCAGCGACCCGACTCCGGCTCCCGATGCTAAGAAGCCGGCGGGAGAAGCCGCCTTCCAGGCCGCCAAAGATACTAGGAAGGTCCTCCTCGACCCGACCGACCCCAGCAAGTTCGTGCTCGTCGGGTCGAGCCTCAATAGCAAATAGGAAGGCGAGCTCGTCGACTTCCTCCGTGAGAATCGGGACATCTTCGCGTGGTCTCCAAAGGACATGCCGGTGTACCGAGGGAGTTCGCCGAGCACTCACTCCATGTGCGACCGGGCACCAAGCCGGTACGACAAGCCCTCCGCCGCTTCGCGGAGGAGAGAAGGAAAGCTATCGGAGAAGAGATAGCCCGGCTACTGGAAGCCGGTTCATCATGGAAGTGTTCCACCCTGAGTGGCTAGCCAACCCTGTAATGGTGTTGAAGAAAAATAACACTTGGCGTATGTGTATCGATTACACCATCCTGAACAAGGCTTGCCCCAAGGATCCCTTCGCCTTGCCCCGGATCGATCAAGTTATCGACTCCACAGCCGGCTGCGAATTGCTCTCGTTCCTAGACGCCTACTCCGGCTACCACCAGATCAAGCTGAACCCGGAGGATTACTCATAAACATCCTTCATCACCCCGTACGGTGCCTTCTGCTACGTCACCATATCATTCTGACTGAAAAACGCAGGAGCCTCCTACCAGCGGTGCATGCAGAAGTGCCTGCACATCCAGATCGGCCGCAATGTGCACGCATATGTGGACGACATCGTCGTCAAGACCAAGGAGTGGGGCACCCTCCTCGGCGACCTCGAGGATACGTTCGCCAATCTTCGCCGCTTCCAGATGAAGCTGAACCCGGAGAAGTGCGTGTTCGGCGTCCCGGCAGGCCAGCTACTCGGTTTCCTCATGTCGGCTCGAGGAATCGAGGTCAACCCGGACAAGATCACCGCCATCGAGCGCATGCACCGGCCCCGGAACCTGCGAGACGTGCAGAAGTTCACCGGCTGCCTGGCCTCCCTCAGCCGGGTCGTCAGTCGGCTAGCGGAGACGGCCCTCCTGCTGTACCGCCTCCTCAGGCGAGCATGCGGTTTCCACTGTACCGCCTTCTGGATGGGTGGCGCCCCACGGCGCGCCCCAGTTCTCCTTCTCCGGCGCCCCGGGCACGTACGGCGCCAGGCCAATGTGGTCCTCCTCCGTCTTGTTCTTCACGTAGAAGTAACTCTGCTGCCACTTCCGCACGGAGTCGTAGATCGAGAGCTTGAGAAGCAAGCCCGCCGTCCGGCACGAGACCATGGCAGCCCCGCAGGTGGCGAGCTGTCCGCCGTCCTTAACCGGCTGCCCCTTGAGGTAGAAGAGGGTCTGGAAGAACCCGACGCTTGGCAGGATCCCGAAGTACGCCTCGCAGAGCGTCGCGAAGTAGGACATCATCAAGATGGCGTTGGCGCCGAGATGATGCAGCTGGATCCCGAAGAAGTCGAGGAAGTTCCGCAAGAACGGGCTAATGGGGAACCCGAGCCCGCGCTCGATGTGCTGCATAAATACGACGCGCTCGCCCGCCTGCGGGTCCGGCGAGACCTCATCCTGGTGCGGGACGCGCCACTCCACCAGTTCCTTCGGCGGCAGATAGCCTTCGTGCTGATAGCGCTTCAGCTCGCTCCTCGACACCGTCGAGCCCACCCAGTCGCCCTTCAGCACCATCTCCAACGAAGGGTCGGCGGCGGCCGTGGTGAGTTTCAAGTGTCTCGGTCCTATGCTAGATTCGAGGGGAGGCGGAGAGCTCGAAGAAGAAGAAGAAGAAGAAGAAGAAGAAGAAGAAGAAGAAGAAGAAGAAGAAGAAGAAAAAGGGGAAAAGAGGCAAGGCACAGTAAAATCCATCCCCTCCCACGGCGGCGAATATTTAAAGGGGGGGGGGGGGGGGCGGTAACTGACGTACCACTCTGCCACGCGTCGAGCGATCATGACTCCTCATCATCACGCGCGAGCGGTAACGGCAGGCCACGATCTCCACCAACTGGCGGTTGCCACACGATCCCGCGTGTGGGCAGTTGCCGCAGAAAATCCCGCTCCGGAAACCAAGGAGTCGCCCTGCGCCCGGCCGCGCGCCACGTGGCCGACGTCACCCCTGACGCTAACAGCGGAGCGCCCGGCGCGCGTCATCACCACGGGTCGGGGCTCCCGCCAGCCGGAATCCCCGCTAGCCGGAGTTTCCATCCCCGCAAATCACTTCATCAACACTGGCGAAGACATCAAAGGCATCGTTAGCTCCTGAATGCTTCTAGCCGTGCTGGCTTATAAACCTCCAAGTGCTTGGGGGCTACTGTCGGGGATATCCTCCCCGGGTAACCGCAAGTACAGGGAATCTTCCGGTTTCCGCCCTCGAACCGGTCATCCGGGTCCGGCTGCCGGCCGCTGGCCTCGCTGGCGCCTTGGATCCCCTTCGTAGGCGTCCAAGAACTAGAAGACAAAGGAAGCGTAGACCCAGTCTGCCCCGAGCCCCCGAAGTCAAAGATGACGTCGGCTGCCGTGTGCCGTACCATGTGGTCTGAGATCGACAAGACTGGGAGGGCAGGCCATCATCGCGCATGCTGACACGGCCTCCGACCATGGCCACGTCCTCATCGGCGGCCCGTCTCCGATACCCGACCGCCGGGTAGCCGCCCCTGTAACCGGCTGCTCTGCCTATATAAGGAGAGCCAGATCCCTCATAGCAAGGGTTGGATCCTAGTTTACCCCAGAGGCTCGCCTCATCTCCTAAGAGGAAGAGAACATTCGATACAGCTCAAGGAGCACCATTGTAACACCTTGTGACCATGATATACCACAGCTAGCCAGGAGTAGGGGTGTTACCTCGTCACGAGGGCCCTGAACCTGGGTACGTCTCGGTGTTCACCTTGCTCGTATCCGATCCCGTGCACACGCCATCGCACGCCACATGTGTCCCCACGCAAGAAGTCACCCTCCGTGACATATTTACTAATAAAATTACAAATCAAGAAATCTGTGTGAATTTTCTGAAAGAACATTACCTTTTATATTGAGAAAGAAGGAACAAACAGTGGAGGCCTAGGCCCAAATAAAAAAAGATACAAAACCGGCCGGAGCAAAACTCAGCCAGTTCAAAATTCTACTCGGCTCTCAACATGGTCCAGAACACGCTGGACAGGGCGGGAGAGAGATGCAGGCCTCCTACTCAGCTGAAGGCGTGAACTCCACACCACCTGAGCCAGCCAGGGCTATGAGGCGTCGTCAACGGCGGCAAGGCTCGGAATTTTGACCTTGAAAAAAACATTGAGCGCCTGCATTCAAGCCTGAAGACAACCCCTATCTCCGGCCAACGTCAATGCGAACCCTTCTGCCGCGTTGGCCAGGCCTAGTCCTGCAGCGTTCGCATTCACGGACAGGCAACCCTCGCATGCTTCCACGGAGTTTCAGGTTTACATTGTCAGTACGCGTCACCGCCGGTCGCTGTTTCTCCGGCGATCGGGGAAAAATTGTCTCAATCTCCGGCGGGTTCTCTCTGCTCGCCGATCGTGGTAGGGCTCCCCAAAAGACCAGCATCGGAGCTACCATGTTAACCAGCATCGGAGCCACCATCGTTGTTGCCAGTTATGAGGAGGAGGTGTACGTATACCGTCAGGCGTCAGCGACTCTCAGTGCAGCAGAGATTCGGTTGGAGAGCATTGACGAGCGAATTCACGGTGCTGCCGGGTGGGAGGCGGCCGGCCGGCGTGCCGAGGCCATGGACCAGCACCAGCACCAGCCGGCAAAGATTTTATGGCGAGGTTCCGGCGCTTGGCGCGCGGCGCCGGACACAGACGGAGGTGGAGTTACCGTCGCTGTCCGATCCGTTTCCGACGAGCCAATAATTGCTCCCGCGACGCGGTTTATGTCGCGATAACTAGGCCGGCTTTGATTTCTCCGACGGGTGTTGCGTTGCTCCGTCGTCGTGTACACAAAAATAACAAATTTGGAAATTTGAAACAACTATACACAGGTCTGAACATTTCTCATTTTTGTGTAGCTCAAATACGCATGTACTAGAATACATCATTAAAAACATGCATGAATTTGTTCATATTTTTTGGAATTTGTATTTTTTTTTTCAAACAGAGACCGGTGCTCGGGAGCGAGAAATCTTCATTCACTCAAATTGTTCACTTTTTCTCGAAGAATGCCTATTTCTTCCACACCGTAAATCTGTCTACTCGAATTGAAAAGGAAACCACCCGTTCCCGTCTGTATCTCACTCAATTTTCTTCTCATACACAGTAACAAAGGAGAAGAAGACATGTCGCTACTGGCTAGCTACTTGAGTTAGACCATCTCCACTCGGGGCGCCCAAAGCCGTTTGGGGCGTGCCGGACATAAAATCGCGCACACTCGCGGCGTCCAAACGCGAATTCGGTCTGGCGCGGCCCAGTTTTGTGTCTGGCACGCCCAACCCACGCCCTTAACTTGGAGAGGCTTGGGGCGGCCCCAGACGGAAGGAAACGCACGCCTCCGACGCGCGGGCCACGCCTGGCAGTGACACGGCCACGCCCCGCCGTGGTCAAAGGCGTCGTCAAAGGCGCGTGCCGCGTGGCGACTCCTCGTTTTCATGGCCGGCGGGCGGCCAGTGAGCCGCCGCGTCCTCTGCTCGCCGGAGTGAATGAGGCGCGCCTTTTCGAGGCAAGCGGCGTTAATGTCACCGCTCTCCGACCACCATAAAAGGCGCGCGCCGGCCTCTACTCATCGCCACTCTCGCCCTCGACGTTCTCTCTCCCTCACCTCACCGCTCCTTCTCCACTCGAAAACCGCCGCCGCCGCTCTCCTTCTCCATGGCCGGCACCTGAAGGCGCACCGGCGGCGCCGTGGCCAACGGCTTCGCGCCGCGCACCCTGCTCAAGGAGCAGACGGAGGCGCTGCACGACAACGGCTATCCGGTGCCGCCGGATATGCGTGTTTGCCACGGGTTCATCATCGGCGTCAACGACGTGCCGGTGATGAAGCCCCTGACGCGGACGAGCCGCCCCTGCTCAAGTTCGTGATGAACCACATCGCGAACGGTGGCTCGCTCCTGACGGCGGCGCCCGCCCCTGCTCCGGCCGCCTGGGCACCGCCACCTCCGGCCAACCAGTGGGCGCCGCGCGCGACGGCGTCCTCGTCGCGGGCGTCGTCCCCGCGCTCGTACTCATCCCGCTCCCGCGCCTCCTCTCTGCTAACGCCGAAACCGGAGCAGATGAAGGTGACGGCGGAGCCAGAGCTCTCGCCGTTCATGGCGGAGCTCATAGCGGCGCAGGCGGGGACGGACGACGACGCCATTGTGGCGGTCGTCGCGACCGCGTCGATGGACGACGTGCCGCCGCTCGACGGCCCCTCGGCCTGCGCCTGGTCGGCGCGCGATACCGCCAAGGAGAAGGGCGTGCCCTTCTTCGACCTCACCGTCGACGACGGCCCAGGACCGAGCCGCGTCAAGGAGGAGGACGACGGCGGCGCGTGGACCGGCGGCGCGTGGAGCAGCGGCGACGTAGGGAGCAGCGGCGGCGTGAAGGAGGAGGTGAAGGAGGAGGAGGACCCCTACTACGCCTTCAGGCGCCGCTACCAGGGCCAGTAGATTAGGTTAAGTTTTTTAAATTTCATTTGAATCTGTAAAATTTCCTAAAGTTTGAATGAAAATCGCCGAAGTTTAAGTTTACAAAAAAATATTTGGACACCGCGAGTGGGGAGCGAGGGCGTCCAAATGGGTAAAGTAGTCCAGATGGCGCCCAAAGGGCCTGTCCGGACGGCCTTTGGGCGCCGCGAGTGGAGATGCTCTTACTGCTGGCTGATGTGTCGTGTGAAAAAAAGAGACAAAAATGCGTTCTTCTTTCTGAACATGCGTGTCAATGCGTGTATTACACCACTGTACTAGTGTACTAGTACTAGTACCAATCTTACTGAATATCAAAATCACCGCTCCTTGTCGTGGTTGCTGCCCGAGGTACGCGCGCTCGCCGTGGGCGTTCGCGCCTCGTCATCCAGGGGCACGACGCCGGCGCCCTCCCTCCGGCTCCTCACCTTGATCAGCCCGTACAGCTTCTTGAACTCCCTCATCGGCGCGCCGTCCTTCCCGAACAACAACCCCGCCGCGCCCGCGTCCTCCGTCGCCGCCTCCGCCACGGAAGGATCCCACTGCCCGGCCGCCCCGGACCAGCTCGTCATCCGCCGCGGGACCGGCGATGGCGCCGACACGGACGCGCGCTGCAGCTTGGTGATGACGGTGCGGAGCGCGCGGCTCGGAGACGCGCGGTTGGCGAGCATGATCTCGCCGAGCTCGGCGGCGCTGAGGCGGGCGCCGTGGAACCCCTCCTCCACCTGCGGATACAGCTTGTGGTCCTTGAGCCCCAGGTAGCTGCTGGCCAGCGCCTTGAACGCCTCGAAGTCGCAGAGCGTGAACCGGATGTGCACGTCCAGCCGCCCCGGCCGCACCACCGCCGCGGTCACACCCAAGCCCTCCTCCTGCTGCTTCCCGCGCATCGTGAACACCATCACGCGCTCCTCGCCGCAGCACGACGCCACGCCGTCCATGAAGCTCAGCACCCTCGCCTCCGCGTCCTCGCCCTTCTCATGGCCTTGCTGGAGGTACCGGTCGAGGTCCTCGACGAGGATGAGCGACCGCGGGGTGGTGTGCATGAGCAGCGCGCGCAGGTCGCCCGCGCGGGACAGGTCCACGTCGTACACGTCGTAGCCCAGGAACCGCGCCATGGCCGCCGCGAAGGTGGACTTGCCCGTGCCTCCCGGGCCGTACAGGAGGTAGCTCCGGCGCCACACGCGGCCGAGCCGGTGGTAGTACGCGCGGCCCTTGGCGAAGGTCTCGAGGTCGGCGCGGACGCGGGCCTTGAGCTCCGGGTCCATGGCCACCGTGTCGAGCGTGGCCGGGTGCGTGAACGGCGCCGACGCCCACCGCGGCGCGCCCGTGCGCGCGTCCACGCCGCCGGCGTTCGCGAACAGGCGCAGCTCGCGTCTTCGCAGCTCCATCTCGTCGGCGACGGACTCCACGTGCTGCAGGTACGGCCGCAGCACGCGCGTCCGGTCGTGCCGCCGCACGCGCAGCACCAGCGTTTCATTGTCGCCCTGTTGGCGGTAGGTCCACGAGAGGCGCGCGCCCTGGAAGGCGTCCCGCGCGGTGTGGCCGGGCCCGAGGCGGAGCGAGAAGCCGCCGTTGGTCTTCTTCCTTGGCGACGCGGAGGAGGACAGCACGGAGGCGGCGTCGGCGTCCTCGAGCGACGGCAGCGAGGACACGTACGCCGCGGCCTTGGCGAACAGCGGGTTCTCCCTCTCGGCGCCGTCGACGGAGACACGGCGCGGCACCTCGTGGTACTGGTACGCCTGCGCCCACTCGTCGCCCCACCGCCACAGCCGGCGCAGCGCGTAGAGCGCCGATCGGTACGACAGCGCCGCCACGGCGAGCGCGGCGTAGGCCAGGACGACGCCCACGGCGCTCATGCTCATGGCCGCTGCGCGTCGATCCTGTGTTCGAGTCGAGTCTGTGCTCTGTTATGGCGGGACGTGTAGGGCTGGGCGTTTTAAGAGGTGGATGATCGATCGATGGGACGGAAGAGTTCGCGCGGGACGGCGGCTTCTGGACGGTCAAACGAGATGTGGCATGTCGGAAGAGGCGGCGGCAAATGAAATCGATGAACGTAGCGTGTGTTTGACATTGTCGGCAGTGGCGGACCTTAGTGGAGGCCAAAAGGGGCCATGCCCCCCCCCCCTCCCCCAAACTTAATTAAAATTTGCACAATACTACCTACTATTTATAATTTTTGACCATAGAAAACACAAAATAATTCGAGTTGGCCCCCTCAACTGCCATCTAATATGTTTTGGTCCCTCCTATAATGTTGGTCAAGGTCCGCCACTGATTGTCGGAATGGTGATCGCTCTGTTGCTTGCCTGCTCGATCGTCTGAATTGTCTTGGCCCTTGGGTTTTGGTCCTTTCATTCTCGCTGGTTTAACAACGGGAAGACTTTTCACAGATCGCGTTGGAGTTCCACCCTCGCGATTTCTGCTCGGCCCTCGCGTCGTCCTCTCGAGGGCGACTCAGGGGCGACTAGGGTTTCCGCGCCGTCGCCGCCTTGTCCTCTTCCCCTCTCCCCCGCCGCCGCCTGAGGTAGGCTCGGGCCATGCCCGCGCGGTCCGCCGGTGAGGGTGGCGGCGTGGATCTGCTGCTTTGCTCGCGCAGAGGGCTTCTGGGCGCCGAGGCGGCGGCCTCGGGTGGGCTGGCGACGCCGACCATGCGGCTGGTGGCGTGCGCGGGTGCTGGCCGTCGTCCTGGGCCGTGCGGGCGGCTGGTGGCGTGCGCGGGTGCTGGCCGTCGTCCTGGGTCGTGGCGTTGCGGCTGCCGCGGTGGCTCAAGCGCCAGATCTCGAAGGTCAGATCCGCCCCTTTTTCTGGCCATCTCCTCCCCGTTGCTCCTGGTGTCGGTGGACTCGTCTGCCGCAGTGGAGGTTGGTCAGGAGTTGATGTGGTGAGTCGGGTCTGGGGGAAACCCTTGGTATCTTTGACCACAGCGGCAGCGACGCCGTTCGGGCGCTGTTTGCCTTCTTGGATACGCCACTGAGGTCCCTTCTCCCCATCCCCTACCCTCGTCCCGGATGAAAATCTAAAATCCGCCTCGGATTGGATGGCGGTGGCGCCGTCGCGTAGTTACCTCCTTGGAGGCGCCATCTGGAGACTGTGGTGTAGGCGGTGAGTGGTGCCTTGGGGGTCGGTGGTGAGTTCTTCGTGCTCAGCGACTATTACCGAGCTTTCCCTCTTCGTCTTGTCTGTCCGTGGTCGAAGCTGTTGCTGTGCAGGTGTTCTCGTTGCAGTGAGGTGTGCTGCTTGGTTTGGGGGAGGTTGGTCTGGCCTCTCCACCGGTCCTGACCAGGGGGTCAGGCCGTGGCTATGGCAGACGGCCTTCGTTCCGTCCTGCATTCCGGCGCGCGGTGCTTCGAAGGTGTAGCGTGCGTCCCGGCGGTGTGCAGCCTCTGTTGGTGCGCCCGAGCTCTCGGGTGAGCTCCGGCCCGACACTGTTGGCGCGCCCGAGCTTTGTGCTCCGGCCCAACATTGTTGGTGCGCCCGAGCTCTAGGGTGAGCTCCGGCCCGGCAATTCTGCCCGCCATTCGTGTGCTCCTGTCATTTGGCGTTGTTGGTGCCATCCTCTGGTCAACAAGCAATCATTTGCTGGTCTGCTTCTTCTTGGTGTGCAAGCGCGGAGGTCTTCGTCTTCTCCAAGCGGTGTTTCAATTCTTTCTTTGTGCTTGGGTGTGTGTCGAGTTGTAAGCTGTGTGCAGCACATTGTTTCATCTGGTCGTTGTGCCTTTATTAATTTAAAGCTGGTCACTTGTGCCTTGTATCTAAAAAAAACTTTTCACAGATAGCTCGAAGAATACATCTTTTATTTCAGCAACAGCTCTTGGGTGCAACCACTACCTAGACAGCTTGTATACGTGATGGCTGAATACAACGTAATCAAATGGACGGTGCGGCGTCGGCGTCAACCGGAGTTAGCAGCAGCCGCCAACCGTCATCGACACCGGATGCCTACTAACCATGCTGCTCTGATTTTGTCTCGATGATGGTCCCTGGCCCCCAGGGACGGAGCCAACTCTCAGGCTTGGAGGGGGCGAAAATGGCTTAGAATTGCTAATATGAGCATGAGTATTAAGGGATTTGTGAAGAAAATCTGATTCTTGGGGGTGGCTAAGCCCCTGCTCGTCCCCCTTTCTCTGTCCCTGCTAGCCCCTGGCTCCTCCCCTGAGAATTATTCAACCAAGAAAAAACAGTAACTTATTCAACCAACACCAACAGACCAACTCTAGCAAATTCACCCCCATGGACGAACTCTAGCAATTGACACGTAGCATGCATGGCAGTTCAGATATAAAAATAGACAACCAGATTTTGTGTTTTTTCTCTCTCCTAGACACGTGTCAATCGTTAGAATTGGTCCACGAAGGTGAATTTGTAGACCAGATCTCACAACAGACCCCCTGGGACTGACTGCTAGCTGGACTGGACACATTGAATAAAACTCCAGTATGCCCATGCATTGACATATCTAACTCTGCTAGATCGAGGTCAAGTGCGTGCGTTGAATCTAATTTGGCATCCGTTATGGGCAAGGCATGCATGAACTTTCTGCAAAAAGTAATGCGGAGGATAATGCATTTATGTGCAAACTTTTTGGAGAACAAAAAATTAGAGATGTACTCCCTCCGTTCACAATTATAACATGTCTCAGGTTTTTTTCGAAACAAATGTATCTATAAGTGTTCCAGTGTGCATGTTCACTCATTTTGATATGTATACAGTCACTAACATATATTAAACATCTTATAATTGTAAATGGAGGGAGTATTTTTTCAAATAGAAAAAAACAAGACCGCATGTTTACAAGCTGAATTTTATCAGTCATGTTGGGGTTTATTAAAATGATATGGTTGAACTTTTTGTATAATTTCATGCTGGCATGCTAGATTTAGGTAGAATTAATTAAGGCATTATTACTTTAATTCTTAAAAAAGAATGGTGCATACAATATTCAAATGATTAGGTCCATGTGTTTGCTAAATGTGTGATTTAATTTTTCTCTTGAATGTCTCTCAATAAGATTTGATCCAGTTGTGAATAAAGTTACACTTCCATTTGAGAACACTTTCATTAAAATGAGACACATTATGAATGGTGGTGTATCTTCGCATGAGATTTTGTATGAAATACGCTCATGAAACACTAATGAGTAGTGTTCAAAATTGACTTTAAAAAAATGCATGACAAAATGAATTGGGATTTTCTTTTGTTTCCTAGAATCGTGTGGCTTTAACTCCACTTGGTGTTAATGGTTGAACTCAGTAGTCAAAGGGGGGACTTTGTGTGTAAGGATTAGTAGTACTCTTGGGAGATATTTTCATACTCACAACGGAGTGAGACGCCAACCTCCAATTTCACCTTTTATGTTTTTAATGTAGTTGGGGATAGTTTTTTTTTTGCGATGAAGGAGCAGATACTATTACAGCAGGATTCTTACAGAAAGGTCCAGAAACAAAGCAAAATTACAATAAGGTCCTCTTGGATCTCGTCGTTGACGAAGACGAGCAAGCCGCTCCGACGGCGCGCCGCCGCCACTTCTCCTCACATGCCTTGGATTCAGAGAAGTCCCTCCACGGCCGGGAAGTCGGTCCTCGGTTCCTGAGAACCTCCACCTTGCTGCCTCGACGCCGACGTCCTGCATAACAACATCTCCACCTTCGAGGAAATCACACATCCAGAGCCGACGTCCCGCGGTCTCCGGTGAGGGAACGCGGTGCAGCGCAACTCCGAACAGCCGCGAGCACTGGGAAGACAGAGATCTAGCAGCAGCGATCCTCAGACCACCGTCGCCAGAGGGGAAGATCTCCGCCCCAAATCGCCACTCCGACCGCGCCGCCCGCTCCCGAACGCCGCCGGCTGGCCCCCAAACCGGAACTACACTATGTACACGTCGTAGATCGGGGCCTCCCCATCCTCCCGCTGCCGGAGCAGCCGCCGGAGGGTGAGGAGCCCGCCGATCTAACGACGGCGAGGTGTTTCGCTCGGGGATCCCCAAAAGTCGCCTCTCTCTACTGTGGACGGGGAGAGGATAAGCTCCAAGGTGCTATTTTGTTAGCAAGGATGTTTAGAAAAACTCAGGAAAACAACTAATAGGGGGAGCAACACATCTAAGATGAGTACGAAGTTTTGGTGATGAGGCTATATGGAACCCTTATTTAAAAAAAAATAACGCCATTTGTAAGTTCCAAAAAATCCAGGAAACAAAGCCAAGATGTAGCTGACTATGAACTCTAGTAGCTCGTGTGCAAAAACCTAATACGAAATAATTTAAACGTGACCGGCGACGGAGAAGCCACGTGGCATTTTAATTAAAAGAATGGTGCAACATCACCGAAATTGCGAGTAGGAGAAGTCATATTCCGGTGGATGGGAAGGCATCAACACTTCCCCACCGCTATGCCTTAGTCTGCATAAGTTGTATTATAGGCTGAGCAAAAAGATAAAAGCGTGGCCGTGAATAATGCACATTTTGTAGATTTGAAAGTTTGTCTTCCTTACGAAGGCTAGAATATAGTACTCCCTCCGATCCATATTAGTGGGCATAATTTTGTCTAGATACACATGTATCTAGTCTAAATACTTAACTAGATACATATGAATTTTGACAAAGGTATGCCCACTAATATGAATAGGAGGGAGTAATAAATTTTGCATTAAAAAGAGTTTGCACACTGTAGCTAGATGCCGTGGTGTACGTAGGACAAATTAAAGATGGATCACGAGAAAGTCCACGGCAAAAAAAAGTCGCGCCACGAGACCGTTTAACCACGGGCGATCCACTCTGACTGTGGCGCGCGCGTCTAATCCCATAAATTCCTAGCCGGTCGCTCTCCCCGACCCCGTGGCAGCCTGCCCAGCGATGACCCCGTGGCACTGGCTAGGTACCAAAATACTCCCACCGTTTATGTTTGACTGGAACGGGATGCGTTATTGCTGAACCGTCGTCACCGAGGGGAGGGTTGCCATCTCAATCTTCAACATACATCCAAGAAGCATCTGTGCCTTGACTAGAACCAACATAACTAACATCCAATCACGAGCCCTCAAGTTTCAGATGTTTGGCATGCATTTTGACTGAATTGGCATCCAACACTGCTGGGGACTAGTCAAGAGCTAAACGGCCTGTGGAATCATTTTATTCTCGCTAGAAATTAATGTACGTAGAAGCTGTCAAAGCATGGACCAGCCAAAAGAAAGAAACGTCGGCCTAAGATACAGGGAAAAGGAGGGAGATAAGATACGCTTCATCAAGCAGCTTAGATCGATCGTCGTCAGATGCCACAGTTTGTTGGTCTGGTTTACATTACACCGTTTAGATACGAGGCCATATGCCGGTCTGGTGTGGTTTGGTTTTACGGTTTCACACCGTAGGCAAGTCACAGGACGACGACGCCGCAGGGAGTTCGTCTGAATCCGATAAGACGTGGCCCATGTGGGGTGCTCAGCCCAGCCGCTCGCGGGACTGGCGACGTTCATCACCTAGCTTGATGGCCACGGGACGGGCTGGCCCAACCTGGACAGGGCGCCGCGGAAGACGGGCCGAATCCACCTTGCTCCCCGCCGCGAGGCTGCCCGTGGCGCGGCGCAGCTGCTAGTACGAGAGCCTCCGCAGCGCCGGCGCGGGCTGCGTCCTCGCTCCTGTCGCCGCCGTGGCCCGCCCGCTTCCTCCCACGCTGCTAGTACAAAAGTCTGTCGACCTGCCCTGCGGGTTGAATCTGAAACCGGTGGAAACCGTGCTAAACTGTGTTTACGGTGTGGTGCGGGCTGGGTTCTCGGTTTGGCTGGTTTGGTTTGGGACCAATTCGTGCACAGGCTGACATGCTGTGTCAGCGAAGCCGACGGCATAGTAATCTTAAGATGCTCGTAAATTAATTTGAACTTCCGGTATTGCATTACTCCAAAAAACATTCTCGGCAAAACCCCAAATTATTGCCCCGTGTTGCTTGTGCATGTGCTTTAATTGTTGTACAGACTACTCTATTACATTAGGAGTCCACAGTCGCTTGTGCATGTGTTTTAGTTGTACACACTACTTTACTCAAAAAATTAGTTGGAGCCAAGCCCAACTTTTTGTCTCTTTAATCTTGTCGATGATAATGGTGAAAGTTGTGGTATGATGTAGAAAACTTATTGCATTTCGTTCCTTCAAAATTTTCTCCGAGACAAGCATGAACATGAAGGTCATCCCTTTCCTAGACCTTCCTTTTTCAAAAGCTAATTATGTCCACCAATTTTCTAAGTGACTTTGTTCATGGAAGTGACGAGGATATCCTTCCGTTAGGCCAACGAAGAAGCGGAGTAATTGTAGAATTATGAGATATGCGGAATTGGTGGAATATGATGGATGTATTATTGAGCCTCATGGGCGAGTATATATAGGAGTATAGGGATCATCTTGGAGTACAAGTCAAGTCAGGACCGTATGGATACATATCCTATCTCTATCCTATACTACCATAACAACACGTACACATATACTCTAACATCCCCCGCAGTCGTAGCGGGAGCGCCGTGAACAACTGGAACGTCGCGGACGGTCAGACTGGAGAGAAACCGAAGTAGATCCAGTGGGCTGACATCCCCCCTGCAGTCCGAGCGGGAGTGTCGTGGACAGTGTCGCGGCGCGAAGCTTGGACTGTAGAGGACGCTGATGATGCTCAAGCGAGGTGGTAGCCCTTGTGCCGATGTCGAGGGAGCCGAGAGCGTTGGGCGGTGCAGCCTTGGTCGGGGAAGCCGTGCGAGGGGTCGCCGAGGTCGATGTCGTGGCCGGTGTCGAGGAAGCCGCACATGAAGCCGCATGCGCATAGTGCGCGAGGAGGATGACGGAGACGCGTCAAGGCAGTCGTCGAAGATGGGGCCGACGTCGTAGCCGATGCAGTCCGAGCCGTCGAGGACGAGGTGCGGCCATAGTTTTGCCAGAACTAGGCACACGTCGGGGACGAAGGCATACTCCGGTTTTGCCAGAACTGAGTACGCAAAGAAGAACTCGTCGGTGACGTGGTCGAGGCGGTCGTAGAGGGGTCGATGCCGTAGAAGACGTTGTCGAAGCCGATGAAGACGAGGCGCCGATCCGAGTTTGCCAGACTCGGGAACGCGTCGGGGACGAAGGCACTCCCGGTGTTGCCAGTACCAGGCGTGCGAGGGGCAAGGACCATCATAAACTTGTCGCCATGTCAGAGAAAGACTAGCAAAGGAGGACTCCACGACGGTTGCGACGCGCAGAGCGGCGAGGGAGAGATGCCGATGTTGTCCGCGATTGTCGGAGTAGAGTAGCAGGTGGTGTAGTAGGGGACGAGGCGATGACGCTGGCGACGAAGTTGTAGTGGACGTAGACGTAGAAGGCGGCGGAACCAGCGGTGACCTGGGGTGGTCATGCGGGACGCCTAGATCGATGATGGGGTAGTCGGCAGGACCTGCGACAACGAGAAGTCGCCCTGCAGGTTACCTTGTGAAGCGCGGCGGCGGTGCTCGAGGGAGGTGAGGAAGAACCCGGCGGCGTGACGAAGACCGTGCGAAGACGGCGGTGATCCGCGCCGTGGGAGATGGCGCAGTGGAAGCCGAGGCCGTCGATGCGCGGGGACGGCGAAGAAGACTGCGTGCAGCGACGCTACGACCCGAGGGGGCGGCATAGCTGCAGGGCGCGAGTCGGTGCAGCGGCTAGAGGCCACCAGCGCGTACACGCTTGGGAGGCGCGTTGGCCGCCGGTAGGCGCTGACCAAGGCAGCGGCACTGCGGCCCGTAGGGGCGACGTAGCGGCAGCCCGTAGCTCGATCGGTGGTTGGCGAGTTCTCGGGGACGTGCTTGGCGTAGACGGGCGCGAGATCGGTTGATCAGACCGACGGTGCGCCGTATGCGCCATGGCGGGGACTACGCGTAGATCGGAGTCGATGGCGGCGTTGTCGGTGAAGTCCCGGGTGATGACGACGAAGACGATCCGAGGGGGACGGTCGCAGTACCCTCCCGAGGAAGGCGCAGCAGCCTGCCGTGAGGCCGCGACGGCCTACCGAGGCAGGCACGACGGCGCAGGTGGCAGGCGCACGGGCGCGGTGTAGATCGTCGATGCCGATGGTCGGAGTGGAGGCGCGGCGATGACGACGGCGGTGGGCGACTCAATCCGATCTAAGATCGGTAAACCAAAAAAGAAAACCGATCAAGAGATCGGAAAAAAAGACTTACAGGGCAGCCGATCACGGATCGGTGGACGAACCCTGCGTACGGGCTGCGCGGCCCCCGGCGGAGATCATGGAGATCGACCTCCCCGGGGGCGGCGCGGTGCGGAAGTGCGGCGGCGGCGGCTAGGTCAGATCGTGCCGCTCTGATACCATGTAGAATTATGAGATATGCGGAATTGGTGGAATATGATAGATGTATTATTAAGCCTCATGAGCGAGTATATATAGGAGTACAAGGATCATCTTGGAATACAAGTCAAGTCAGGACCATATGGATACGTATCCTATCTCTATCCTATACTACCATAACAACACGTACACATATACTCTAACAGTAATTCCCATCAATATTGAGTTTCCAACGGATGGTGTTGGGGATTACATGAGTGAGGTTGATTTTGGAGACCATATGCCAAAGGGTTAAAAATTGTTGCACGTGATCAATATCAAGATAATGTCGAGTGTCGAGTTGGTTGACCCAAAAGTTGTTGTTAAGATCTTTCACAATTGAGCAATTCTTCTTTTTGGTGCCTCCAAATATGTTTGGAGGAATATTAATATGTGATTCTGCATGTCTCCTTATTCCTACATGACTAGTCATTTCCATTGTCCGTTTAGAAATATGCCTGGGTATTCAGAATTTACAAACAAGACCCGGAAATTTACAACATAGCCCAGAAATGACCTTTGACCGTTTTTCTTGTGACATGTGGGCCTGATAGTAGGGTCCGCCTGTCAAATACACGCTTAGCCAGGGTAAACTAGCCTATAACTCTATCAGTGTTTTTTGTTACGCTGTTACTGAATACAGGTTGCTTTTTGTGAAAAATAGCAACTTGGTGGTTTTTTTGAAACCCTAGTCTGAAATGTGGTGTTTTTTTTGCAATTTTCTCAAATTTCCCGGATCTTCATGTCCAACAAATGTTCATACTCCTTTCTTGTATGACTAGGGAGAGGTGAGTTCTTGAAAACATGTGTGTTTCTTTCGTTCCAAATCTTCCACGAGTCGAGCATAGCGAGAGAAGACAAAGCTTTCTAGTTGGGGCCATTTGCCATGTGGGAGCACCATTCCTTGATGTTGACGGTTGGGGTTTAGGCCGTGGATGCCCAACCAGGCACAAATAGAACTCAATAAGTGGAAAAATGGATTGCATAGCGCTTTTGCATAGAAGGCAAAGGCCATAATTGGCCATCCTCTTCTTTGGAGGCGGTTGGTGGCCGTCCAAAGACGGTTTTGTAGCGCAAGCCAAGCAAAAAACTTGACTTTTGGAGGTGCCCAATTCTTCCAAACTATCTTGTTCATCTCAGAGGAAGTAGAACCAAGAAATTGAGCTTTGTATGCGGAAGCGGCCGAATAAACACCACTTGTCGTGAGCCTCCTAACAATGTCATGCTCCATGTTGGCATCAAGTTGCACGTCTCTAAGGAGTAGCCAAAGATCAATGAATTGTCTAGCATGCTCTAAAGTGAAAACATCATCCACGTTGAATTTGTTTATCCATGTGTTGTTATTGAGAGCTTGAGTGACACTCCACTTCTTTCTCTTTGAAACCACGAGGATTAGAGGGGCGACATCCTTCAACTTCGTTAATGGTCACGTCGAAGCTCCGTTAACGGGCCTAAGGAGTAGCCAAAGATCAACTATGTTAAAGTGCCCCTACATAAACACCAGCTGAAGCGAGAGCAACCATAAACTACGTTAATGGTCACGCTGGCGGAGTCCCTAAGACCTCTACTATAGTTGGCGCCTGACCTGGAAAAACGCATGTGTGATTAGCACCTTCAATCTGGAAAAAAACGTCGTTTGATCTAGCGTGAGTACCCATGGGTTAGAAATGACTGAATTTTTGGGGGAAAGGGGGAGGGGGGCGCATATCTAGCTGAAAATTTGGCTGAGAGAAGACAAATTATACTTACCACTTGTTTGGATTTTCTGCGAGAGAGACTGAGTTAGGTTCACAATTAAGTCGTTTAGGGTGAGTTTGCTTGTCTACGCTTTTTTGTGTGACTATGTGGGACATGGCTCCACGTCTTCATCGGGCATGTTCGAATGCAAAGGAGTTCGGAGCAACGTTCTCCACTTTGTTTGGTTATACCTACATTGTTACCACTTGTTTGAAGACAAATACCGGCGTTTGGTTGTAACCGTGTGTCGTGTGCAAGTGTGCATTGATGTTTACAGTCACATCTTCTCTATGCGGTTCCTTCTAAATTTTCCACGAAACAAGCATGATCATGGAAGCCGTTGCTTTCCTAGCCCGTCCTTTTTCCAAAGCTATTTCTCTCCACTATTATTTGACATTTTTTTTCATTGGCCCAAAAGAGGGGGGAGAGTGTCATGGAAGCCACTCCATGATAGGATTGTCGTCCAAATTCGAGTGGTGAAGTGATAGTTGAAGAGGAGGGCGCGACACCGATTATTGGACTTGATTGCAAATGGGGCAATTTCGCAATTTTGCCATCTGTTACATTGGGGGCGATTCGCTATCCAAATCCTATTTTGCACGACCAACCATGGAAAAACATTTAGGAGGTGCCCAAGTTTTCTAAATCACTTCATTCATGGAGGTGACGAGGATTCCCTCGAATTAGGCTGACGAGGTGGAGTAGTTCTCATCGTTAGTGAGTTTCCATCGGTTGGTATTGGCATTCCATGAGTGAGGTTGATTTTGGAGACCATATCCCAAAGGGTGAAAAATTGTTGCATGTGATCGATATAAAGGTCATGTTGATTGTCGAGTTAATTGACCCAAAAGTTGTTGTTAAGAGCTTTCCAAACCGATCAATTCTTGTTTTTTGATGCCTTCTCGCTAGAATATATGAGATTTTGCATGTCTCTTTATTCGTGCATGACAAATTCTTGCTTTTGTCTATTAATAATTTTATTTTATTCATATTTCTATACTTGAAATATTTACATTGTTGAATTTACCCCTGGTCAATGCACGACCAAGACTGAATATTCCTCTTAGCGCTTGGGAGGTAAGTTGGAGCGTCTTATAAGGCGCCACAACTTTGGCTTAAATAAAAGCCCTACACCATACTTAAATATAATAAACATTAAAATAATAAACCTATGAAGTATTTGATCTTTTTTTATTCATGGAGTTCTAAATTCTGAGCAACCAGATCTTCTTATCCAACAATGTTCACACTCCTTCCATTTTACTCTGAAATTCCGAGGTAAGGAAACTCTTGACGACTACTCTACTAGAAATTCCCTACTAAAATAAAAATCCAAGAAATGGGGAAGCCCTCGGAGTATGGTTGATATTGCGATGCTGCCCATATATCTCGGGTAGTAGGCTGTTAGCTTAAAGTATTCATTGCCCAAGAGAGGCTAAATTTAGTTGCTCATACTCTAGTTAGTTTTTGTTTTGATTCGAAAAAATTATTGTAATTGGCCGGATGTGCCTTTATCTGTATTTCGAGCAAACTTATGAACGATGTAATTGTTGCTTGATATTACTAAAGTTGTCGTGGTAGCTTAAAGTTGCTCATACTCTAGTTAGTTTTTGTTTTGATTCGAAAAAATTCTTGTAATTGGCCGGATGTGCCTTTAGCTTTATTTCGAGCAAACTTATGGACGATGTAATTGTTGCTTGATATTACTAAAGTTCTCGTGGTGGCTTTCACTAAAAAAAGGCTATTAGCTTAAAAAATAGACCCGCAAAAAAAATGCAGTATCTTGAGAAAACGAAAAAGAACGAAACATGAACTCAGCCCATTGGGCTGTTTGCTCTTGATCTTCGAAGCCCAACAACCTTCTTCATCTGACCTCAGATTCAGCTCCTTGGCTCACCCGAGCACTTCTTCACGCCGCCGCATTCGGCATTCCCCATTTTGTTGATGTCCTGCTCTCACTCGAGCACTTCTTCTGCTGCCTGCTGCTGCTGTTGCTGCTCCGTCAACCTAGAACCGCACCGGCGGTGGAGTGCAGACGACAGCAAGCGGAGTAACCGTTGCTCTTCCTCCTCCATCTGCCCTCTTCCACACCTCGCCTCCAGTACTGCACCTCCCAGTCCAGCTCCACACACGCCGTGGTCCGGTCACCTCCTGTGTCCGGGGTCACGTCCCACCCGTAGATCCACGTCGCTCCACGCTCGTCCCGACCCTCGATCCGGGCCCTGGGTCTAGAGACGGGGCGCTCACCCACGATCCAAGCTGCCATTATCCATCCTACCATAGCTACAGTGCCAACCACCGGAATGGCAGATCAGTGCAAGTTTCTGCTGCCATTGTAGCTGAATCTGAGGAAAGGTCTTACGTCTTCAAGGTACATGGTTACACGAGAGCCAAAGAGCTATTCAAGAACGGCGAGAAGATGACTTCCCCTTGCAGTATTGGAGGTTATAATTGGGTTTTCTGTTATTTCCCCAACGGTTACAAGGCAATGCAGGCCGGTCACATATTGATGGCTCTATGTTTTGTTGATGCTAAGGATGTGAAGACGAAAGTCGGCCTTAGTATACTTGACAAAGATGGGCTACCAGCGCCACCACACATGCGTTTAAGTGAAGAAATACTCAACCACAAAGGTCGAATTTTGAACTTCAGTATCAGTCAGGCGAGTTTGGAGCAATCAGCACACATAATAGATGACTGTTTGAGCATCAGGTGTGATCTCACTCTCATGAAGGATCTCAACAGTGAAGAAACAATCGGTAATCAGTATGTGGTGGTTCCTCCAAGTGACTGGCATATGCATTTTGGGAACCTCCTAGAGAGCATGGATGGAGCTGACGTGACCTTTCATGTGAGTGGGGAGAAGTTCTTGGCTCATAGGATCGTGCTCGCTGCTAGGTCATCCGTATTCAAGGTGGAGCTCCTCGGCTCCATGAAGGAAAATGTCGGCAGTCCCATTGAGATCCATGAGATGGAACCTGATGTGTTCAAGTGCTTGCTCCATTTCATATATACCGACTCACTGCCTGCTCTTGAGACGGCTTGCAATCAAGGAGAAGTACATCCTGATGTGGCAATGGCTGACCATCTACTCGTGGCAGCAGACAGATACAATGTTATGAGGCTGAAACTGATGTGCGAACACAAGTTGTGCAGCCACGTTGATGCCAACATGGTGGCCACCAGCTTGGCTTTAGCTGATCAACATAACTGCAATGGACTGAAGGAAGCTTGTTTGCAGTTCCTTGCTTCTCCTTCCAATTTTGAGGCGATGGTGGCAACTGATGGCTATGAGCATCTGAAAAGCAGTTGCCCATCTGTCCTTAAGGAACTCATTGCTAGGCTCCTGCCAGTTGAAATGAAAGTGGCCAAAGAAATATTGATGGAAATTTAGCAGTATGGTTCATGATGACCTAATCTAAATTGGTATCTATGCATGTTTAGCTTAGTTCTCTATGTATGGTTTGGATGCGCGCTTCGGCAAGAAAAAAAACGCTATCTATATTTGTTGTTGACTCTGAAATTAACTGCTCTGTTCAATGCGTGTGCAACTCTAAATTCTCTTTGTAAGCCTTAGATGAATTTGGGTGCCATGTGGCCTCTTTAATCGGAAAGGAACTCCTATCTATTTCTATCTATGTTGCAACTGGAATGAGATTGGTCGGGTGACGCCTATGTTTTTTATTTGCTGAGATGCATGAATGTAGAAAGAGGGGGTTTCTGGTTTCTTCAGTTTTTGTTATGGTCTGAGGACTTCAAATGCTTGATGCGGAGTTTAATTTTTCCTGATGTCATATGTTGAGATTGCAGTCCTCTAGCTCTTCTTCCCTTGTCATATGGTTTATGCTGTTTCTTATGGACTGCTCGTCGTAAAAGACTATGTTGAGATTGCAGTCCTCTAGCTCTTCTTCCTTTGTCATATGGTTTATGCTGTTTCTTTTGGACTGCTTGTCGTAAAAGACAGAAAGTGCATGCTACATAAATCCTGTTGTTTCTTGCTTCTGACTGTTGAAGTGGAGATATCACTCTTGTGTTTTTTGTCTTCTTCTTCTTGTGTGAACTATGCATGTATTTTATGGGCTGAATTATTCTTTGTTGGTTAATGAAAAGATTGACACCTTTGCTTGAGTTTTATTCCGAGCATAAGAGTTCTTGCCATTATTACTGCAAGCATGCTGTCCATGCATGCTGGAATGGTGATGTGCTGAATCTGTTAGTATAGATCTTGGCTGGATTTTGTTGTTAGGTTCGCCTATAGATGATTCAGTCAGTTTTACTTTGAGGGAATATTTTTTTATAGCTCAGTGGAGTACTTGTTCCACTCTATTTTGTTGCATAGCATTTCGACATATGGTATTTATGAGTGCTCCACGATTTACAGATTTAAAATCTATATATGCGGTATGAGCATCTATTCTGCACATATGTATATTTGCAAGTCCTGTTTTTTGACTATGCAGCATGCCATGGATTATGGATCTCCCTAGGAGCATTTTCTTGCTAGTTACAACAATATGATGTCTTTCTTGATTAGTTAAGGCGTTTTGGAAATTGAAATATAACAGTAAGACACTCTGGAGCTGACCCCAAATAGTAAATTATCCCAAAAAGCATCTAATTCATATAACAGTGATGCTTGACTTGCGGTCCTGGTAAGCAAAGGACATTTCTTTGGTAAGCGAGGAACATTTATGTTCTTGTCTGACTAAAACTACACATAGTGACAGGCATTTTGTTTCGAGCTTGACTTGCGGTCCTGGTAAGCAAAGGACATTTCTTTGGTAAGCGAGGAACATTTCTGTTCTGGTCTGTCTAAAACTACACATAGTGACATATTGACAGGCATTTTGTTTAGTGGAACCTTCTCTGATCAAGACTTTATCTGAATGTTTAATGTTCCTTCCAGGTATGAGTTATGTTAGCCCCAACAAGCACAGTTTAAATCCTCGATAGAGTAGATAAGGTAGAGCAGACATAACTGCAATATAGCATATTTTCCAGATGTTACAGCATTTGAGATGGACAACGTTTGTTGGTCACTAAAATGACATGCCATATTTGCCCTATGGCTTCTCTTAATTCCTGATAAACATACCTTTGGTACTCTAATTGCTTGGCGAAACAACCATATCACTTGGACATCGAGTTTACCTGAAATAAATTTGTTTACTTGCCCTCGGGGAACCTTTATAGCTCAGCTGCAAGTCTCATCAGAGATTCCAGCTTGTGAGGGTCTAACAAAATAAGGAAATAAATAGCTTCAATGGCATTGTTACTGTGATATTGTGGCAGATTGGCATTAGGTTGATTAGACATGCTGCTTAGTTGACATTCCATTCAGCCAAGAGTTGAAGTGAGATAACCAACAATGGTTCTTCCCTTCTTAGGAGTCCTGAAAGGGGTTATACCAAACACAGCAACTCCTTCGCACTGAAAAGCTCTTTGCATAACTTTTTGTTTGAAATTTTGAGTATATGGTTTTTTTTACTTGCATTGTATCACCTCCAAATCAGGGAAATCAAAGAGACCAGAGCCAGGAGGAGCTCCACCGGGCTGCACTGCAACTGCAAGCATCGGTATGTGAAAAAGCTGGAGATGGAGATGCAATGGCAAAGCACGCTGCACTGCACTGCAGTTCATGGAGTAAAAGTAAAACCAACCAAATCTAGGAAGAATACCAATGGCAAAGCATGCTGCACCCAGCAGGCAGAACAAGTAAAAGTCCAACTGTACATGTACACCCATGTGGGCAGAAATAACATCTCTTTCCCGTATGTCTTTCTTACCCTAGACTTATCTCTCCTACCTTGCCGTGCACTACAAACTTTGTACAAAAGGGATCGTTTTGTTCTGAACCCGAAGCCAGAGGGAAGAAGAAGCACAAGATAATCCACCCAGAAGCTGCACGTATGTCACTCTTGTTTCTCCTGCCATTTTACTGCTACCTGCGTTGTCTAGTTGCCTTGTTCATTTCTTTTCTTGAACTCTGTTTCTTTGTTTCTCATATGACAACAATGTAGACTAATCAAATTTTAACCTGTTTATGTCGGAGGAGCTACCGAGCACAATGGAGGGGAGGGTAAGACGGCGTGCTAGCCCAGCCGAGACACTTACCAGCAGAGTGAAGCCGGAGCCGCCGCCAACCAAGAAACACGAGCTACCGATGAGGGTGGCCGTGGTGTACTACCTGTGCCGCAACCATCACCCATCCACCTCTGTACGGGGACATCACCTCCTCCGACTCCACCGCGGCATGTTCTAGGGTTAGGGTTTGGTCAAATTTTGAGTTTATCCTAAAAAATGGGCATATGGAGTTGATTTGAGTTGCATTTTGTTGTATTAGGATTCAAAAACATGTAGTTGCAATGTCGGTCGTGTCATTTCTGAGTTAAACAAGTCCCTCCGAGGCAAGATGTGCATATTGGAGGATTTGAATTCACAATCGAGGAAAAAAGGAAGATGGAAGAAAAGTTTGAGCTAGTTCAAGATACAAACCGGAAGTTGGAGGAGACACTAAAGAATATTGAAGAAGAGAAAAAGGAAATAGAAGAAGAGAAGATGATGGTGAAACAAATGAAGATGGAAATGGATTTGCATCTGGTCGACATCGTTGATGATTACAAAATCAAATTAGATGCAACTCGAACGAAGATGAAGAAGATGAAAAAAAGATGCCATGGATAAGGAGATGCATTGCCACTATGCATTGGAGCTATAGTTATTTTAGTTCTAACTAGTTGAATGCCCGCGCGTTGCTACGGGTTTGTAAATTTTTTCTTGAACACACTTGTAAATACTAGCTGAATGTCCGTGCGTTGCTACGGGATAATGAAAATTGAATACAAAGATGAAACAATCTTTAATATTAATTGTGATTCATTGGGTACGTCAGGTTGGTCAGCATCATCCTAATTTGCTCAAAACGTGCTGGTAGTGTAGAAACAAGTAAGAACCTCAGTCTTGATCATGTATATGAGCATACTCAACAGGATCAACCGATACCAGATGCATACTTCACACTCTTACCCTTCACAGCGCACTTTAAATTTCTTCCCACAATCGCCACAGCCAACATGACAATGCCCCTGGAAAAATCGAAATACAGAAAGTCAATCAATGGTCAATCGATCTATAGTGGCGCTGCACTATTAACTTGGACTCTTGGAGCAATTAAATCAATGGTTCAGCGTGATGCATGTATAAAAATTCATATGTATGAAAAGATAGCTCTAAAAACCATTAAGATTACAATGTATAATTTTTTACATTGTTTGAATATGAATTTTGGTCAAATCTTTAGTGATTGGCGTGTTATCTAGTTGAGTGAGCACACCTAGAGTTGCTTTCGGTTGCGCCTCTTGGAAACAAACGTATGGAGCAGTTTTCTTTCGTTGATAAGCTTCATGACGTTTTTTTTCTTCATATTTGTCAGTTTTCTCCATCTTTGCATATCGTTCCCTATCCCGTTGCCTTCTTTGTTCTTTTGTATCTATAGGAAATATGCCCGTGCGTTGCAACAGGGAATACATATTCTCATGATTCAACAATAACCACGTCAAAGATGTAAGTTTGGAAATCAAACATCAGTATATATAGGACATGGACAAAAATAATTTCCAATCAGTTGTATTCAGCATAGAAGCGTAATGACTTCCACATATATGTTGAACAATGGCACCAAAATTTACAAATTAACTTGGTAAATTGCTGAATGAGAAGCACACAAACCTGCCCTCCGAGAACTAATAGTGTGCAAAGCACAAAACAAATGTTGTGAATTTATTTCACATCCTAACTATAATAGGTATACACAGTAGTCGCAAAAAAAAGAATAATCTACTCAGTAAATTGTACTCCTTCTAATCCCTTCTAAATGTCGCAAGTTATACTACAGCTTTGCACTTCCTCAGCTTTCTTTCCACTGTCTCAAAATTCGGACCAGAGGGAGCAGTAAGTATGATAGGCACGCCATGCTTGGGATAGTTCTTTCCGTGTTGTTAGAGTAACAGGTCCATGTGGATTGTTATCTACCTTTTCCACATACAATTTTGCAAGGGAGGTAGAGCCAGGGACATAGTTGCTCTTGTGTCGGGCACATAGCAGCTTGTTTTATAACAGTTCTTTAGAACTCTGGGCCAGCCTTTTATGCAGCTCATCAGTCAGTACAAATATGTTCATTTGATCATCTGAACTAAAATTTAGAAAAACTAAGCAATGGAGTGAACCAATATAAATTATAAGAAATTTATTAAGGTATATTACATGACAGAATAAATAAAAAATATATTGATAATGATAATGATATAGAACTATGCTTTATGTCTGGTAAAAAGAACTACAATCTGACCTGTTAAAAATGTTTTCCAAGGAGAAGAGCTAGCTCATCTAAGTGAATGGCAGTGTTACCTGGAAAGTCGTATATCTTAGTGTGTCATCCCCTTGTCATTGGCTACAAAATTCATGCTATATATTTCGAGGTATGTGAGGAGTACCAGAAAAACAAACACCCTGACTAACTTCTCTCAAATATCCATGCTGAAATATAACATTCACATCTCAATATTGGAATGAGTGTATACTCAACTGATTTCACATGAAAGTGGTAGCAAACTTTTCTAGAGTCACATGTGTAGTAGAGAGCTAGCTAGCTGCTACTATCTAAGCAACTGGTTTCAAATCACAATCATTGGCAGCCTGCCTAGAAAATGCAGTCACACGATAGGAGGCAATGTGCGGGTGACGCCATGGCAGGCCGGCGAGGAAGCTGGGGCAGCGGCCCCAGACCACGGAAGATGGCGCGGCGGCGCCCGTCGAGGCAGGGGGTGCCACGGTGGGTTCCGGCGAGCGACGGCTGAGGCTGAGGTTTCTCGGCTGAGGCAGAGGATCAGGGCGTGCTGTGGGGCGTCGGCAGGGTGAGGTTCAGGGCGTCGTCGGCAGGGGGTGGTGCAGGGCGTCGGAGGTGGTGGCGCTGGCGCTGAGGCGGTTGGTTGATGAAGCGCGAGAAGGCCACGGTGGCATGCCGGGGCGGCGGCCCCGGAATTGGGAGCAGCGACGCCAGCGACGCAGCATGAGGAGCTGCGTGATGTGGTGCAGGTCTACGGCCAGGATCCGTGGTGGTTCGTGGCCACGGGCGGCGCTCCTTCTTGCCCCGCCGGCATGGTGCTCGGTTTGGCGTGGTGGCGTGCTGCGTCCGGTGGTCCTGTCCTCCTCGTTGTCTGGCTTGTTGGTGGTGGTGGTGGTTGGTGAGGCTTGCCGACGCTGGTGCTGGTGGTGGTGCGACGGAGGGTGTGCTTGGAGCTGGGGGGTGAAAACCCCGTCTCGGTTTGTACCGTGACCAGTGATGGCGGCGGCTGTGGCCGTCGCTTACCTCCTTGGAGGCATTGCTGCTATGCTGCAGCCCCCTCTTGCACCGTTCCGATCGGTGGTCCAGCTCCGGGGGAAACCCTTGATCTTGTGATCGGACGATGTCGGCGCCTTGGCGTCGTTTCCCTCTTGAGGGCTTCGTCTTTGGAGCTGGATTTCGGCAAGAGGGACCTGTGGTAGGGTTGTGGCGGCGGCATCTGCGGCTGTCTTTTAGGCCGGGGCGGCGGCCCCGGAAGTTGGTACGACGTCCGTGGTCTGCGAGCAGCTCTCCCTGAGCAGTTTGGGCTGCGGGTGGCTGGTTCGTGCGGCGTCGTGGCTCGGTTGCGAGTGGTGCTATGTCAGGACGGCGGTCCCGGAGGGGGGTGCTGGCGGCGAGGCTGTCGGGGCTGCTTGGGCAGCGGCAGCAGCGGTTGCCTTTTAGGCCGGGGCGGCGGCCCCGGATGTTGGTGTGGCGGCCGTGGTCTGCGAGCGGCTTTCCTGGTGCAGCTTGGGCTGTGGGTGGCCGTGTCGTGCGGCGTCGTGGTTCCTCGTGGTTGTGGGGTTTCGCCCGTGGGTTGTGTCGTGTTGTTGTATGGTTTTCGCCCGGTTTCTTCCATAATAAACCGGGCACCTTCTGCTTAATTAATATATGGGGCAAAGCTTTTGCCCCACAGTTTCAAAAAAAAAATAAAAAGAGTCAACAATTTTTTCCAACATACCTCTGCGCATTGTAGATACAGTCTGAGACAGTTCTGGACAAGGAACACATCGGTACACGACCATCGGTTAACATAAATTTGGGCGACATGCTAGTTGAAGCAAGGACGCTGGGTCGATATTCAATACTTGTCTGTCACCTCCGCCGATTTAGTCGCTGGTTTGATGACCCCCCATGATCTGCATGCCCAGCTTATGTAAGTGGAAGTTGTCCTCGTGGCTGCAGAACGCCTCCATCGCCTTGGCCGCAAGCAGCGCACCAGATTCGGCTGCAGAGTACAAAGTAGAACACAGGTCTACAAAAGACATGGAAGGAACATATATACTATCGCAGGGAAAAAAAGGTACAGTACTATTCAGATTAAAGGGCACTGAATTATAGCATGAATCGAAATCTGAAACATACCAAATAATCCATCTTTGCTAACGAACAGAATCTAGACTAATTCCCACGAGAATTGCGCTCTAGAGAAATAGAGATTGAACTCCGGTAAAATATACAGAACAAATGCAGCTGGGAGGCTGGGGAC
Source organism: Poa pratensis (assembly GCA_947311845.1). Taxonomy (NCBI): domain Eukaryota; kingdom Viridiplantae; phylum Streptophyta; class Magnoliopsida; order Poales; family Poaceae; genus Poa; species Poa pratensis. Next base: position 6,869,674 of record CAMZMU010000064.1, on the reverse strand, counting down.
GGGGCGCATGGATTTTGTCGGTCCGCTACCCACGCGCCCTGCTGCCGCATGTGTGGAGGGCGGGGATGGCGGCATGTGCGTCGCCGGCTGCGCGGAGGAACGGCTGGCGCCGGTGTAGGCGCGGAAGATGGGGAACGGCTTGCGTGACCCTGTGAAGAACCTGGGAGACGGCGTCCGCCTCGATTCGTGAGGGACTAACTTGGCGCGTAGGTGCTGGCCATCTCTCGAACAGGAGGACCTCGCCGGAGGACCGACGACTGCGGCAGCGACGCAGCGCGGAGGCACAGGAGCGAGCTCGATCTGTTTTGGATCGAGGGGTTTGACTGAGAAAAAAAAGAGGGCGGCGAGCCTCTTCAGCCTATGGACTGCGGGTTGATTTCCCTATTTCTTAGGGGTCTTTCTGTAAAACGGCACGACGTACGACGTTCCGCCGGCCGAGACAGGACACTCCATTCTTTTGTAGTAGAGATTGTAGTTGCTATGTATGGTCTATCTTTGTGCACTAGGTAGATTTTTTTTTTTGCGAAGAAAGCACTGTTAATATTAAACCGCGGTTCTTACAGAACAGTCCAGACGAAAGAAAGAAATTACAAACGGGTCCTTCTGAACTACGAAACCGGAGACAGCAACGAGAACGTCACGCCGGCGCGCCGCCGCACCACTTCCCCATAGCCTTGGATCGGAAAGCACCCCTGCACGGACGGGAAGTCGACGCCACTCAGTTCCGGGGAACCTCCGCCCTGCACCACCACCGCCTTCGACGCGGTCAACAACAACAGCAACTTCCAGATTCATTATTCCCCAGATCCGCCGCCGCGGGATCTGGCCAGGGCTCGAAGCACGGCGCGAATCCTCCGATCCGCGGGTGCGAGGCAAGCAGGTGCACTAGGTAGATTTCATATGTATATAATGTGCAAAGGAACCAATATGCATGTAATGCATGAATATGAGGAAAAATTTGGGGTCTATGGTTGGAGGGAACAACATTTGGGTCTTGTCCGGGGTCTGTCCGCTTACACGTTTTCATCTGCATGGTTGTAGTAATATGCAGATCAAACGAGCAGTAATAATGTTTAAGAATGAGGCATGTATGCTAGTAGTATATATGGAAATTCTACGCGGATCTTTGGTATACAAAAGCAATTAAATATATTCAGATTTTTATTTATTTCCTACTTCTATACTTGAAATATTTACACTAGCGCCACATTTGTTATTTTTATGTAGCTCAGAATATAGAGTATTTAAAATCAATATTTTGCACGTTTGTGGAAAAAATCATTGACAACATTCAAGGTCCTTTTCATATTTGTTTGAAACTTATAAATATGATTTTTAGTTTTTTTAATTGTGGGAGCACTGGTTCCCGGGAGCTAGAAATCTCTACTCATAGGAAGAGTGATCTATTTGATCTCAGGGAGTACGGGAGAAGGCTGTTAGTTTTTTCCTAAACAACCGCAAAAAACAAAATCTTCAAAAAAGAAAGGAACATACCTGGGCTGTTAGTCTTCGAAACCCACCTAGGCCCAATAAGGTTCTTCACTCGACCTTCACCATCTCCACGCCGCCGCGTTCCCCTCTTCTCTCGCTGCCGCTCTCACGCCCCTCTTGTAATCCCCTGCTGCTTGCTCCGCCGACCAAGCACCGGCAGCGGAGTACAGACGACGGCAATTGGAGTACTCGGCGCTCTTCCTCCTCCATCTGGTCTCTTCCACACCTAATCTCCACCTCCCAGTCCCGCTCCTCCCCATGGTCCGGTCACCTCCTGCCGTCCGGGGTCACGTCCTATCCACGTCGCTCCGGTCTCGCCCCTGACCCTCGATTCGATCCAAGCAGCCATTATCCATCCTGCCCTAGCTACCGAGCCAACGCCAACCTCCGGAATGGCAGTTCAATGCAGGGTTTCTGCTGCCAGCCTGCCATTGTAGCTGAATCTGAGGAGAGGTCTTACGTCTTCAAGGTACATGGATACTCAAGACTCAAGAGCCAAGGAGCTGTTGAAGCACGGCGAGTACGTGAAATCTCCCCCTTGCAGTGTTGGAGGTCCAAGGTTCAAGAAAGAGGAAAGCGTAAGCGGAGCGTTTTGCTCTCGCTTAGAGTTTTAATCGCTTAAGCGCTTCTAAAATTCACTGATTTTAGTACTGGGCTTGCATCTGGGAGCAAATGAGAAGTTGAGGGGAGTAGAGGAGACTGATACTTGATGCGGGGAAGGGGATGCAAGGGAGGCAGGGAAGGGGCTGTGCCTGTAAGGCCACCATTGTTGATGTGAATCTGTGCGTAGAAGTGTAGAAAGTGAGAGAAAGAGATGAGGAGAGTAGATGGATGGCTCAGATTAGAAAGAATGAATGGCTCAGATCGGGTTAGCAGACTAGGGTTCCATAATGGGCCTTATCGGGCCAACTTTGTAGCACAAAAGACCTTATCAGCGCTTAAGTAGTCGCTTATGGCCTAAGCGGAGCGTTTTGCCATCGCTCAGCGCTTAAGCGTGCCTAAGCGTATGCTTAATTATGCTTTCTTGAACCTTGTGGAGGTCACAGTTGGGTTCTCCGGTATTACCCCAACGGTTATAAGGCAACACAGGCCGGTCACATATTGATGGCTCTTTGTTCTCTTGATGCTAAGGATGTGAATACGAAATCCATGCTTAGTATACTTGACAAGGATGGAGTACCAGCTCCTCCAGACATCACATTAATCAAAGAAAAAACCTTCCCAATGGAAGCTCAAGTTTTGATCTTCATTGCCAATCAGGCGAGCTTGGAGCAATCACCACACATAATAGATGACTGTTTGAGCATCAGGTGCGATCTCACTCTCGCAAAGGATCTCAACAGTGAAGAAACAATGGATAATCAGTTTGTAGTGGTTCCTCCAAGTGACTGGCATCTGCATTTCGGCAACCTCCTAGAGAGCATGGATGGAGCAGACGTGACCTTTCATGTCGGTGGGGGAGAAGTTCTTAGCTCATAGGATCGTGCTCGCTGCTAGGTCATCGGTCTTCAAGGCCGAGCTCCTCGGCTCCATGAAGGAGAATGTCGGCAATCCGATTGAGATCCATGAGATGGAACCTGATGTGTTCAAGTGCTTGCTCCATTTCATATACACTGACTCACTGCCTGCTCTTGAAATGGCTTGCAATCTAGGTGAAGCACGTCCTGATGTGGCAATGGCTGGCCATCTACTCGTGGCAGCAGACAGGTACAACGTCAAGAGGCTGACACTGGTATGTGAACACAAGTTATGCAGCCACATTGATGCCAACATGGTGGTGACCAGTTTGGCTTTAGCTGATCAACATAACTGCAATGGACTGAAGGAAGCTTGTTTACAGTTCCTCGCTTCTCCTTCCAATTTGGAGGCCATGATGGCAAGTGATGGCTACGAGCATCTGAAAAGCAGTTGCCCATCTGCCCTTAAAGAGTTCATTGCTAGCCTCCTGCCGGTTGAAATGAAAGCGGCGAAAGATATATTGATGGCAATTTAGTAGTATGGTTCATGATGACCAAATCTAAGTTGGTCTCTATGCATGTTTTAGCTTAGTTCTCTCTGTATGGTTTGGACGTGTGCCTCGGCAAGAAAAACCGCTATCTATCTATTTTAGTATATATGCATGTTTCAGCTTAGTTCTCTATGTATGGTTTGGATGTGTGCCTACACCAACTTGCTTGGGGCAAAAGGCTTAGTTATTGTAGTTGTTGTTGCACTGAAGTTTACTGTTCTGTCCAACGTGTATGGAACTCTAATTTCTCTTTCTAGGGCTTAAATGAACTCGGGTGCCATGTGGCCTCTTTAATCGAAAAGAACTCCTATCTATTTATATCCATGTTGCAAGTGGAATGTGATTGATCTAGTGACGCCTATGTTTTGTATTTTGCTGAGATGCATGAATGTCAAGAGCGGGGTTTCTATTTGTTTCAGTTTTTGTTATGAACCTTATGGTCTGTAAGTACTCCAAATGCTTTATGTTGAGTTTTATTTTTCCTGATGTCATATGTTAAGATTGCTGTCCTCTTGCTCTTGTTCCCTCATTTTATTTTTTCCTGATGTCATATGTTATGGTTTATCATCCTACAATCAACCATTGGTCAACTTTGGATATTTTTGAAGCTACTCAATTTTAAAGGGTGCTGTACTTAACTATCTACGTGATGATCCTTGTACTAAAACTTCCATCTCTGACACTGCAGTTGCAGGTTAGTTGCATACATGTTTGTGTTCCTTGATTACTCAATTATCATCTGTGCAACACATCAATTTTGAGTTATCAATTCTGGTAGTTATGGTGGTGGCCTTTCTCGACATTCCATTTCCATTTGCTATTATTTCTCAGCAGCAAAATCGAAAATAATGTTTTGGTTATTCATGACCAGACACTTCAGATGGTGGTCCACCTCAAAACATCACTGCATGGTTAAGACTTGTGTCTGCTTGCTGCAAAATCAGGTAGGTGGGAAATTTGGTATAGTGAGTACACTGTAGTTGACTGTTTGTGCTTATGATTCACTTACAAAATACAAGATGAAAGTTCCGTACTGTGACGTTCTATTTGCTATGAAATTCAAAATTTCAAGGCATAGTTTCATGTGCTGTTTGTTTGCAAATCTTCCCAGCAACATAATATCTAGGAAATGGTATCTATAGTTTGTTCCTACCTATTCCCAATATGATGTAAATATATGCCTTGAGGGGAATCCATCAGCTGTCACTTATGTGGTCATGATAACATGTAGGTGTATTGTTGGTGAACGGTTTTTCCACACCCAGTTGGATCTCCCCTACCTATCATGGACGTTGCTTCCAGATCCGACGATTGTTGTGTTGCTTTTGCAAAAACGAGCCTGCAGTTGAACACAAATACAATTCGACCCCCCCTATAAAATGGCCATAATAGCACCAGATTCATTAATCCTAATCATTCCCCCCCCCCCACCGCCAGCCGGCTCTCCTCCTACGTCGACCCCGAGCCGCCTCTCCTCCCACCTCCACCTCCATTAAAAATCTACTCCGGCTGGGAGGGAGGGCTCGCCGGCGACGACAAGGGTGGATTGGAGAGGAGGCGCGTCCGGCGACCTGCCGCTGGAGGGAGGCCGCGCTGGCGGCGAGAAGGCCGACGGGGAGGAGGTGCGTCCGGCGAGGGAGGCCGCGCCGGCGGCGAGAAGATCTACTCTGGCCATGGGGGTGCCGGATCTGAGCTCCCTACCTCCGAGATCTAGCAATGGATTTTCTTTTTTTGTTCATCCAATTTTTGTCTCCAGATTTAGGGTTTGTTCTTGGAAAAGATTACTGGCAGCACCCATTTTTTCTTCATTTCCCAGATCTATTCTTCAACGTGGATTCTTGCTTTTTTTTGGTATGTGGTGTTCAGATCCGAAAATCATGGATCCAAAATTGTTTCCAGATATGGAATGTTGTATATCTAATCAGATCCGTAATCATGGATCCAATTTTGTTTCTGAATGGAATGTATTATATCTGATTTGGTTGGATTCCGAAAAATGTGTAGATTACAAGTTCCCTTGTTTTTTTTCACTTTCTTATTCTCTTTTGGAGAAGTTCCAGGATGAAAACAACGATTCCATCAAGTGTCCTTGAAGTTTCTTTCAAAATTTTGTTGTGTATTCTTCTGTTCAAATTTGATATGGACCTGTATTGAATTTTTTATGAAACATTTTCATGAACCGTGTATGAACCGGTATTGAATATTCTAGGAGACTTCAACATTGGACTATGAATTTGTTTACTTTCTGTGAATGAAACATGTACAAAAAATTATATGAAACATTTATGAATATTGTTAAATTATATGAAACAGTTATGAAAACTTTGTTGAATCCATGATTTTCTTGAAATACTTGTATAAAATTTGTAAGAAAATGTTAAATATTTCTGTTAAAAAATATATGAAACATTTATGAATATTGTTAAAATACTTTTTGAGAAAAATTATATATATAACAAATTCGAATAGAAGAATATACAATAAAATTTTGCGAAAAAACTTATGAAAAATTATATGAAACATTTATGAATATTGTTAAATTATATGAAACAGTTATGAAAACTTTGTTGAATCCATGATTTTCTTGAACAACTTGTAAGAAAATGTTACATATTTCTGTTAATAAAAATATATGTAACATTTATGAATATTGTTTAATACTTTTTGAAAAAAATGATATATACAACAAATTCAAACAGACGAATATACAACAAAATTTTGTGAAAAAACTTATATGAATATTCTATATTTATATTGTTGAATATTGCTTTGGAAATATTGGATGAAAATAATGTAGACTATTCTTGGAAGAAATATTCCATGAAAAAATGATGAATATTTATCTCGGTAGGAAAAATATTCTGTGAAAACGAATTTTTTTTACGTTTCTTTGAAAACTATTGTTGTTAATGAGAGGAGTGGAACAATGTGAAAACTTGTAAAATATTTGTTTGCTAAAAAATATTAATTAATTCTGAATTAGTCCTCCTGTTGTTCATTAAGTAAGAAAGGATGTAAAGAGAAAGGGTGATTCCGGACTGCACCATGTGAGATGGTGGAACCTGAGGGGGCAAACTGAAAAGAGCAGCACGAATCTCCAACAGGTTTGGACGCCCATGATAAGTAGGGGAGATCCAACTGGGTGTGGTATTGCATTTTCGGTGTATTGTTCCATAATTGTATGAGAATGATTTCTTTCTTCTAGAGTGACATTTGCTATCTATGTGTGCATTTATTCCTTGGGAACAAAAATAGACATGCTGTGATGTTAACAAATATTTGAAATAGTTCTGTCACTCTTTCTGTTCCAGTGGTTTATTTATAATGCACAGAAAAATGCATCCTGTCTTCTCACCTTCTGAAGCGGAAGATCTCCTTGTTATTTTTATTTCCCTCTTTTTGGACAGTCAACTTGAAGGGTTTTTGCTTATTTTGGGAGATGGCCTGAATTCACTCGGCTTGTACTTCAATACGAGTGAATGGGAAAGTAGCTGTCTAATGGTGGCTGGTTCAATTTCTAGGAGTTCATAGTTTTAGAGATGCCTAACGAAATTGTATTCAATACTGTTTTGATCATATATCCATGTCCAATCAGAGAAATGCTGTAGTAGATGAAATAGATCCTAAACAAATTAAGTTAGATGCTGACTAGCAATGACTGCTTCTAGACAAGCATATAATCAAGTGAATCTCGTTTGTGCTAATGTTTAGGGCTTATGCTTATCTATTACATCCCTGTCCTGTAAAGACAGTTAAAGTTGCATATACATTATCAGCTCTTGGTATTGTTTTATAGAGGGGTTCTTGAGTCGTTCCTATGGTTTTTTTCTCTTATTGTGTTTGCCTCTCCGAAGTGAGTTTCATAACATTGCAGAGTCAGGATGGATCTTAATTTTTTAAGGATTGTTGACTGCATCACCGGAACCAATGACCGTAGCAAGTTTCCAAGGAGCCATCTGACCTTCAGTTGCTCACAATTAGCTTCAACCTTAAAGTAAGTACGATCATGTGTTGTCACTACGAATTTGCCTTTTGGCTAGTGCGCTGACTGCACGTCTTGCATATTTAGGCGGCAAATGTTGAGAAGATCTTGAAGTCAGTCACATCGATAAATGTGAACTTGTATCTTCCGTTCGTGAGCCCTGACTTTGGCTGAGTTTCAGGTATTTGGCACGCATGCATTTTGACTGAACTTGCATTAAAAGGCGAGAGATAAGATACGCTTCATCAGCAGCTGAACATTAACCGCTAAAGAGAGCACGCTGTGTCAGCAAGGCATCGGCAGAATCGAAAATTTCGGTGCAAAGACTGTGGATCCCGTCAGAGAGATACATAGCACGCGCTTGTTCAACGACGTAGTGAGTAGTGACTAGAGCGTCCCGTGTCGCTGCCCGAGATGTTTTAAGGGTCCCAAATTTTAATATGCCCCCAAATTATTTGAACTGTCCATTTTGTGCAATCTAATGGCTAGTATTGGGACACGACGTTTTGGCTCATAAGTTTAGATACATCCATTATAAAACATATTTTAAATGCAATATAAAATGTCAAAAAGTTCCAAAGAAAAATTCCGGGTATGCATATAGACATTGTTTTGCAAAAAAGAAAAAAAGATGTCTCAGTGAAAAATCATTTTGAAACACCAGAATATGTCTTTCTTACATAGGGCACATAAAATGTATTTTTTAGCGATTTTTTTGTACTTACATTAAATGTCTATACCCAAAATTGTATTTGATTTTTTTTTTGAAATACGAATTTTAAGTAGTGTGTGCATCTACATCTACGAGCCAAAACGGAATTCCCCTAGTATTGCTCTTATTGGAAAGTAGAATGTTGTCAACAAGCTTGAAGGTTCTTTATACAGATAGAAGATTGTTCTTCTGTAGCAAGGAAAAATTTGTCGTTTCATTAATTAAGAAACTCCCTATATATCGAGGAAAAAATTGTCGTTTCATTAAGCATAGTTAATTCCGAGGCAAGGAAACGCTTGACTACTACTCTATTAGAAACTCCCTATAAAAAAATCCAATAAATGGGAAAGCTTTCGGGGGTGTATAGTTGATCTTGCGATGCTGCCCATATATCGGGGAGTAAGCTGTTAGCTTAAACAAAAAGACCCACAAAAAATAATTCGAAACAAAAAAAGTGGCCCATTGGACTGTTAGCTGGTGTTCTTCGAAGCCCAACAACTATCTTCAAGCGAACTTCACCTAGCTCACGCGAGGCGAGCATTTCATCACGCCGCCGTGAGAAAATGACAAAAAAAACTACCACTTTGGGGTTGACTTGTCGGATAACTATTAATATTGGGGAAAATATCACATTACTACCAACATTGGGGCCAGGTCGTGACACATAGCACTAATTTTTCAGTTTAAGCGTGTTAACCCGTTTTCTGACATGTCGGGCCCACCTATCGGGTCTATGTGGCAATAACAAAACAATTGTTCCAACCAATTTTATATGAAGAACCTTCAAGAATTATATCTTCAAATTTTCTATCCCTCCAATTAAAAAAAAAAGAAAAAGTCAAACTCCTCCGACGAGCAGGAACGGTGGCAGCCGACCACCTCCTCCGGCGAGCAGGGACGCACGTGTACGCGCCCGCGCCATGGCCGGGGCTCGCCCGTGCCATGGCCGGAGCTCGCCCGAGGCGACGTCCGCGCCATGGCCGGAGATCGCATGCGCCCTCGCCCGTGCCCGCGGCGGCACCCGTGCCTATGCCATGGCCGGAGCTCGCCAGCGGCAGCGTCTGCGCCCGCGCCATGGCCAGAGCTCGCCCGCGGCGGCGTCCGCGCCCGCGCCATGGCCGGAGCTCGCCAGCGGCGGCATCCGCGCCCGCGCCATGGCCACGAGGGTGCTGGGCTGCTGCGCCCGGGGAGGCTGGACCGCGAGGGTGCTGGGCTGCTGCGTCCTGCGCGACCATGCCGGCGTGGCGGAGGAGCAACGCCGCCGGCGGTGGAGATGCGGTGGTGGTGGGGATTTTTTAGTTTTGCAGAGAACTCCACCGGAATTTATATAAGCCCCCAGATTTTAAAACTAGTCCAACTTATATTTCTTATTGTCATAAATTGTATTTTTTTGCCACGTAGATCCGACAGGTGGGCCCAATCGGTCAGAAAACGGGTTAAATTTGCTAAACGGCCGAATCAGTGCTATTTGTCACGACCTGGCCCCAATGTTGATAGTCATGTGATATTTTCGCCCATAATGGTAGTTATCCGAAAGTCAGCCCCAAATGTGCTAGTTTTTTGTCATTTTCTCCGCCGCCGCAGTTTCCCCTTTTGCTGCTGCCCTGCTCTTACTCGAGCACCTCTTTTGCTCGCCTGCTGCTGCGGCTGCTCCGCTGACATAGAATCGCACTGGCGGCGGAGTACAGACAACGGCAAGCGGAGTAACTGGTGCTCTTCCTCCTCCATCTGCCCTCTTCCCACACATCGCCTCCAGTACTCCACCTCCCAGTTCAGCTCCACGCACACCGTGGTCCGGACGTCTGGTCACCTCCTGGTGTCCGGGGTCACGTCCCACCCGTAGAGCCACGTCACTCCACGCTCGTCCCGACCCTCGATCCGGGCCCTGGCTCTAGAGACGGGGCACTCAACCACGATCCAAGCTTTCATTATCAATCCAACCCTAGATACCAAGCCAGCCTCGGGAATGACAGATCAGTGCAAGGTTTCTGCTACCATTGTAGCTGAATCTAAGGAAAAGTCTTACGTGTTCAAGGTACATGGATACTCAAGAGCCAAGGAGCTGTTCAAGCACGGCGAGTACTTGACTTCTCCCCCTTGCAGTGTTGGAGGTCACAATTGGGTTCTCTTGTATCTCCCCAACGGTTACAATGCAAGACACGCCGGTCACATATTGCTGGCTCTTTGGTCTGTTGATGCTAAGGAAGCGAAGACGAAAGTCAGCCTTAGCATACTTGACAAGGATGGGGTACCAGCGCCACCACAGATCAGTTCAACTGAAGAAGTAATCGCCCCTAGGAAAGGTCAAATTTTGGGCTCCATTATCAGTCCGACGAGCTTGGAGCAATCAGCACACATAATAGATGACTGTTTGAGCATCAAGTGTGATTTTACTCTCATGAAGGATCTCCAAAGTGAAGAAACAATGGGTAGTCAGTTTGTGGTGGTTCCCCCAAGTGACTTGCATCTGCATTTCGGCAACCTCCTAGACAGCATGGATGGAGCAGACGTGACCTTTCATGTTGGCGGGGAGAAGTTCTTGGCTCATAGGATCGTGCTCGCTGCTAGGTCATCGGTCTTCAAGGCGGAGCTCCTCGGCTCCATGAAGGAGAACGTCGGCAGTATGGTTGAGATCCATGAGATGGAAGCTGATGTGTTCAAGTGCTTGCTCCATTTCATATACACCGACTCACTGCCTGCTCTCGAGACAGCTAGCAACCAAGGTGATTCACGTCGAGATGTGGTGATGACTGGCCATCTGGTCGTGGCAGCAGATAGGTACAATGTCGAGAGGCTGAAACTGGTATGTGAACACAAGTTATGCAGCCACATTGATGCCAACATGGTGGCGACCAGTTTGGCTTTTGCTCACCAACATAACTGCAATGGACTCAAGGAAGCTTGTTTACAGTTCCCCGCTTCTCCTTCCAATTTGGAGGCGATGGTGGCAACTGATGGCTACGAGCATCTGAAAAGCAGTTGCCCATCTGCCCTCAATGAACTCATTGCTAGGCTCCTGCTGGCTGAAATGAAAGTGGCCAAAGATATATTGATGGAAATTTAGTAGTGTGGTATATGATGATCGAATCTAGATTAAATATGTATGTATATATGCATGTTTCAGCTTAGTTCTCCATGTATGGTTTGGATGTATGCCTCGGGAAAAAAAACTGCTATCTATATTTGTCGTTGGCTCTGAAGTTAACTATTCTGTCCAATGTGTATGGAACTTTAATTTCTCTTTCTAGGTCTTTAAATGAACTTGGGCACCATGTGTCCCCTTAGATTGAAAAAGAACTATCTATTTATATCTTTATTGCAAGTAGAATGAGATTGCTTGGGTGATGCCTATGTTTTCTATTTGCTGAGATGCATAAATGTCCAAAGAGGGGTATCTACGTGTTCAGTTTGTTATTGTCTGTTAGGATTTTAATTATTCTATGTGGAGTTTTATTTTGCCTGATGTCGTATGTTGAGATTGCATTTTTGTAGTTCTTCCCTTGGTACTTGTTTTTGAGGGAGCTCCTCCCTAGGTTTTGCTTATGTTGTTTCTTTTGGACTGCCCATGGATCTCCTCATTGTAGACGACAATAAGTGCTTGCAAATTCATGTTTGTTCTGCTATTCTTGTTGTGGAAGTAAAGATCCCCTAGGCAAGTAATTTAAAATTGTGTTTTGAACAACTTGCATGACTCAGCACATCTTCCCATTGTGCAGGAATGCAAACAATTGTACAAGAGCTTGGCCACGAAGGGCTCTTAATTTCACCAATGAAAAAAAAAACCCAGCTACAAACCATCTCTTTCATTATAGATTTGCAATCTACGTAGTTGTTAGGAGCATCTATTCTGCACATATGTATAATTGTGAGTCTTGTTTCTCACTATGCAACATGCTATGGAGTATGGATTTTGGATCTCGCTAGGAGCATTTGCTTGCAAGTTACTCCCTCTGTTCCATTTTAATTGACTCATATATATCTACATATGGATGTATCTAGACACATTTTAGTGTTAGGTACATCCATATCTAGATATATGTGAGTCAATTAAAATGGAACGGAGGGAGTACAACAATATCCTGTCTTCCTTGATTACTTATAAGGGTTTTGGAAATTCAAATATAACAGTAAGACACTCTGGAGCTGATCCTTAATATAAAATTTCATCTTAATTCATGCAACAGTGCTGCTTGACTCGCAGTCCTGGTAAGCAAAGGACATTTCTTTGGTAAGCGAGGAACATTTCTGTTGTGGTCTGACTAAAACTACACATAGTAACCTATTGACAGGCATTCTGTTTTGTGGAACCTTCTCTGATCAAGACTTCATCTTAATGTTTGATGTTCTTTCCAGGTATGAGTTATGCTAGCCCCAACAAGCACTGTTTAAATTATCGCTAGCTTATGTTGTTTTTTGTTTATTTGGTCTATCTCCTCGATAGAGTAGATAAGGTAGAGCAGAGATAACTCAATATAGCATATTTTCTAGATGTTACGGTTTTTGAGATAAGCAATATTTGTTCATCGCTAAAATGATAGGCCATATTTTCTGTATGGCTTCTCTTAATTCCTGATAAATATACCTTTGGTATTCTTATTGCCTGGCGAACCAACTATATTATTTGGACATCGAGCTTATCTGAAATAAATTTATTTACTTGCCCTTGTGGAACCTTTATAGCTCAGCTGCAAGTCTCATAAGAGATTCCAGCTTGTGAGGGTCTAACAAACGAAGGAAATGATTAACTTCAACAGCATTGTTTTTCTTTTTGCGAACTAGCTGCAACGGCATTGTTGCTGTAATGTTATGGCAGATAGGCATTAGGTTGATTAGACATGCTGCTTGATTTACGTTCCGTTCAGCCATAAGTTAAAGTCAGTTAACGAACAACAATTATGCCCTTTTTACGAATACTCATAGGGATTATACCAAACACAGTAAGTCCTTCACACTAGACAGCTCTTTGCACAACATCATGATGCAAAGATTGTCATCTAAGTCGCTCATATCTGTTTGATTAGCACTTGATATGTTTGCAGGTATGCTAGGACCAGGGGTAAATATGAGATACTGTCGATTAACAACTTAGTTTTTTATTACTGTAGACCATTGGAGATTGGTAGTATCTTTCTAGGAGTTGCTCATTTATTACGGAGTACATGTTTACTCTTGGATACATCCCAGCTTTACTCCTCTGATCCCGGACTCCCGTCCCTAGTACACCCAGCAGGCAGACAAGTAAAAGCCCAACTGGCCTGGAACTACTGGTGCGTCCACTGTCGGAGGTTCAGAAAAAAAGAGCTTAATCGGCAGCCTACACAACAGTGGCACATGCAAGCTTGATCGCTCTTCTTCGTCTCGCGGTCACCATGACGGTATGTGTACTGGTCTTCTTGGACATGCTCTATCCTGACATATCCATGCTCATTTATCCCTACACTTGATTGATTTGCATTTTAGATCCTGGAGCATACAAACAACACGTTGCAGAGTCTGCGAGCAAGCACGCTCGTCAAAATGGTCTGCAGGACGAGCAACACGTCAGCGGCAAGCTAAAGATAGCTAATCTGCTCACTTGCCTCATGGCCTGCAGGACGAACAACCCTGGCTTCGGCCTCGTGCAAACCTCCTACAAGCCCCGGTTCACGTGGCTCGAGTATCGTTGTCTCCAGAGCTGCCCCTCTCGGAACTACCCGGTGCGTCCACTGTCCGAGGTTCAGAAACAGACAACTCAATCGACAGTGGCGCATGCAAGCTTCAACGCTCTTCTTCGTCTCGAGGTTGCCATGACGGGTATGTGTACCGGTCTCCTTGGACATGCTCTGTCCTGACATATCCATGCTGATTTATCCTGGAGCATACAATACAACACGTTGCAGAGTCTTTGAGCAAGCACACTCGTCAAAAAGGGGATTCGGTTAACCTGTCGTCAGGAAAGGTACCCTCTCCGGAGGCGGTGTCATTCCACGATGGAAAGGAGAAGAGGCTATCAAGATGGAAGAAAGCTAGTAGAGTGGTATGAAATGATCTACGTACTACTAGTACTCCTTTTATGTTTGTGTAGTCTGTATTTGACCATATGAACTGCTACCACAGGATATCGCGCTTGCAGACACGGATGTCACAGCTCGGAAACCGCATGCCACACCATACTGTATCTTCAAATCCTTGATAACCGGGGCCAATCTGGATGAATCTGGCCGGCTCTGGTTCAGACGTTCGGATTTCTGAATCTGTCCTGCCGTGCGACCGAACTCCGCGTCTGCCTGATTTCGACGTCTGTGTGTCACGATGGTGAGACTGTGGTGGCGCAAGGACGAGGACCGAGGTGGAAGGGTGGCAGAGGGATTGCGCCGTGAAGTGATCGCGTGTGGTAGTCCAATCTTGTGCTTTGGTTTTACTCGCAACAGAACATCGTAAACCTGCTTTGTGAACTCCAAAGTGTATTTTCACTTGCAGAGTTAGGTCATAACAAATAGGAATAATTTCCTGGCTTGTACAATGACGAGATCGCCCAAGCTTATGCTCTCCAAAAGCAACAACAAAATGCTGATTCAGGATATATAATTTTTAACTAGGGAAGAAGAACTAGAGGATTGGAAGCTGAAATAAGACCACTGTCGGCTAACCGTTAGTCACTACCAACAGGAACAGCTCGACGCGAATGAAATTGTATTTCTTAAGATCATGGGAAATAAAGAAGTTTCTAAGAATGAGGCATGCATGCTATATATGGAATTCTACGTGAATCTTTGGTATAAAAAATCAACAAAATTAAATCTATTCGAAATTTCATTTGATTCCTGTTTTTATACTGAAAATTTTACGTGGTCAAATTTACCCTTGATATTGAATATTTCTCTTACCTCTTAGGAGTTAAAGTTGGAGCAGTTTTTTAAAGGGAATATCTACCCTTAAACATTACAAAAGAGAATATCTAGAATTGAAAGAACATACTGTTAGCTTTAAAAAAACACCCGCAAAAGAAACTTCAAAGAGAAAAGGAACATACATGGAAGAGGAGATTTCGTGATCCCGGTGTTTTACAAAGATCAAAAAATATATTTAGAAGTTTTTCTTTAATTTTTTGCAAAAATTCCGGATGTAGCCAATGATGTATCCCACAAACGTGCAAAAAGCAACTTCTGGGCTGCAAAAAAAAGACTAAAGAATCTAAATATGTATATTTTCAAATCTCCAAATTTATCTGATTTTGTCATTATTGTGTAGCACATAATACAAAGTATTTGAAGTTGACCTTCTTCTTGTTTGTGGGATACATTATTTCAACATCAGGGATGTTTTCCATATTTTTTGAAACTCATAAATATTTTTCAATTATTTTTATAAAACACAAGGATCACTAGTGTTCGGGAGAAGAAAAAAAACACTTTCCGTATACATGGGCTTTTGGCTGTTAGTGTTCGAAGCCCATTAAAGCCGAACAACGTCCTTCACCTAGCTCTGCTCTCACTCCCCTCTTGTAATCCTCTGCCTCTACTGCTCGCCCGACCTAGAAGCGCACCACGGGCCGGCGGCGGAGCACAGACGGAGGAAAGCGGAGTAATTGGCGCTCTTCCTCCTCCATCTGCCCTCTTCCACACCTCGCCTCCACCTCCCAGTCCCGCTCCTCACCGTGGTCCGGTCACCTCCGTGGCTTCCGGGGTCACATCCCGCTGTCGATCCACGTCGCTCCGGCCTCACCCCCGACCCTCGATCCAAGCTGCCATTATCCATCCCACCCTAGTAGTAGCTACGGAGCCAGCCTCCGGAATGGCAGATCAATGCAAGGTTTCTGCTGCCATTGTAGCTGAATCCGAGGAAAAGTCTTACGTCTTCAAGGTACATGGATACTCAAGAGCCAAGCAGCTGTTCAAGCACGGTGAGTGCATGGCTTCTCCCCCTTTCAGTGTTGGAGGTTACAATTGGAATCTCTGGTATGTCCCCAACGGTGACGATGCAAGACAGACTGGTCACGTATTGCTGGGTCTTGTTTCTGCTGATGCTAAGGATGTGGCGAAAGCCAGGCTTAGTATACTTGACAAAGATGGGCTACCAGCGCCACCACACATCCATTTGAACAAGGAAATAATCAAGCCAGTTGATCGAGCTTTTTTTCTTCATTGTCAATCAGTCGAGCTTGGAGCAATCACCACATATAATAGATGACTGTTTGAGCATCAGGTGTGATTTCACTCTCAAGAAGGATCTCAGTAGTGAAGAAACAGTTGGTAATCAGTTTGTTACAGTTCCTCCAAGTGACTGGCATCTGCATTCGGCAACCTCCTAGAGAGCATGTATGGAGCAGACGTGACCTTTCATGTGAGTGGGGAGAAGTTCTTGGCTCATAGGATCGTGCTTGCTGCTAGGTCATCGGTCTTCAAGGCCGAGCTCCTTGGCTCCATGAAGGAGAATGTCGGCAGTCCAATTGAGATCCATGAGATGGAACCTGATGTCTTCAAGCGCTTGCTCCATTTCATATACACCGACTCAATGCCTGCTCTTGAGACGGCTTGTAATCAAGGTGAAGTATGTCCTGATGTGGTGATGGCTGGCCATCTACTCGTGGCAGCAGACAAATACAATGTTATGAGGCTGAAACTGATGTGTGAACACAAGTTGTGCAGCCATATTGATGCCAACATGGTGGCCACCAGTTTGGCTTTAGCTGATCAACATAACTGCAATGGACTCAAGGAAGCTTGTTTACAGTTCCTCGCTTCTCCTTCCAATTTGGAGGCGATGGTGGCAACTGATGGATATGAGCATCTGAAAAGCAGTTGCCCATCTGCCCTTAAGGAACTCATTGCTAGGCTTCTGCCGGTTGAAATGAAAGTGGCCAAAGATATATTGATGGAAATTTAGTAGTGTGGTTTATGATGATTGAATCTAGATTAAATATGTATCTATATATGCATGTTTCAGCTTAGTTCTCCATGTATGGTTTGGATGTATGCCTCGGCATAAAGAACCGCTATCTATATTTGTCGTTGGTTCTGAAGTTAACTGTTCTGTCCAATGTGTATGGAACTCTAATTTCTCTTTCTAGATCTTTAAATGAACTTGGGCCCAAGCATCATTCTACTTTCAAGTAGATAAATGAGTATCTATTTATATATTTATTGCAAGTAGAATGATGCTTGGGTGATGCCTATGTTTTCTATTTGCTGAGATGCATAAATGTCCAAAGAGGGGTATTTGCTTGTTCAGTTTGTTATGGTCTCTAAGGATTTTAATTGTTCTATGTGGATTTTTATTTTACCTGATGTCATATGTTGAGATTGCATGTTTCTACTTCTTCCCCTGGTACTTGTTTTTGAGGGAGCACATCTTCTCATTGTGCAGGAATGCAAACAATTGTACAAGAGCTTGGGCACGAAGTGCTCTTAATTTCACCAATGAAAAAAATACCCAGCTACAAACCATCTCTTCCATTATAGATTTAGAATCTACATAGTTGTTAGGAGCATCTATTCTGCACATATGTATAATTGTGAGTCTTGTTTCTCACTATGCAGCATGCTATGGAGTATGGATTTTGGATCTCCCTAGGGCCCTGTTTGGATACAGAGTTTTAGGGGAACTGGTTTCCGAAAACTCATGTAACCGTGTAACAGCCTAAAACATTGTTTGGCTGCGGAAGTAAGAACGGGTTGAAGCCAAATTCCTTGCAAGTAACAACAATATCCTGTCTTCCTTGATTACTTATAAGGGTTTTGGAAATTCAAATATAACAGTAAGACACTCTGGAGCTGATCCTTAATATAAAATTTCATCTTAATTCATGCAACATTGCTGCTTGACTCGCGATCTTGACTCGCGATCGTGGTAAGCAAAGGACATTTATTTGGTAAGGAACATTTCTGTTGTGATCTGACTAAAACTACAAGTAGTGACCTATTGACAGGCAGTCTGTTTTATGGAACCTTCTCTATCAAGACTTTATCTGAATGTTTGATGTTCTTTCCAGGTATGAGTTATGCTAGCCCCAACAAGCACAGTTTAAATTATCGCTAGCTTATGTTGTCTTTTGTTTATTCACTATGGTCTATCTCCTCGATAGAGTAGATAAGGTAGAGCAGACATAACTCAATATAGCATATTTTCTAGATGTTACGGTATTTCCTCGAAATAGGCTTTCGCCCCGCTATATTAATATAGCAACCACCCGAGACAACTGTGAGACCACCGCTGGGGCCAACAGCACAATACAGCCCAAAAGGAAAGAAAGAGAAAAAAGCAGAGAAAACAACGCCAACATCGGCGGATCAACGAAAACGAAAGTGACTCTCAACCGCTGCGTCCTCTCCGGCATATTCCCACCACGATCTTGGTGCTCTGAATCGCCGCGTACCAAACAGCACCTCCAAGAAGGAAAGCGACGACGACGACGCTACTGCCCGGACAGGTCCTAGGGTTTCCCCCGGTACGCTCCAAGGAGTGGGGAAGGGGCACACCCGACGCCCTTCAAGAAGGAAGGGCGACACTCTCAAGCGTCACCGCGTCGGTGCCATGGCGAGGATTTCTCCCGACCCCCAAAAAACCACATCTCGGACAATCTGAAACGCTCCACCAAATCTTGCCACCCACCACCAGACGCCACCACGGTCTTGAAATCACGAACGCCGTCTCTCCATGGCACACACTACGAGGCCAGACTGATAAGAGACAACCGTAGACAGAGGATGACGGAACCACAACCACGCGGGAGGGAACAACCTCCACCGCCATAGACGGTAGCCGACCGGACACAACAACAAGAGCACACCAGACCAGTGGAGTCGGAGGGTGGCAGCAGCACGGCCACCTGGAGGACGTCCTCCACCGCCACCTGCGGGTGCCGACCGGACGCGGTAGCAAGGACATACCAGGCCAGGCAGGCCCGGCCGAGTCCCATGAGGACCCGTAAAGTTCCCGCCGCCACGCTGCTGCACATAGGCCACGCCGCCGCTACCCTCTTGCCCGACACCATAGGTCCGGCCGGACCCAGACGAGCCCGCGAAGCTCCCGTCGTCGCACTGCAGCAGGGGTGGTGTCGCCTCCGCCACCATGTCTCAAGCTGAAGCTCGTAATCAATCCGGAGGCAGCCAGGCCCTGGCCCACCCGGCCCGACCCAGATTGGGCCCAAAAGGGCTCAGATCTGGGCACGAGGGCCAGGCCGAGCCCAAGCCGGCCACCTCCTCCACCAACGGTGGAGCCGCCGCCATGCACGCCACCCGCACGGCCGCGGGTTGCCCCGCCGCCGCCTCGCCGGACCTCCGTGGCCTGAGGAGCACCGCCGCCGGGAGAGGGAGCCCCGCCTCCAGTCCACCACGGCGCGGGGGAGGACAGGCCGCCGCCGCCGGCGGCCACCGAGCCAAGCTCGGCAGCCCGAGCCGGCGGCGGCGACGGGAGAGCTGTGTGAGGGAGGGCTAGGCGGGGAAGGGCGGCAAGCGCGCCGCCGCCACGGGGGGCGACGGTCGCGCCGGGGAGGGAGGGGGGAGGAGAGGGGGGGGGGAGCGGTGGCGGCGCGGCCGGCCGGCGGCGCGGGGCGGCTAGGGTTAGGGAGTCGCGAGAGGAGGGAGTCGCGAGAGTATGAAAGATGTTACGGTATTTGAGATAAGCAATATTTGTTCATCGCTAAAATGATAGGTCATAGTTGCTGTATGGCTTCTCTTAATTCCTGATAAATATACCTTTGGTATTCTTATTGCTTGGCGAACCAACCATATTATTTGGACATCGATCTTATCTGAAATAAATTTATTTACTTGCCCTCGTGGAACCTTTATAGCTCAGCTACAAGTCTCATAAGAGATTCCAGCTTGTGAGGGTCTAACAAACGAAGGAAATGATTAACTTCAATGGCATTGTTTTTCTTTTTGTGAACTGGCTTCAATGGCATTGTTTGCTGTAATATTATGGCAGATAGGCATTATGTTGATTAGACATGCTGCTTGATTGACATTCTGTTCAGCCATAAGTTAAAGTCAGTTAACCAACAATAATTCTGCCCTTTTTATGAATACTCAAAGGGATTATTCCAAACACAGTAAGTCCTTCACACTAGACAGCTCTTTGCACGACATCATGATGCAAATATTGTCATCTAAGTCGCTCATATCTGTCGAGTGATTAACACCTTATATGTTTGCAGGTATGCTAGGACCAGGGGTAAATATGAGATACTGTCGATTAACAACTTAGTTTTTTATTACTGTAGACCATTGGAGATTGCCAGATTGGTAGTATCTTTCTAAGAGTTGCTCATTTATTACATGTTTACTCTCGGATATATCCCAGCTTTACTCCTCTGATCCCGGACTCCCGTGCCTAATACATCTGTGCATCCAAATATCTATCTTCCTTGAATTGAAACTCAACTTTTTGTTTAAAAACTTGAACTTAACTGTAATAATGCTGAGTATATAAGGTTTTTTTACTTGCATTTTATCACCTCCAGATCAGGGGAATCAAAGAGACCAGAGCCAGGAGGAGCTCCAGTGGACTGCACTGCAACTGCAAGCATCGGAATGTGCAAAAAGCTGGAGATGGAATGGAGATGCGAAGGCAAAGCAAAGCTCAGGAAAGGAGAAAGGTGTTTGCACTGCATTGCATTTCATGGAGTAGAAGTAAAACCAACTAAATCTCACGTACACCCAGCAGCAAAACAAATAAAGCCCAACTGGCCTGGAACTACTGGTGCGTCAACTGTCGGAGGTTCAGAAAAAGAGAACTCAATCGGCAGCCTACACAACAGTGGCACATGCAAGCTTGAACGCTCTTCTTTGTCACCATGACGGTATGTGTACTGGTCTTCTTGGACATGCTCTATCCTGACATATCCATGCTCATTTATCCCTACACTTGATTGATTTGCATTTTAGACCCTGGAGCATACAAACAACACGTTGCAGAGTCTGCGAGCAAGCACGCTCGTCAAAAAGGGGATTCGCTTAACTAAAATGGCCTGCAGGACGAGCAACACGTCAGCGGCAGGCTAAAGCCAGCTAACCTGCTCACTTGCCTCATGGCCTGCAGGACGAACAACCCTGGCTTCGGCCTCGTGCAAATCTCCTACAAGCCCCGGTTCACGTTGCTCGAGTCCCCGTTGTCTCCAGAGCTGCCCCTCTGGGAACTACCGGTGCGTCCACTGTCCGAGGTTCAGAAACAGAGAACTCAATCGACAGTGGCGCATGCAAGCTTCAACGCTCTTCTTCTTCTCGCGGTTGCCATGACAGGTATGTGTACCGGTCTCCTTGGATATGCTCTGTCCTGACATATCCATGCTGATTTATCCTGGAGCATACAATACAACACGTTGCAGCGTCTGCGAGCAAGCACGCTCGTCAAAAAGGGGATTCGGTTAATCGTCCAGAAGCGCGAGAAAAAGGATGGGCGACCCCGTCGTCAGGAAAGGTACCCTCTCCGGAGGCGGTGTCATGCCACGATGGAAAGGAGAAGAGGCTATCAAGATGGAAGAAATCCACTCTCGGTATGAAATGATCTACACAGTACTAGTACTCCTTTTATGTTTGTGTAGTCTGTATTTGACCATATGAACTGCTACCACAGGATATCGCGCTTGCAGACCTGATTTCGACGTCTGTGCATCACAATGGTGACACTGTGGTGGCGCAAGGACGAGACACGAGGTGGAAAGGTGGCCGAGGGATTGCGCCGTGAAGTGATAGCGTGCGGTAGTCCAATCTTATGCTTTGGTTTTACTCGTAGCAGAACATCGTAAACCTGCTTCGTGAACTCTGAATTCGGAAAGGGGCACTGCTGCAGTTGGCTGGCACCGTGTATCTTTTTTCTGTCAGCAGCACTCGTCATAATCTGTGCAAGACAATATGAGTCTAAAGATTAAACAGGCCTGAACTGCACCCTTATGATTTCTGAAGCAGGCCAGAAAAATTGTGTCTGTAATAACAGATTTAGTTCGATAGCTCCTGCATGGCATCGGAAGCTCATACTAAGAGATTCAGTTCCATGGCATTGCAGCATATCTGGACAGCATGCTTGCAGTAATCATGTCAGGACCTGTACACTTGGAATCACACTTAATTAAAGGCGAACAATGGATCGAAAATTCATACCGATATCATCTTCAACCAAGAAAGATTATTTAAGCCCAGCCAAAAAAAAATCATAAAGATGAAAAAGGGACAAAAACAGAAAAGTGTATCTTCACTTGCAGAGTCAGGTCATAACAAATAGGAATAACTTCCTGGCTTGTACAATGACGAGCTCGCCCAAATTATGCACTCCAAAAGCAACAACAAAATGCTGATTCAGGATTTTTTTTAGGAACATGTCAGTCATTCTGCCTTCGATTAGATAGAAAAGAGTGCTAGTACAGAATTTCGAGCAAGGGAAGAATCCCTTTACAGACAAACAAAACTACGAGTCTCCAGGATCCTGCGTGTGGCAAAACCCGCAACACCATTTCTTCCCATGGCAAAGCCACCACCTCCGTAGGTGAGATCGCCACATTGCGGAAGGTACTTCGGTTCCTCTCTTTCCATATCCCCCACATCGAAGAACTAGAGGATTGGAGCTGAAATAAGACCATTGTCGGCTAACCGTTAGTCACTACCAACATGAATAGCTCGACGGGAATGAAATTGCATTTCTTAAGATCATGGGAAATGAAGAAGTTTCTAAGAATGAGGCATGCATGCTATATATGGAAATTCTACGTGAATCTTTGGTATAAAAAAATCAAGAAAATTAAATCTATTCGAATTTTCATTTCGTTCCTACTTTTATACTAAAAAAATTACATGGTCAAATTTAACCTTGATATTGAATATTCCTCTTACCTCTTAGGAGTTAAGTTGGAGCATTTTTAAAAAGGGAATATCTACCCTTAAACATTAGGAAAGAGACTATCTAGAATTGAAAGAGCACGTTGTTAGCTTTAAAAAAACACTCGCAAAAGATACTTCAAAGAGAAAAGGAACATACATGGAAGAGGAGATTTCGTACTCCCGAGCACCAGTGATCCCGATGTTTTAAAAAAATCAAAAAATATATATAATTTTTTTCTTTATTTTTTGCAAAAATCGCGGATATAGCCAATGATGTATCCCAAAACATGCAAAAAAATCAACCTCACATACTTTGTATTTTAGGCTGGGCAAAAATAACAAAAGATCTAAATATGTATATTTTCAGATCTCCAAAATTATCAGATTTTGTCATTTTTGTGTAGCACAGAATACAAAGTATTTGAAGTTGACCTTTTGCTTGTTTTTGGGATACATTATTTCAACATCAGGGATGTTTTCATATTTTTTGAAACTAGTAAATATTTTTTTCAACTGTTTTAATAAAACACAAGGATCACTGGTGTTCTGGAGAAAAAAAACAATAGCATACATGCGCTTTTCGGCTGTTAGTCTTCGGAGCCCACTAAAGCCCAACAACGTCCTTCACCTAGCTCACGCCAGCACTTCCTCAAGCCGTCGCGTTCCCCTCTTGTGCTGCCCTGCTCTGCTCTCACGCCCCTCTTGTAATCCCCTGCCGCTACTGCTAGCCCGACCTGGAAGCGCACCGGCGGCGGAACACAGACGGCGGCAAGCGGAGTAATTGGCGCTCTTCCTCCTCCATCTGCCCTCTTCCACACCTCACCTCCACCTCCAAATTCTGCTCGTCACCGTCGTCCGGTCACCTCGTGGCGTCCGGGGTCACGTCCCAGCCGTCGATCCAAGTCGCTCTGGGCTCGCCCCTGACCCTCGTTCCCCAACCCTCGATCCAACCTGCCATAATCCATCCTACCCTAGCTACCGAGCCAACGCCAACCTCCGGAATGGTAGCACAGTGCCGGGTTTCTGCTGCCATTGTAGCTGAATCTGAGGAAAGGTCCTACGTGTTCAAGGTACATGGATACTCAAGAGCAAAGGATCTGTTCAAGAACGGCGAGCACGTTGCTTGTCCCCCTTGCGGTGTTGGAGGTTACAACAATTGGGTGTTCCGGTATTACCCCAACGGTGGCAATGGAAATCATCGCGGTTACATATTGCTGATTCTTTCTTCTTTTCATGCCAAGGATGTGACGAAAGCCAGGCTTAGTATACTTGACAAGGATGGGCTACCGGCGCCACTACGCATCAGTTTAAAAGAACAAATCTTCCCAAGCCAAGGTCAGATTTTTGCCTTCACTCACTATCAGGCAGGCAAGCTTGGAGCAATCCCCACACATAATAGATGATTTTTTAGCATCAGGTGTGATCTCACTCTCACGAAGGATATCCAAAGTGAAGAAACAATTGGTAATCAGTTTGTCGTGGTTCCTCCAAGTGACTTGCATCGGCATTTCGGCAACCTCCTAGAGAGCATGGATGGAACGGACGTGACCTTTCATGTCGGCGGGGAGGAATTCTTGGCTCATAGGTTTGTGCTTGCTGCTAGGTCATCTGTATTCAAGGCGGAGCTCCTTGGCTCCATGAAGGAAAATGTTGGCAGTCCAATTGAAATCCATGAAATGGAACCTGATGTGTTCAAGTGCTTGCTCCATTTCATATACACCGACTCACTGCCTGCTCTTGAGATGGCGAGCGACCAAGGTGAAGCACGTCCAGATGTGGTGATAGCTAGCCATCTGCTCGTGGCAGCAGACAGGTACAACATCAAGAGGCTGAAACTCATGTGCGAACACAAGTTGTGCAGCCACATTGACGCGAACACGGTGGCGACCAGTTTGGCTTTAGCTGACCAACATAACTGCAGTGGACTCAAGGAAGCTTGTTTACAGTTCCTCGCTTCCCCTTCCAATTTGGTGGCGATGATGGTAAGTGATGGCTACGAGCATCTGAAAATCAGTTGCCCGTCTGTCCTTAAGGAGTTGATTGCTAGGCTCCTGCCGGTTGAATTGAAAGCGGCCAAGGATATTGTCATGGCAATATAGTAGTTAGGCTCATGATAACCGATTCTAAATAAATTTCGTATCTATGCATGTTTTAGCTTAGTTCTCTATGTATAGTTGGATGTGTGTGTACCTTGCAATAAAAGAAAAGAATAAACACTACTATCTGTTTTTTTTAGAGAATCTATTTTTATTGTTGGCTCTGATGTTTACTGTTCTTTCCAATGTGTAGGAACTTTAGTTTCTCTTTCTAGGGCTTAAATGAATTTGGGTGTCATGTGGCCTCTTTAATCGAAAAGAACTCCTATCTATTTATATCTATGTTGCAAGTAGAATGAGATTGATGGGGTGACGCCTATGTTTTTGTATTTGCTGAGATGCATGAACGTCGAAAGAGGGGTTTCTGCTTGGTTCTGTTTTCTTATGGCCTATTAGGATTTCAAATGCTCTATGTCTTCTATTTTTCCTGATGTTATATGTTGAGATTGCAGTCTTCTAGCTCTTATTCCCTCGATTTTTTAGAGGACCTCTTCTTCCCTAACTAAAAGTTGTATCCCTGAATCAGCCATGGTTTATGCTGTTTCTTTTGGACTGCTCATCGTAAAAGACAGCATGTGCATGATGCTATTTAACTCCTGTTTGTTCTTGCTTCTGGTTGCTGGAAGTGGAGATATCACTCTTCTGTTTTTGTCTCTCTTTTTTTCTCAAGTGTGAATTATGCATGTTTTTAATGGGCCGAAATAATCTTGGTTGGTTAATGAAGGTATTGACACCTTTGCTTGAGTTTATTCCGAGTATAAGAATTCTTGACATTATTACTGCAAGCATGCTGTCCATACATGATGGAATGGTAACGCTCTGAATCTCTTCTTATGAGCTCAACTATCCTGCTGAACTTCAGAAATCGTGGCAGGGGAAAGCTCAACTTTTAATCTGTTGACTCATATTATTCTGGACAAAAGAAGGAAAATGAATAGCTTCAACGACATTTTTGCTGTGATATTATGGTATATAGGCATTAGGTTGATTAGACATGCGACTTAGTTGATATTACGTTCAGCTAAGTCGCTCATATTTGCTAGAGTGGTTAGCACTTGATATGCCTGCACGTATGCTAGGACCAGGGGTATATATTGTTAGAATAGTTCTATCAACCAACTATCCCAAAAGATCGATCTGTTAGGAAGTGGTGATATTATATACTTGACATATACTTAACACCCCCCCTTCACACCCGACGTGGGTAACACCTCCCCTTGAGACTTGAACCCGACCCGGGCGCTCATAGAAATTAGGGATTAAATGGTGCGGGGACAAGACTTGAACCTGAGACCTCAGGCGCTCACGAGTGCTCTGATACCATGTTAGAATAGTTCTATCAACCAACTATCCCAAAAGACCGATCTGTTAGGAAGTGGTGATATTATATACTTGACATATACTTAACATATATGAGGTACTGTCAGGTAAGAGCTTAGTGTTTTATTACTGTAAATCATTGGAGATTGGTAGTATCTTTCTATGAGTTGCTCATGTATTTCATGTTAACTCTCGGATATATCCCAGCTCTACTCCCCTGATCCCCAGACTCCCGTGCCTGATACATTGGTCTACTCGTGCATCAGAATATCGATCTTCCTTGAAAATTTTAAATCAACTTTTTGTTTGAAAATTTGAACTTAACTGTAGTAATACTGAGTATATAAAGTTTTTTACTTGCATTGTATCACCTCCTGATAAGGGGAATTAAAGAGACCATAGCCAGGAGGAGCTCCGCTGGGCTGCACTGCAACTGCAAGCATCGGTATGTTGAAAAAAGCTGGAGATGAAGATGCAAAGGCAAAGCAAAGCTCAGGGAAGGAGATGCCTGGTCTGCACTACATTGCATTTCATGGAGTAAAAGTAAAACCAATCAAATCTCACGTAGACCCTGCAGGCAGAACAAGTAAAAGTCCAACTGTACATGTACACCAATGTGGGCAGCAACAACAGCTCTTTTCCCTATGTCTTTCTTACCCTACACCCCTCTCTCCTCCTACCCTGGACGTGCACTACACACCCTATACACAACACATGCTGTGCAAAAGGGCTCGTTTACTTCTGAACCTATAAGGAGTAAGAAGCACGAGATAATACACCGAGAAGCTGCAGGTATGTCACCCTTGTTTCTCCTGCCATTTTTCTTTGTGGAACCAAACCATTTTACTGCTACCTGCCTTGTCTAGTTGTCTTTTTTCATAGCTTTTCTTGAATTCTGTTTCTTTTGTTTCTCATATGACTGCAGTGTAGGTTGATCAGATTTTATACCCGTATATGCCGGAGGAGCCACGTAACACAATGGAGGGGAGGGCGAGACGGCGTGCCACCCCAGCTTACCAGGCCTGTCATGGTGGAGCTGGAGCCGCCGCCACCCGCCACGCCAACCAAGAAGCACAAGTCATGGACGAAGGTGGCGGTGGTGTACTACCTGTGCCGCAACCACCACCAGGAGCATATGCACTTCATGGAGGTGCCCCATGTTAAAAAAAAATGGAGGTGCCCCTAACGTCCCCACAAGGCCTCTATCTGTAAGGTTAGTTGCCACATGGAGGAGGTACAAGAGTAGAGTTGTGTGCCATGATATGTCGGAGGGTGTTATCTTTGTTTACTCATCTTCAAATTGGTTAATAGGAAGTGCGCGCTAGCACGCTTCATATTTCTAGTAACAAGGGCCGTTGCTTGTTTGGTCGTTAGATCAGAGGGCGCTCATCCCTTGCTCGGTCCCCCTTTTGTAGACTCCGCCACTTATTAAATAGGGCTCTGGGAAAGTGCTCACATCAACAACAATGAAGGAGCTTCTCGATGGGTTAGAGCGTTTGCGATACAATGTATCTTATTTTTTTTAGGATCTTCCACACTTATATTACATCACCAAAGTTTGTGGAATACACAACGCCCTCAGGCGGCGATAACAGCCACACATGCCTTCCAACATTGGCGTAAATTGAACTCTTGGCAAGGTTATGTGCGTCGGTGTTGGACCTCCTTCCTTCATGGACGAGCTCAAAGGATTGGAACGCAGCGCCTCTCGCTTTGATCTCCCGAACAATGTGGCCATAAGGTCCCATTCCTTCTTCTCTCAAGCTCCTGACAACCCCCAAGCAGTCGGTCGCCAGTCTAATATGACGCAGCAACAGATCGCTGGCAAGCGCCACTTTTTTGAAACATTTCCGGTTGTTTTGGTAGATGAAGAGGGAATTGTGAGAGCGGACGTTTCTCTGCTGCCCGCACAAGGCACCGAGTACGTCCTCAAGGGCTCCGAGCTCCAGTTCGGCCAGTCGACAGTCGACACCAGGTATTACTTCCACGAATAACGAGCAACTGTATTTTGTTCCTGGAACACCAACACTTTAAGTAGATACAGTTTCAGATCATCCGCATAATAGTACTGGGACAAGCAATGCAAAGGGGCAGCATCCCAAGCCAACTCGACAACAAGAGTTGCCTTGTTCTCCTGGATCGGATCAAGGGAGAGATTCAACGTCTCCTTCTCCTGCTCCTACTACTGATCCTGCTGCTCCAATCATCAAAGAGGTGGTACCACCGTTTCCTGCCGCTGCTGTTTCAGCTGTGAAAGAGTTGGTGCCACCGCCACATTCCCAGCCAACGTTGGTGTCATCACCATCTAACTTCCACCATTGGGTACAAGGAGCAATGCAGGATCCCACATTCAGGTTCCTCAAGCAACTCGTCCCCCAAGACAAGCATGCCTTCTCAGGCGCAAGCTCACATGGCGACGTTGGACACCAAAACTGGCAGCTCCGTTGATCGCCTCAGTGCAAGCAAAGGCTTCAGCGTGGAGTGAAGACTGCATAAGGGTGAGCTTGCCCGTTGCCGCACAAGAAACTGACCATAACGAATCACGTACTCCATTTGATCTCAGGGAGTACGCTGTTAGCTTTATAAAAAAGAGACAAGCAAAACACAAAAAACTTCAGAAAAAGAAAAGGAACATACTTTTGTTTTTTGAGGGATCGAAAAGGAACATACATGGGCTGCTGGCTATTGGTCTTCGAAACCCACCTTAGCCCAACACGTTCCTTCACCTGGCCTTCACAGTTCACATAGATCACGCAAGCACTTCATCACGCCGACGGGTTCCCCTCTTCTGCCCGCTACTCGTGTAAAATCCCCTGCTGCTCTTGCTTCGCCGACCTAGAACAGCGCCGCTGGCGGAGTACAGACGACGGCAATCGAAGCAATCGGTGCTCTTCCACATCTGTCCTCCCCCTCCAGGTCTAGCTCCTCACCACCTCCGTGTCATCCGGGGTCACGTCGTTCCAGACCCGACACTCGATCCAACCTGCCATAATCCATCCTGCCCTAGCTACCGAGCCAACCTCTGCAATGGCAGATCAATGCCAGGTTTCTGTTGACATTGTAGCTGAATTTGAGGAAAGGTCTTACGTGTTCAAGGTACATGGGTACTCAAGAGCCAAGGAGCTATCCAAGAACGGCGAATACATGGTTTCTCTCCCTTGCAGTGTTGGAGGTTACAATTGGGGGCTCCGTTATTACCCCAACGGTTTGTTTGCAAGACATGCCGGTTACGTATTGCTGATTCTTTATTCTGTTGAAGCTAAGGATATGAAGGTTAAACCCATGCTTAGTATACTTGACAAGGATGGGGTGCCAACTCGTCACCACACATGGGTTTAATAAAAGAAAAAATCTTCCCAAACAATAGTCGAATTTTGGGCCTCATTATCAGTCAGGCGAGTTTGGAGCAATCAGAACACATAATAGATGACTGTTTGAGAATCAGGTGTGATCTCACTCTCACGAAGCTCTGCAGTGAAGAAACAACGGGGAATCAATTTGTGGTGGTTCCTCCAAGTGACTTGCATCGACATTTCGGCAACCTGCTAGAGAGCATGGTTGGAGCGGACGTGACCTTCCATGTCGGCAGGGAGAAGTTCTTGGCTCATAGGTTTGTTCTCGCTGCTAGATCATCCGTATTCAAGGTGGAGCTCCTTGGCGCCATGAAGGAGAATGTTGGCAGTCCAATTGAGATCCATGAGATGGAACCTGATGTGCTTACTCCATTTCATATACAAGGACTCACTGCCTTCTCTTGAGATGGCTAGCGACCAAGGCGAAACACGTCGAGATAAGGTGCTGGCTAGCCATCTACTCGTGGCAGCAGACAGGTACAACGTCGAGAGGCTGAAACGGGTATGTGAACACAAGTTATGCAGCCACATTGATGCCAACATAGTGGCGACCAGTTTGGCTTTAGCTGATCAGCATAATTGCATTGGACTCAAGGAAGCTTGTTTACAGTTCCTTGCTTCTCCTTCCAATTTGGAGGCGATGATGGCAAGTGATGGCTATGAGCATCTGAAAAGCAGTTGCCCATCTGCCCTTAAGGAACTCATTGCTAGGCTCCTGCCGGCCGAAATGAAAGCTGCCAAGGATATTGTCATGTCAATAAGGTAGTGTGTCTCATGACAACCGAATCTAAATTTATTCCGTATCTATGCATGTTTTAGCTTTAGTTCTCTGTCTATTGTTGGATGTGTGCCTCACCAAAAAAAAAAGAACTTTACTGTTATGTCCTAAGTTTGTTTATGGAACTTTAATGTCTCTTTCTAGGGCTTCAATGAATTTTGTGCTATGTGGCCTCTTTAATCGAAAAAGGACTCGTATCTATCTATACCTACTAATAAAGGAAGCAAAGCTTCTTGCCATCCGACCTTGAAATGACGGTTTTGCCCCTGGCTGTTCGGCCATATTACAGCCACTGCCACCGCCGAGTGGATACCTGTTCAAAATTCCCGTTTTGCAAAAAAAAAACCTCACAAACTGATAAATTAACCCGCTGTGCACACAGCATACGTCGTACTGACTTAGCCGCAATTTAGGAAAAACCCAGGGACCTCTTCGCACAAAACCCACCGAAGCGGTACTAGACAATCTGGAGCGTCCGTTTAAGTTCGAACAGACGAACGAGATTAACCAGTTTTCTAAATTTCGTTTAAATAAACAAACAACAAACTAAACTTTGTAAATTCATAACTTTCAAACCGCAACTCCAAATTTAACAAATTTTACAGCGATCCAAAGCTCTCACCATGTAGTTTAATTTGGCATCATTACTTTTCCTTTTTGCATCCGTTTTAGTTGATCAAAATACAGAGATGCAATTCGGCCGTATAATTCAAGACTTAAGTTCAAAAAATGTTTTTAAAATGAAACCTTTTGTTAAATGTCAAAAAAACATCCTCTGTCCAGGGGAACCAAAGTTATAAATTTTAAAAATGATTTAATGACCCAAATAATCCATTGCCATTTTCTTCCCTTTTAAAGTGATCCACAAGTAATTCGACAACGAATTTAAATCTAATATGAAACTCCGTTTTTTTCTCCCATAGCGAAGCACGGGCAAGGGCACTTTGCTAATTTATATCTATGTTACAAGTGCGAATGAGATTGACGGGGTGGCGCCTATGTTATTGTATTTATTGAGATGCATGAATGGCGAGACAGGGGGTTTCTGATTGCTTTAGTTTTTGTTATGGTCTGTAAGGACTTCAAGTGCTCTATGTCGAGTTTTATTTTTCATAATGTCATATGTTGTCATGGTGGTAAACAACAGATGCCTAGGGGTAGGCTTAAGTTTGGGGCCGATGGACGCCAGAGGATTCGGGGAGGGATAGCGCGCTGAAGAGCGCACACGGACAAACAGACGAACACAAGGATTTGCCCTGCTTCGGGGCTCTCGTGAGAGATAAAACCCCTACTGCAACATCTAGCCTATTTGGTGTATTTCTTCCTCTGTATACGGTCTGTACAAATGCTCCTTGAGCTGCATGTCTAAGTATCACTAAACCTGAGCAAGGCAGCACGAAGCTCTCATGGGGAAGGAAGCTAGCAAGGAGCTACGGGGGAATATGAGCCCATCGGGCTCTCTCCCTGAACGCTCCCCCTGGTGCTCCTTATAAAGAGGGAGCTCAGGGGACAAAGGGTGGCCCGCAGGACATTATACAGACAATGTACACGATTTGACTACTGGGGTCTTGTCCGCACTGTACACGCGTCATGACATCATAGGTACTGTAGCCATGCTAAGCCACGTCCAGGATAGGCGTGGCCAGTCTTGTTCTTGTCCTTGGTCTTGTCCACTTGTGGTTGTCTTCTGGATCTTCTTGTTTATCTTCTTATCTTCTTCTGGATGACCGACACCACCTGGGCATCGCTCGGTATCCCGGCCGGGGATGATTCGGCTGCGTGGCGATCCGGCCTGGTGCAGCGCAGGCGCGGAGGTCTTGGTTGAAGGAGCGCTTCGGTCGATGCAGGGCCTGGGTGCCGGTCGATGGAGACTCGGCTCGCTCCTAGCTTTGCTGTCAACCTTGGTGTAGCGATCCCGGCCTGCCCGGAGCGAGGTGGAGCCTCGGCCTGCCCGAGGCGATCTCGGCCCAACCAAGGCCGGGTGAATCTCGGCCTGCCCGAGACAGGGGGAAACTCGGCCTGCCGGGACTGGAAAACCCGGCCTGATCCGGGACTAGACAACTCGGCCTAGCCTAGAGACATTGGCCCGACCTGAGGAAGCGGCCTGCTCCGAGGCTGGAGTGGGCCATCCGAGGCTGGAGCCACCTCGGCCCGCCTAGGGCAATTCGGCCTGCTCCGAGGTACCTTGAACTCGGGCCGTCCGGGGCAGACTGGCATCTCGGTCCAGCGGATGCTGGCTGGCATCTCGGTCCAGCGGAGTGTATTCCGGCCTGGGCAGCACAAGTTTCGGCCCAGGCTGCCCTTTTCTGCCCACTCTTTTATCTTTTAAATGCCTCGCTCTCTTTACAAACCCAATAGCACCACTATCTTTGGGGTACCCGGGGTTACATCCCCGACATTAGTCCCCGAGGCTGTGGAGGACTCGCAGAGTCGCGCACAGACTTACAAAAACAAATAACCATACCAAAAAACCTCCATATACACAACATTCTGCCTGCATGGGCACCATTATACGTCGGTTTTCAGCCACTCTGAGCATTACCGAAGTCGCATGCCGCCAGCATTAACTGGACCGACGTACAACTTTCACGGACATATCTCATATGTCGGTTTTTAGCCACTTTGGGCATTACCGAAGGCGCATGTCGCCAGCATTAGCTGGACTGCCATATAACCTGCACGGTCATATCTCATATGTCGGTTTTTAGCCACTCTAGGCGTTTACCGACATTGGATGTCATCAGCCTGAGCTGAGTTGACATGGGCATATCTCATATGTCGGTTTTTAGCCACTCTGGGCTTTTACCGCACAAATATGCTGGCAGCCTTAGCTGATCCAGCATATAGCAGTCACTGGCTGAACGTCATATGTCGGTTTCTAGCCACTCTGGGCGTTACCGAAAGCGTATGTCAACAGCATGAGCTGAACCGACATATCGCCTGCATGGGCTAAATGTCATATGTCGGCTTCTAGCCACTCTGGGCGTTACCGAAAGCGTATGTCAACAGCATGAGCTGAACCAACATATAGCCTGCATAGGCTAAATCTGACATTTTGCCCTCATGGGCACTTTGTCAAATGACGAGCTGAGACATTTCTCAACACGTAACACTCAGTGAAATCAGATATCTTTAGACTCATTGTGCCGAGATAATGATGCTATGATACTCTGGCAAGCTCGAATAATTGAAGAACCATGATAATTGGTGAAGTCGGTAACGACGATAATTATGAGACGCTCGATGATATGAGATAAATGCCGAGATATCTTGGCAAACCGAAATAAACGGCGATTTGAGATATGAGGTGATGTCGAGATATAGATGCAAACCGAAATAAACGGCGATCTGCAGAATACCGATAATGCTGTGATACTCTGGCGAACCGACATAAACGGTGCTCTGGAGATATGCCAT
This sequence comes from Poa pratensis, assembly GCA_947311845.1. NCBI lineage: Eukaryota > Viridiplantae > Streptophyta > Magnoliopsida > Poales > Poaceae > Poa > Poa pratensis. Next base: position 6,835,725 of record CAMZMU010000064.1, on the reverse strand, counting down.
ATATAAATTGGCAAACCAATACCAAGGATTACCCGCAATCTGCTCTAAAGCCATAATGAATCTGAGGTGAATCTGAGATGACCAATATGTCTCGGTGATGAATATTCCATCGGTAACACCGATACCACCTTTCAATGTTAGTTCAAGCGCATATATACTGAATATTTAATGGAACAGCAACTCTACTTAACAGAGGAAACTAACTATAGCATATGACAGCAATTAAATCTAGCAGCAGAACTGTGCACGAGGAAGCAGACTCGGTTTCAATCGAGTCCCCGAGTCACTTTTCTAGATCTAGGAGAAGAAGCAGAATTGACTGACCAGCCAGTCCCCGGGTCAAGACATCTTGGTCCCGGGGAAAACAACTAAGCAAAGCAGAAAAGAGGGGAGAGTCCCCAAGCACTATTTGAGAATATCTAAAAGCGTAATACATATACATATAATTGATACTCACGAGCTAGTGTTGTTGGAGCAGTCGAGGAAGATGCTTATGCCAGCCTAGACACCGGCATATTGACCCAGGTCACCAACATCTCGGTTTGAGCCACCTGCATGTCGGATTTGACCAACATATGTCGGATTTCCCAAGCTTAACTCGGATTTTCCAACCTTATCTTGGATTTCCCAACCTTATCTCGGATTTCCAAGCCTTAACTCGGATTTCCCAAACTTAACTCGGATTTCTAAGCCTTAACTCGGATTTTCCAACCTTATCTCGGATTTCCCAACCTTATCTCGGATTTCCAAGCCTTATCTCGGATTTCCAGGGTATCTCGGATTTCCAGGGTATCTCGGATCTTTCCAGGGTATCTCGAATTTCCAGCATACCTCGGATTTACCAGCATACCAGCATATCTCGGATTTCCAGCATACCTCGGATTTACTAGCATACCAGCATATCTCGGATTCGAACCGTAGTCAACTCGAAAATGAGTTAACACACGGGGATGATGCCGAAGTTGAGTCCCCGAGTCATTTTTCTCATCCGGGATCTGCCGATGATGTCCGTTGGTGGAGGCAGCGCTAGCCTCTGCTCACAGCGGCAAGCTAGAGCGCGGGGGACAATGGCGATGTCGAGTCCCCGCGTTGATGATGAAGGTCCCGTCCGAATTGATCCAGCAAGCGCCACTGTCAGCCCCATGGTGGGCGCCAACTGTCGTGGTGGTAAACAACAGATGCCTAGGGGTAGGCTTAAGTTTGAGGCCGATGGATGCCAGAGGATTCGGAGAGGGATAGCGCACTGAAGAGCGCACACGGACAAACAGACGAACACAAGGATTTACCCTACTTCAGGGCTCTCGTGAGAGATAAAACCCCTACTGCAGCATCTAGCCTATTTGGTGTATTTCTTCCTCTGTATACGGTCTGTACAAATGCTACTTGGGCTGTATGTCTAAGTATCACTGAACCTGAGCAAGGCAGCACGAAGCTCTCATGGGGAAGGAAGCTAGCAAGGAGCTACAGGGGAAAATGAGCCCATCGGGCTCTCTCCCTGAACGCTCCCCCGGTGCTCCTTATAAAGAGGGAGCCCAGGAGACAAAGGGTGGCCCGCAGGACATTATACAGACACTGTACATGATTTGACTACTGGGGTCTTGTCCGCACTGTGCACGCGTCATGGAGGCATACTGTCGTCACGTCATAGGTACTGTAGCCATGCTAAGCCACGTCCAGGATAGGCGTGGCCTGTCTTGTCCTTGTCCTTGGTCTTGTCCACTTGTGGTTGTCTTCTGGATCTTCTAGTTTATCTTCTTATCTTCTTCCGGATGACCGACACCACCTGGGCATCGCTCGGTATCCCGGCCGGGGATGATTCGGCTGCGTGGCGATCCGGCCTGGTGCAGCGCAGGTGCGGAGGTCTTGGTCGAAGGAGCGCTTCGGTCGATGCAGGGCCTGGGTGCCGGTCGATGGAGACTCGGCTCGCTCCTAGCTGCAGCTGGAGTATCGAAGTGTCGGCCTAGCCTTGGTGTAGCGATCCCGGCCTGCCCGGAGCGAGGTGGAGCCTCGGCCTGCCCGAGGCGATCTCGGCCCAACCAAGGCCGGGTGAATCTCGGCCTGCCCGAGACAGGGGGAAACTCGGCCTGCCGGGACTGGAAAACCCGGCCTGATCCGGGACTAGACAACTCGGCCCAGCCTGGAGACATTGGCCCGACCCGAGGAAGCGGCCTGCTCCGAGGCGGAGCCCTCCCGGCTTGCTCCGAGGCTGGAGTGGCCCATCCGAGGCTGGAGCCAACTCGGCCCGCCTAGGGCAATTCGGCCTGCTCCGAGGTACCTTGAACTCGGGCCGTCCGGGGCAGACTGGCATCTCGGTCTAGCGGATGCTGGCTGGGATCTCGGTCCAGCGGAGTGTATTCCGGCCTGGGCAGCACCAGTTTCGGCCCAGGCTGCCCTTTTCTGCCCTCTCTTTTATCTTTTAAATGCCTCGCTCTCTTTTACTAACCCAATAGCACCACTATCTTTGGGGGTACCCGGGGTTACATCCCCGACATATGTTGAGACTGCAGTCCTCTGGCCCCACTTCCCTTGTTTTTTTAGGGAACTCATCTTCCCTAGCTAAATTTGCATCCCTTTATCAGCTATGGTTAATGCTGTTTTTTTTTGGAACAGCAAGTGCATGCTATATAATTTGCTTCTAACTTTTGGAACAGCAACATCACTCTTCTGTTTTTATCTTCGTTTTCTTCTTCTTAAGTGTAAATCGTGCATCTTTTTATGGATTAAAATATGAAATAATCTTGGTTGCTTAATTAACGTGTTGGCACCTTTTGCTTGAGTTTTATTCCGAGCATAAGAGTTCTTGACATTATTACTACAAGCATACTGTCCATACATGCTGGAATGGTAACACTCTGAATCTGTTAGTATGAGCGAAACTATTCTGTTGAACTTTAGAAATGATGGCGGGGAAAGCTGCTCAAAACTTTTAATCCATGGGCTCATATTGTTCTGCCTGGGTTTTGATGATAAGGGTCGACAACACAATGCCAGCTACGGCAGTACACCTTTCAGAATTCAGAGTTGCGTCTTGTGAAGAAACATAAAGAAGAGAATGAAGCGTGAGCTGACGCTGAAACATCAAGACAGAGAGCACAGAAATAACTCGCAGTGTTTTGATCCACTACACCGTCTTCAATTATTAATCCTCAGATGTAGCAGTATAACCTAACTACCCAGGAACAAAAGAGATTTACTTGTCTTGAATCTCGATGTCGATTGAAGAGGCTTGCCAAAGGTTCGAAATTGCCCTGTAGGAGAGGGAAACCAGCTAGCTAGCTGGATCGAGCAGCAACCATGTGCCTGCTAACTCCTCCGTCTGCATGCACGCCTCCATCACGGCGAGGCAAACGCCTCGGCCCCGCCGCGAGCATGGTCAATCAATCATTCAATCACATGGCGGCCATGGCATCTCCAGTTCTCGAACAAGGATATACTCGAGTACTAAACCAGAGCAAAGAGAGGGTGGCATGCCAGCCGATCCATGTACCCCTTCGCAGCCTGCCCTGGCCTCATCGCTCATGCGGAGTCTTTTCCAACAACTGGAAAAATTAATAAAGGCTGTTTTTTTAATTTCTTCCTTTATCTAGACATGCATACTCAATGGTGGGGTTTTGACTCAATCGACATCAAGATGAGACAATATTTCCTTCATTTCTTCCCTGTAGGAGTACCCACATGCCTTTTAGTTCGGTGCAAAGCTAATACTGTCTAGGTTTCCTTCAAGCAGTTTGCTTTCGACTGCTAGGCTTTTGACTCGCTAGAAAGCTAATAATCAATGTATGGGTTCTTTATTTCTAAATTGTATGTCACAATAGAAATAAAAAGCCATGTCCTCTAGCATTTTGCATTATAGATTTCTAGTTCAGTGACCTATTTTTCGTACTTATTTTTTCTCGTTCAACGGGTGTTAAGCACTTAGCACACCTGTTTTAATGTCCCTTGGTAATTTGTTTCCCTAGAGTTTCTCTTACTCGAGGTCATTTTATTTTATTTCACTCTTTGTTTGGGTATTAGCACAACATTCGGTAAGCCTCACACATTTAATGACATTTTTCCGGTAAAGTAAAAACTAGACAATATATTCTCAACTTCCGATTAATACAGGTATGCTATTTTGACACACAGGCTCAACCAAACTGATAAACACATCAACCTCTCAAGGACTTATTTAAAGTTAAAATAATCTCCATCTCAAACCAACATGGTGTCAACAGAAAATAACAAATCTACTAACTTTGCAAGATTAATAACGCTGCAAGTTTAATTTGCTGCTGACAATTCAGTTCTGAGACCGAATATGCCCTTAATATGGTTTTGGTATTGCTGACGACAGATTGATACAACTAAAGAGACCGCTAAGTGTATGAGCAGGTTTTTAGTTCAATATGCTTGATTGTCGTGGATCATCGACCCCTCATAAGGTAAAATGTTTTAAGATGATGTGTCGAAGCGAAAAGATGAAGATACCTTTTTTTCTTCCATTTCTTGATTATAGGGATCCCTCCCTATTAAGAGGGGATCGGGGGGGGGGGGGGGGGGGGGGGGGGGGGGGGGTAGGTATGTGTTCAAGTCCATGTCCACACCATATTTTCTTTCCCATGCATAAAAACTTCCTAGCAAAGATGTGCCAACAACCTGAATAAACTATGTTTCAGCCTACTGGATTATCAGGACCTTTTGGTGTTAGATTGACCAGTAGCTAGGAGTTCTAGCAGACTGTCATTTTGTTGTCAGAAAGTCCGTGTTTTGTCTGAGAACCTTCTCTTACTGCAGTCGGACTGTCCACACGTCAGATGCCGGACTGTCAGATCCGACATTTGTAACGGAGGTCAAAATACTCTAGGTGATCCCACACACAGCTTGACCCATGTCGGACACCCTTATGTTGCTCTTACCAGACGGTCTGGCACCTATTACACAAGGGGTGGGAGTATCTCTTCAGGCCACTGACCGGTAGTTTAACTAGGTGTCAGACTGTCTAGTGCCTTGTAATTGTTTGAAAACAGTTAGTTTTTTAGCCCCCTGTTTAAAGGCCTTACATCTTCATTGGTTAGGTTTAAGCATTCGATTCCAACATTTCAGAACTGAGATCAACACCTCCCCTGCTCTCACACCTTTAATTTTCATTCCTTGAGAGTGTGGAGAAGGATTTGAGAGAGGTCCTAACCCTAGTCAAGATCTTTGTCACCCCTCTCTTTTTACAAATCATATTTGTGATTTGAGCAAGAACCAAGAATTCTCCTTTGCTCTTGTTACTATTGGAATTTGAGGGCTCCTAACTAGTATGAGTCGCCAAAATATTTCTAGGAACGCGATTTGCTTGAAAAGTTTGTGATAGATCTGAGGCATCCCTATGGTCTCCACTAAATGTTTGAGCTCCTGCTTCCTAGAGAAGAATGTGAAATTTTAGTGACATTTGGGGGTCCTTTGTGGTAACCAACACCTTTCGAACGATGATTAGCGCCCCCTCAAGGAAGTGAACATCGAGATAAACCTTTGTCTCTGCGCACCTAATTATTTCTATCCGAACTCATCTACCTTTATGATAGACGTCGACCTAGAAGTATATATTGCATCATATAGGTCTTTCATCTAGTTCATGAGGAACACCTTATTTATTCGTAAAGCCTAAACTAGAAAACAAATATATAATTTGTAGAAACATATTCACCCCTCTAGGTCCTTAACTTGTATTAGAACCAAGAATACTTGTAAGAGATTTACCGCCTTAAGAGTGAGTATATGGCCAAAAGGAGGATGAATCGAAGGATTAATCAGAAGTGGAGGTCTAAAAGAGGATAGACAATTGAAAAGAGGCTTTAACGCCATCTATGCAGGATACCATCGATAAACTCATTGCAGCTGCACTTGCAAAACAAATTTCTCTCGGTGTACTTCCCGACGATAGCCATAGTGTTTATAGTGACGTGAAGGCCTCCGCTTCTCCGACCAAACCCGGAACAACGGTTTTCCTAATGGTACACTTGCTTTCACTATTCCCAATTCTCTATCCAAATGCGACATCTCGCAGGCACCAGATAACTCCTACCCCCAAAGGTCTTCCCCGCTGCCGCCGCCGCCGATCGTTCTCAATATGACCACAAATGCCTCGAAGAGTGCGTTGTCATGACGCAGTACTCAGGACAACCCTCCAACCCGGCCACCAGCGAGGTCGTGGACATGCTGGTAGGTCTCACATCCACGACGAGCAATGTGGATGTAGAAAGTAAGATACCTCCCACCCACACCGAGCGTGATGAGGACCTCCGCAATACCGACCCAAGGCAATTTTTTTGACTGTACCCAAGGTAACTTTAGTTAGTGATTTTCTTGTTGAATATTTTGTTTTGGCATTTTAGTTAAGATTACTTTGTTATTTTTTGTTGGGAATTTTAGTTAATTATTGTAGGTTAGCTTTAATTAGTGATTTATGTTAGGAATATTTTGGAAATTCTAGTTATGATTACTTTGTTAATGATTGTTAGCAATTGAAATAGGATTTATTGCCTTAAGTTAGGCACTCTATTTATGCATTTAGGTAGGGTTACATTTTAATAAGTCATTTTACATGATTAGTGATTAATAAGTATTTATTATCTTGTGTACATATGTACGCGTTTGAGCAGCTACCTGTGTGGACTTGTATGTGATGATGAACTTGAATTTTTTTTATGCTTGGGCGATAATTTCATGAGATGTTTCACATTGTAAGTATTTACCCTTGGTGCTTCCGATATCTATGCTATTGTAATATCTATACATGTTATTAATATACATTTTTTTATTCAGGAAATATATCTTCAATCGAGGGACTAGTACAAAAAAGTAACCTTACTTTCCCAAGATTACTTTGTATAGATGCATTGATAATTGCGGGAAGGTTGTCGAGAAATATATCATCCATGCGATCAAGAATAGTAAAGATAAGGATTTATTCTATGACCTTTTAGTGGGAGGCAAATTAATTGTGTATCTTATCTTATGAATTCTTTCATTATCACGAGGAGGAAAAAAAAATAAGAAGGGTTCTACGAAACTAACCCACCACCTAAATTATCCACTTTGTTTCCACTAGCAGTTGCACGTGCATACATTAACTATTTTTTGGAAGATATGGAAGTATTATGTATGCTATTGTTCTAGTGCCACTATCATCTGGATTTAACTGAATTGTGTGGTTTCTATATTCCTCACCATATTAATATAACCATAGTAAGACTTCATTGCTCGATGTATCAGACAAGGTATTATGACATCTTCTATTTTCTGATGTGTACTTCTTATTCTTATTTGTACCATATCATGCATAATCATTATCTACATCATCCGCAAATGGATGTCAAGTGTGAAATGATCTTCATGAAAATATTTGACTTCTTGGTTAGAAAAGTGGTGAATGCTAATAGATAGCTCTACCACGTCAATGATGTGAGAGTTTCATGATTTATAAACGCTTTTCCTTCATCTATATGTTGTCGAAGTTGTGAAATTTGTCGTTTAATCCCATCCTTTATAATTCAGCTTTTTGTGAACTTTTCGTCTGTCCCAATATTTACTCGGTTTATGGACTAGGCTGATGTGGTATGTTCTAGAGTAATAAAGGGAGATTTGTATTTATATGATAACATGAGTGATGGTCCGGGAAAAAGGATACAAATGTGTGTCGAGAAGGACGGACAGTGTGAAAAATACCAGCGATATTCGGACAAATCCGGAGGGGTCCAAACTTCCCGGCGCACCGAACAAATCCGGAGCTCGAAGTTTGGACACTTGAACGGGGAAAACTAGAGCGCCTGGAAAAAGTAGGACGGTTGTTGAGTCGGGTTTCTCTTTTTTTACTGGCTACATCGTTAGAGGTGGATAAAATTGAAAATCGGCTCTGGTAAAACCGAAACTGTCAGATTTATCCATATATTACCGGAGCTATTTTTTCTAACTAGCTGACTCTATTGGCACTATCGTTTAATTGGGACGGCCAACTCCAGCAAAACCGACCTTCCAGATCGGTATTATCTGAAATTTCGAGATATATCCAGACGTTCTGGTTTTATCATAGTCGGTTTTATCAACGGCCTGCTTGGATAAAATTGTTTTGGAGCCGGTTCATTATTAAGGTTGACTCCAAAACCTATTATCATGAGAGTCGGCTATATTGATGAATTGACCGAGGCTCGTGTTTCTGAGTCGGTTTTGAGAATTAGTTGACGTAACAATTACGCGAGCCTCCCACCTTCAAAAGTCCAAATTACTAGCAACTATGACTTAGAGTCGGGTGAAATAACCGACTCTAATAATCAGTTTCGTGTTACTGTGAGAACCTTTACGTCTACAACAAGATCCGCGAGTTCATTCTCTGTGTCAGATCTAACCCAACGTGACTTATATATCTATATCCAAGTTTTGCATGCGTTGCAACGGATCTCACATAACCCTACAAGAAAAGATATAATCCCCGACGGGCAAAAACCATCGGCAAACAGGTTTGCCGATGGTCATAGTTGGCATATGGACGTCGGCAATTTCTCGGTCGGCATACACTGGAAAAACCATCAGCAAACGAAGGTCATTGATATACACTCACATGCCGACGGTTTTATTGGACCGTCGGCAAATAAGCCGTCGGCAACCAAATTAACACGAAAAAGGCTGTCGGAATAGCTACGATATGCCGACGATATCGGTTTGCCGACGACCATTATAAAAGCGGTAGGGATATACTCTGTATGCCGACGGCCCGATAAAAAGCCGCCGCAATAAAAAGCCGTCAGAACTATGTTTTTTCATGTAGTGCTACACTATTTTGGAAATTTGGCAACTCGCCAATATAATCTTTAATTGAGTTGACTCGTAAAACATCAAAGTCTATGACATCAAAACAAGATGACATGGATAGTATGCATGGATCAAAAAAAATCACAGCCTATAAGACTTATTGGAATGATTTTGATAATTAACTTCATTAAGTATACGTAAAATTAGATGAGTGCGTGAAAACAAAGTGATAAAACAAGCAAATTTGTTTAGAAAATCTCATATACAGAAGGTCCTCGTTGTAGCTTAGAGTTAGAGGGACCATAATAATTGATGTAACCGTAGAGATAAGCAAACCTCTTTTTTCCGTTCAGTCAGTTCTACGCAAAAAAGAGTTACACTTAACATAAAGATCGTGCAAACACATTAGAAGTATGATGGGACATTGACGCTTCCTTGTCTACGAGCAGTCGGAACCTTTCAGTCTCCGGCAAGGTCTGCGAAGGAACTCGCGCTCCGCTTCGAACCCAATCCAGGGGCGGAGCCAGGATTGGACCATAGGGGGGCGAATTAGACGATGAGTACAACACCTTCTAAAACATTTTCCCCCAACTAATATAAATGTAGATCTGCGCCCAAAATTTCTATCGAACAAGTATATATTCTTATGGATGTTGAACTTTGTAACTATTTTTATTCCTAATATATACAATTGACTTGCTATTTCAGCCTTACAATTATCGCCAAAATTTTTTATACTGAAGCAATCGGTTCAAAAAATATTTATTAACTAGTAGTACATCTAATCTAATCGAGTCTAGTGTAAAATCTAGTTTCGGTATAATAGTATAAATTCCCAATTGATCTCACAAAATACTCTAGCTAGTAGTTTGTACTATAATTCAGCTGGTAAATTAATACATCTATATATAGTAATACGGTAGAGCATTAGACGTACTGACCTGTAAGCCCTGTGGTGAGACTGCCGAGGTGGAGATTTTGAGATTCGGCTGATTGGATCGGCTGTTCGTAGATTTGTACAAGCGCGGGGCTGCGCCTTGGCCAGTCAAGGCACTCGCTGGACCGACGGCGATGTTCCATAGGTGTTTTGCGGGATGAATTGAAGCCCTACTGCCCTAACATGCGCGGCGACCTCGATCTGGGAATCTAGGATGTAGTCGAAAGGCAGAACAGAACGGACGGGAAATCAGCGAATGCATCAATGATGAGTGTTGATGGTAATGAATCGATTGGCCCATTTCTTAAAACGTGTATACTGCAGACAGGTCATGTGGCCTTTGGGCTTGTAGTTTTCAGGTTTGGGCCGTGAAATTAGTAGTAGTGCCTGCTACAGATTGTTAGGGGGCCGATGGTTTGGGGGGGGGAGGGAGGGGGGAGGGGGGTCTGACCAGCCCCCTGTCTCCGCCCCTGCCCAATCACCCAACCCAACCTAAATATATTTGTCCTTCCTGTGCACAAGTTTATGCGATTCAGTACTCCTAGCAGCACCTGTCCCTCCAAAGTCGTATTCCCCAATGGCGTCGTGGTCGGAGCTCCCGCAAGATCTCATGCGCCTCGTAATCGCCGGCCTCACTTCGCCGGCTGACCGCGCTCGTTTCCGAGCCGTGTGCCGTTCCTGGCGTTCGTTGCTCCGGCTACCTTGGTTCGTATTCTCCAAGGGATTGTTTATGCACTCTCATGGTAATGCCTGCTTCTCCGAAGTCGTCCTTTTCTCCGAGAACAACCGCTGTGTCGGTACTGATGACTGGCTCGCCATGGACTTAATCGATTCTAAGACATGTAATCATACCTACTCTTTGAACAATTTTTTCTCCAAGACGACCGTGCCGCTGCCCGAGTTGGACACTGACATGGGCAATGTTCCCAAGTGGTTTCAGGTTCGCCAGGTACTCATGAAGTCGCCCCCTATTGGTCTCATCGCCGTTAGGACCGATAGCTCTAATTATCTGATCATCTTAGTTCAGCCCGGGAAAGGTGTGTGGTTTCCTGAACCACACACAACTATGTTGTCTCGTATCATCAACATTGCATTCCTTAAAGACAAGCTATATGGCATCACTTTGGACGAGGATCTCGTCTCTCTTTGTCTCGCCGCTGATAGCCACGGAGCGCCCACTGTTACGGGTATGTGGTGGGTCATCAATCACCTTGGTGATGACGATTTAGATGTTTCTAGCAACACTGATGTGCTCCGTGGTGAGGACAAGGATGGAAACAATAATAACGAGGCCAAGAACATTGACTACAAGGACGATACTGATTCGGTGGTTAGCAAAGAGGATGAGACCGACGATGACGAGACCACAAGTGACGATGATGACCATGAGACCGACGATGAGAACGAGGATAATAAAGAGGACACGATAGGCAATCACAACGACATTAGTGAGAGCAAAACGGATCACAATGAGGCACCTAGAGAAGACAGGGAAAATGAGCACGACCTAGAAGAATTCAAAATCACTAATGACAGCCTGAGCTACAAAGATAAAATTCTCACCGTTTGTAACTTGGTCGAGTTATGTGGGAAATTGCTTATGGTGAAGCGCCAGTTGCTACACCCGCTTGATGTTACCTATTTCACTCGCAAGGTGGAGGTTTTCGAGGTGGACATGAGCACAGGCACGTGGATGCTTGTCTCGGGCGGACTAGACGGCCATGTGCTTTTCATCAGCCAACGTTTCAGCAAATCTGTTTCAGCAGGCGGAGAAGTAGAGGAGGATGCTATTTATTTTATTGACACTGGTGAAGTATTTAACATGAGATCCAAAACCGCTGGCCCACCAAACATACTTCGAGGGCTCCGTTTCATAAAAAAGTATAATAGGGTGTCATATGTGTTTATCCCTGGGTCTTTTTAGATTCCCGCCTATCACTATTTTTTTCCAACCATTGTGCCAAGTGCAACATAGAATTACACGTGAGAAACAATTGTCTTGATCTATTATATTTTATACATATGGAGTGCCCTTAACTGTTAGCTCCTTCTTTGTTCGTGAACATGCGCCACCGCTAAATTAAGAGGTGTTCTATGTGGACGCATCTTACATGTGTTTTCTTTGTTACGGGCCTCATGGATGTTAACTTAGACATACAATAAACGTTCGTCGTTGACGCAATAGGCAGCCCGTGTCTAGTTGCCCGTCGCAACAGGAGATTAAGGATTGCAAGTTGCAACAAAGACAATATAAACCGTTAAAAAGACAGAGAATGAGAACAAGCCATTACTTGGATGGCAATAATGGTAGTTGTGTCCGTAGACGACGAGAGTTCATACCACAAGTTTGACACACGTGTGTCTGATAAAGGCGGAATTTCTTTCAGCGCGAGAGCGTTGTGTATGTGATGAATTCGTCATTCTCAAGACCGACATGTGCATGTCTTCATAGGGGTGAGGAATTTTTGGCAAAGGGCTGATTTTCATTGAAGCTTGGTAAATTACAAAGAAAGATAAAGTAAAACCAAAAATACAATTAAACTTAAACTACCACTAAAATTTAAACTAACCCCAATCTAATCTAGACGCCCGGAGAAGGTGCCTCACTAGGACCAGCCTCGTCGTCGTGCCACGCTGAGCCGACGACCGTGAGAGGCACAAGCTCCATCTTCGCCGCTCGCCCCCGACTCGGCAAAGTAAGCGAGCAGGGGAGGCTCATTGATGTCTGCCACCCCTGCTAGCCAGCGCCTCGCCTGGCTTGGAGCGCCATCCGGTGAGCCTCTGTCGCTGTTGTGCACGCACAAGCCCACACACGCCTCCCTTGGCTCTCCCGGCTGAGCGCCACACGGCATTGGCTGCCTCCTCTGACTACGTCTCCCGACATCTGCTCTCGAGTTCCGATGCTTCGTGGGTCTGTCGGAAAGCCTCTTCCATCTGTCGGCGGTGAGCATCGATCGTTTTGAAGCGGCAACCTCGCAAGCGGCGGCAGAGGTAGACCTCTAGGCGAGTAGCTCCGCTCGGGCCTTCCACTCGGCGGCGATGAGCTGGCGGCCAACCTCCTAGGTCCCCGCGCTCTAGCATGCCATCTCCATGATGCGTGACTTGATGACGTCATTCTCCTCGAGGACCGCAGCTGGCGGTGCTCCCCCTCCTCGTGTGGGTGAGAAATTGGTGTTGTATGTGGCGACATGCTACGACCACATCGGCTGCGGGTGCGGCGGAAGCTCCACCTCCTCTTGCTCACTCTCCTCACCCTTCTCGTTGTATTCATCGTGAGATAACGGAGGAGTTGGGTCCCAGGACGTGAGATGGCGGTGCGCAACTTAAGTGGCCTACGAAGTGTGGCTAAGTTGGATGGCTTGTTGTTGTCGATGGTGAGACAATGGGCCATCTTATAGCCGACGGATTGGGCGGGAAAGTGAGACGGTAAAGGGAGCCGCAAGTGAAAACTGACGAGTGGGCGGTGAGGTGACGTGTCGGTTTAACGCCGGCCACACATCTCTGCCGGCTTGGCCTGACAACACTGCTTAGCAAGACGGGAAGGTTGATCCACCTGTACAACCAACGTGACCGGTGTGCGGATGACAAGCCGGACCTTTCTATCTCATGCTACATGGTGGACATGTCTAGACGTTGTACGACGCCTCCGAGCAGGTCTCGAAGCTTGGGGGTGGTCTATGTGTGCCGAATATATTTTAGCTCGGTCTGGGCAAATGGAGAGTGCCGCTGTGGCGTCTTTTTTCTCGGATGCATTGAGCCTTTGAAGAGTGCTTTGATGGGTGCGGGTGGAGATGTCCTAACCGTTGCTTGCACCCGACTAAAGCCATTTCAGAACGTCAATAATAGAAAATCCCATGCGTGGCTAGCGGCCGGCAGTCGCGACTCACGGAAACCCCAAAACTGTGGTGCGAACAATAAAGACAAAACACACGTAGTATGCACGATTTTTCTGCAATACCGTCAAGACGAGGTACCTACCATGACGAGAAATTAGGCGCGCATTTGTTCACTGATTAGAGCGAACAAATTTATATATTTTTCATTCGTCATCCCTGACTGGGACGGTTTAGATATGGAGAAGCACTTCGACTTGTGATATTCCATCGATCTGGGATTGTTGGCCCGTCTGGTGTTCCATGTCGCATGTGTGATGAGCCACTTCAGAGCAGATACACACCCTGAACCCTCGTGACTCCAGTCCTCTGGGTACCATTCAAGAGGCAAAACTCTGAATTCTGATAAGTGAGCTGCTACAGTTGGCACCCGTAAGAAAAATTCTTTGTCACGATTCAACATAACCTGAAGATAATAATATGATTTATATTTTTATATGCGGCCAGAGATTAGAGCCTTGAACTGCACCCCCGGTAATCGGCTATGGTTTCTTAAGTTCAACAGAGAAGTTGGTAGAGATTCAGTATTTCAGTTCCATAGCATAACAGAATGTCTGCACAGCATGCTTGATGTCACACTCAATCAAAGGCGAGCAACAGATTCAAAATTCATACCAATAACTATCTTTAGCAAAGCAAGATTATTTAAGCCCGTCCAAAACTTTGTGAAGATGAATACAGGGGACAAAAACAGAAGATTTGTATTGTACAATGAGGAGCTCGCCGAAACTTGTGCGGTAAAAAAGCAACAGCATAAAAGGTTGATTCAGGATATAACTTTCATAACTAAGGAAGACGGAAAAGAGAATTCCAAGCTGAAAATAGACATCGTGTATAACAGAGTACAAAGCTTCACATAGATAGAACAGATGATTAAGTTCTTACAAACCATAACAAAATAAACTGCAGCAAGCTGACACCTGCTTTTATTCGACACTGACGCATCTCAGCAAATAGTACACATAAAGCACAACACAGTTTAGAGCTTCACATAGGTAGAGCAGTTGACGAAGTCCTTACAAAACGTAATGAAATAAACTGCAGCAAGCTGAAACCTGCTTTTATTCGATACTGATGCATCTCAGCAAATGGTACGCATGGGCTGACACCCTACCAATCCTATTCTTCTCGTGCAAACATACCTAAATTGTCATGACAATATCCTTGGCCGCTTTCATTGTAGCCGGCAGGAGACTAGCGATCAGCTCCTTGAGGACAGACGGACAACTGATTTTGAGATGCTCGTAGCCGCCACTTGCCATCATCGCCTCCAAATTGAAAGAAGCTAGGAACTGTAGACAAGCTTCCTTGAGTCCATTGCAGCTATGCTTGTCAGCTAAAACCAAACTGGTCGCCACCATGTTGGCATCAATGTGGCTGCATAACTTGTGTTCGCATATTAGTTTCAACCTCTCGACGTCGTACCTGTCCGCTGCCACGAGTAGATGGCTGGCCATCGCCACATCACGACTAGCCATCTCATGTAGCCTGTCGGTGTATATGAAATGGAGCAAACACTTGAACACATCAGCTTCCATGTCCAGGATCTCAATGGGATTGCCGGCATTCTCCTTCATGGCGCCGTAGAGCTCCACCTTGAACACGGACGACCTAGCAGCGAGCATGAACCTATGAGCCAAGAACTTCTTCTTGCCGACTTGAAAGGTCACGTCTGCTCCGACCATGCTCTCCAGGAGGCTGCCGAAATGCATATGCAGGTCACTTGGAGGAACCACAACAAACCGATCACCCGTTGTTTCCTCACCGTCGACATCCTTCTCGACCGTGAGATCATACCTAATGCTCAAACAATCATCGCCTATTACGCCCCATGATAGCTCCAAAGCCCCATGATGGATAATAATAACCCATAAACCATTTCTTCCGAAGGTGTGGTCATGGCAAACATGGTATTGCGGCACTGCTGGTAGCTCATCCGTGCCAAGAACGCTGAGTCTGACGTTCACCTTCACATCTTCAGCATCTTCGGAATCAGGAACCAGCACAAAAGATACGAAACCGGCATATTCTGCGGAGTCACCGTTTGGGAAATACCTGAGAACAAAGCTGTGACCTCCAACACTGAAAGGGCGGAAAGCCAAGTACTCACCGTTCTTGAATAGCTCCTTGGCTCTCGAGTATCCATGTAACTTGAGCACGTACGACCTCTCCTCAGCGTCGGCTACCATGGCAGCAGAAATCCTCCATTGACTCGCCATTCTTGAAGTGGCTTGGGTAGCTAGATAGTACTAGGATGGAGCACTGATGAGGAGAGAAATCTTGCAACGCCCATATATTTAGGCGAGAACTCCACATGTCGTGGGACTTACGTGGTGCGACAGCGACCGTACCCTCCTTGCTAAGCGTCACAGAATTTTTTAAGACCGGTCCCTTCGTGGCAAACAAGCAAGCTACGCGCAGCAAAACGCTAAAAACTGCCGTCGAAGGTCACACCAACTCCATCGTTATCTAGAAGTCAATTTTTTTTTGTTAAATAGAAGTTAAAACTTCCTGAGTCTGATCTACACAAATTATTTGTAATAAACTATTTATCAAAGCCTTACGAAAAAAATATTCAACCAGCCCCAAGAGACCTTCCTGTCGACAACTGTGGCAACACATATATATGCTTGCTGAAGCCTGAAGGAGGTGGCTAGGATCGGAGCTGTGATAACCCCTATTTTCGGATTATTAACAAATTTTGTTAAAATTACATTTATCTCCTAATTATTTTATTTTGCTAAGCTATAATATTTTTTATTGGCTAGGATCGACAACTAGTTTGCACGTTTTACCTAGACAAAAAGAATAGAAGTGGAGCTCTGCTCATGTCGGCCAGACGCAAACAATCTAGAAGGTCAAAGCTAATCATGATGAGCTACGTGGCCGGTTATCAGAGGGCATGCATGGATGTGCTGGCCCAGGCATCTACGTGGATTGATGCATGGTGGACAAGCGCCTCCAGGAGACTTAAGACGTCAGCCAATAGCCTTTCTTCAGCTCGAAGGGTCAGCTAGCCGGTCAAGCGGCAAGCGGGAGCTCAGATATTTTCAGCTGGCAACTCGTATAAATACCCGGAGGCATACGATGGCGGGTTGATCAATCGGACTTGATCGATTGGAGTATTGCCGACATGGTTTATGATCTCGAATGTGGCGGAGCCAACACAGGGTGGAAGGGTGGGGCTATGATTTGGCCCAGCCCATAGGTTACATATAGAAAAGCGAGAACAAGAATTAAAAGGCCAAGCCCAATAGGCCTACCCCACCCTAAACAAATGGGCTGGATTCGCCACTGGTCTCGATCCCAGGGCAAGTAGCTGCTCTGCTAACTCCTTCCTTTTTTATTTTTGGACAAGAACTTCTTCCTTATATATATATCGCTTGTATCTTCCTTGTGAATTGGTTAATCCTTGTTATCCTGTTGGATATTTCTACTCTTGATACTGATGCACGTGATCCTCTATGCTCTTCTGATCAATGTGCTATTGGAGAGATGGGTTTCTCTCGGTCTCGAATCAAGAGCTAATGTCACTGGTATAGAACGACACATCGGATATCTCTCTATGGAAACAACAAGAGTTAGACGGAGGGAAACTCGTAATTTGCCCGTCGCTAACGAGTCCTGACACATATGGAGTGTGGTTGGCCCGTCTACATTAGTAACGCAGATGCACAAAACTCCGTCACTTTTAACATTCTCAGCAGGTATATGAAAGGGTTTGTTTCCGATGTGAAACCCTATGGCAACGGACGTTTGTGTAACACAGTTTGCAATATGCTGCGGGAACTGTGGTTGCAAACTCAGTGCGCGCCTGATAAATGCAGTTGAATGAACGAGGAATTGGAACCGCCCGCTCTCTGCTAATAAAATTGGATTTGTACCTCGTGAATCAACCCAGTTTTTGCATTTGGTCCCCAATTCTCCCCTTCTCTCGTACTTTCTCTACCACAACCATAGACGACGAGTGGTGTAGGAATGAGGAAAGCCCAAGCGACGACACGAGCGGTGAAGATGGCGAGGGTTCATGTCCCTTGGTTTGAGCAAGGGGCGCCGCCGGAGTCGGACCCGTCGTCGCCAAGCGAAGAAGAAGACTTCCCCGACGAGGAAGAATCCAAGGAGGAGGACCCGGCGAAGGAAAAAGCGCCAGAAGACGACGAGCAGTCCCCTGAGGAGGACGATGATGATGACCACGACAAGCAGTCCCCTGAGGACGGCGGCAACGACGACGATGAGCAATCCTCTGAGGAGGACGGCGACGAAGATGACAATGACGATCTGCTGGCGATGACCGGCAAAAAGCGACGTCGCGCCGCGGAGGAGTCTGATACGACCACGACGCTGACAACGAGGGAGCAGAACAGCCGTCTAAGAAGAACAGTAGGCACTAGGCAGTAGAACATATAAGAATAAGTACTTGTATGAATTTCTTATGTAGGGTCCATATGTCAATGTTGTCAATGAAAATGGTGATATAAGAAAAAGTAGGCACTTATATGCACAAGGCAACTTGTAATCGCCAGTCTCATTTCGTCGGCTGACCGCGCTTGTTTCCGAGCTATGTGTTGTTCCTTGCGTTCGTTGCTCTTGATACCTTAGTTTTTGTATTCCCCAAGGGATTATGGATGCACTCTCATAGTAGCTTATGAAGTCGTCCTTTCCTCCGAGATCGACCACTGTGTCAGTACTACTGTTGACTGGCTCGCCATTGACTTAACCGATGCTAAGACATGTAATCATACCTACTCTTTGAACATTTTTTCTCCAAGACCGTGCCGCTGCCCAAGTTGGACACTGTAGTCGGCAACTTAACATCCAAGAGGCCCATGGGCCTCATCCCTCATGGATGTTAATTTGTAGAAAAACGGTGCCAGAAAAACTTGATGGCATGGTGACAGGAGAGTATTTGATTGTGAAGATTGTATTCCCGGCAACGACACCAGAAAAACTTGTTGATGGTTATGTCGCCACCCGTTGGGAACCCAAAGAGAAAGGTGATGCAATGCAGTTTGATGGAAGTTTTTTCCCTCAGTTATGAAACAAAGGTTTATCGAACCAGTAGGACTTGAAAGGATTCAACACAGTGTCAATCCACCCTGGCGCTAGCAGATTGGCGTGGACCTACACATAACACAGACAGTTAACTTTGCCCCAGCGTTTCAGGAAGGTTGTCGATCTTTCCGGCTTGCTGAAAACAAAACGATTAAACTTATGATGTGCAAAACAATGATGAAAGTAAAAAGAACAACGAGCAAGTAATGATTAAAGGCAAAGGAAACATGTTGTAAAAAATGTAAAACAATGGACGGGGGCCATAGTTTCACTAGTGACGTCTCTCCATAAAACAATAAACATGTTGGGTGAACAAACCAGATCTAGGCAATTGACAAATTGTGAGGGCATGACAATGCGCTATTATGACAAGATAAATATCATTGTAATATTCAATTGGGCATTACGTCTAACATACATAGACCGCTATGCATCTATGACTAATAATCCACCATGGGTGTGCTTCTATGCTTGCCACCCGCTGGTATTAAGTTGCACGCAACAGATAATTGCATTAAGCTTCGTACATAATGTAAGCAATATTCAGAAACATAAAGAAATAAATACGGTTGTTTTACCCCTAGTAGAAACAACACATCCTCGGGGTTGGACGTTTCTGTAACTCGAGCCCGGACTCAGAGGAGGCATGAACCTACTATCTAGTTATAAAATCTCTCTTGGAGATACATACAATCACTTGGCCAAAGTAACCACATGGATCGGAAGCATGCAAGATCTTAAATAAAAACATGGATATGATTATAGTAACAAGATCATATAATAAAGATAAACAATCTGATCATAATTTCAGAATTAATTGAATTCCAGTAAACACAACATGTAGTATTACAAAATAATGATCTTGATCATGTTAGGCAGCTCACAAGATCTAAACATGGTAGCTCAAGGAGAAGAGACAACCATCTAGCTACTGCTATGGACCCGTAGTTTAAGGATGAACTATTTCACTCGATAGTTGCAACACCACCTTGATGTTACCTATTTCACTCGTCAGGTGGATGTTTTTTAGGTGGACATGAGCACAAGCACATGGATGCTTGTGTCGGGTGGGCTAGACGGTCATGCGCGACTAACGTTCCAACGTTCCAGCAAATATGTTTCAGCAGGATGAGAAGTAGAGACGATGCTATTTATTTAAACGACATGGGCGAAGTATTTAACATGAGGTCCAAAACCACAGGCCCACCGAACATACTTCACGGGCTCCATTTCATTACTAACTATATGAAAGACGAGCGATTTAGCGAGCTGTGAGCACTCCTGTCACTGTAGCGTCACTGTTCTAATGAACAATGATGAACAATGTTGAACAGTACCGCAGGAGGGACTTATTTGTAATTTCCAGGAAACCGAAGGATTTTCCTGCAAAAATACCCCACATCTCCCCTCCCTCTTCTCTCTCTCCCGCGTGACCCCGAGGTCGCCGCCGGCGCCGATTCTACAGTTCTCCGATCCGCGCTATCACTTCCTCATCCAACGGTCCACGCGGACTTCTTGCAAAAAAGCCCTGCATTTACCAGAAATTAAGAACAGGTCCTTCTGTATATAGTACCAAACCCGTAACCTAGATCCCTAATCCTCTCATCCTCTCTCCCTCCAGCCCCGACACGGCGGCGGCGATGGCCACGCTCCTTCCTGCTCGCGCGCTGCCGCCGCCCTCCCTCCTTCTCGCGCGCCAGCGACGAAGCCGCCCACGCGTGCGTCCCGGTGAGGGCGCCTCCCCGTCAAGAGCATGCCCAGCGAGAAAGACGGCCACACGAGGCATTGGGGGCGGTGCGAGCAGGCGGAGGAGGCGACGGAGCCCGGCCGGCCGCTACGCCGACAATTCTTTTCTTCATCTTCCTGCCTCCGTCTGTTTCCGTGCTGATTTTGGTGCCGATCCGTTTTGCGTTTCAGGGGCGGCCAGGATGGTGGGCAGGGGGTGGAGGGCCATCGCCTTGCCGAGAAGCTGGCTGCAGTTAGGGACGGGTACGGCAGTGGCGGCCTTCCCGTGTGCCGCTACCTAGCCGTCTTCAAGCTTCATCAAGCAGCGAAGCAGCACCTTCGGTCAGTTCTTTCCAACACATTCTTTTTTTCTTCGCGCTCTCATCATAAAATCTCTTATTTCATTAACCTGCAACCCTATTTATTCTACTTTCCACCAATCTTCCGTTTTGAATCAATGATCTGAGTGTTCTCTCTGAAATCCACAACAACAATGCAAACATGATCAGTGAAAAATATGTCTGCTCGAGGGCCACGATGGAAAATCATGGTGTGCCTCTCACGGATCTGGGAGAATAAGATCTGAGACAAGCAAATGTATGAGCTAGGCTCCTCTTCATTGACCAACAAGTACGTATATACCAACATTTGGTGTAGCAGCATGTCGATTTATTTCTAAATATTGATAGCCAAAAATAGATAGCTCAGTCAGTAGAGTTGCAGCCAATCTCACATTAATTTTAATATATCCAACCCTCTGTATTTAGGTTCCGACATCATCGTTCAGTGATACTGCTCAGAACCAAAAATAGATAGTTTGGTCAGTAGAGTTGCAGCATATCTAGATGTCCAACTCTCTGTACTTATGTTCCAATATTATCATTCGGTAATACAGATATGTTAATGCCTTTTCTGTTCACCCTCTATCAGTTTGTATGCTTTGCTTCTACTTATCGATGGTTTGCTTAAATTGTTAGCAGCTACTAATACTAATTTCTTTATCTTGACACATACACGAACCTACACTAACATCAATGATCATCCATTTTTATAGGGAAACATGATAGAAGGTTGCTTGCTAGAAAACAATGTGCACAAATTTGGTGACAGATTAAAGGAAGGCCTGGTGTATCAGATTGAATCTTTTATAGTTACTCCTGCTCGAAATAACTACAAGACTGTAAATCATGCCTTCAGAATAAGAATTGATCTTGATACATCTAAACTAGGTGTGTATTGCTTCTATCAATCTCTGATGTAATTGTTGATTTATAGATGTCCTTAGTTTCTGAATCAATGGATATGGCAATCTGCAGGGAGTGGACATCTAGGAAGAATGAAGTGCATATAATCGACGTGCTGATAGTTTTCACTTAGTAGAAATGGCAGCTCCAAACTTCTACAGAAATAGTGGAAATGAATAGTCTATTGTACACCTCCATGTTCGCAGTCCATTTGGTCTGGAAATTATAAGTGTACAGTTCTATTTTGAGTTGCTTATTCAGTTTCACAAGAACTATAAACAATTTACATTGGAGGAGGTCTCTCTGATGCCACTGGACTGTGAATAGCATCTTCGTAAAATTATCACATGTGTTATTTACCTCCTTCGAGCTAGATGAATTCTTATTCCTTTTTTTGCTATGTGATATGACGTACTTGGTTATATGCATTTTGGGGCCTCAAGTGAAGGTAAGTTTTAACTTAACAATTGGGTATCATATATGTATTCTGGAGCTGGTTATTTATAGTTTTGTCTTTAGCTGAATTTAAAATGTGTAGCGAATGAAACTTGAGTTGCTCACTATAATTCCCTCAAAAATCCTATACTGAACTTGCTCATAAAGAAGGTACTTGTGAAGGCATTAACTTGATCTAACTTGATTCCATCTTTTGTAGCAGGGCAAGGAAGTGATATTGATTATCAAATTGATTGCTTTGTGCCAAAAGCTACCACTCAATCTATTGATTGGGAAAAATAGTACGGGTTTAGAGGCTTGGACCTATATATTATCAAGTTTTTGTGAACCAGATAATTGAAATGGATGTTGTATTACCCGGCATGGTTGCGAACATGATACTATATGAAGAAAATGTTGAGCATGAGATAGATGATGTGAATAATGCAGGGTGAGTTATCACTACATTCAGTATTAAAAGTAGTAGCCATTTACATTTAGACTTGATACTGAAAGTAGTAGGCATTTGTATGTCTTTTATTTTTCGTCTGCTAATTAAATAGCGTTAGCATAATGGTCCATCTAGGTTTGAAAGTACACATATATGAATGGTATGTGCTATTTTCTTTTTATCCTCACGGAGAGTTATATGCAGCTTATGTTCGAATATCAATCATGCATCTATCAATTAAGAGATCATAGCAAAGTACCAGACGCTGCCAAACGTCGCAAAGGACGACACCTAGGTGAGCCTCCTCTCCTGCATCCTATACTCATCTTTTCGTTGACTATTTTTTGATTTAATCCCCACAGAACATCTCTTTTTGCTCAGATGCCATTTTATCTGTGCACAATACTCCAGCCAGGTCGCAGGATATCATTAACCCATGTACTATTGTGCTATGTTGGTTAATTATTAGTTTGCTTTATTCTCTAATTTATATTCAATGAACAATATCAGGTTTCTTTGCAATAGGTTCACAAATTTGGTTTGGTTGTGTCATGCAGACATTTGAATTTAGTCTCTGTTACTCCATCTCCATTTGAATAGTTATGAAATATGAGATGTGATTGTGTGATGCACATGCTATACTAGATATGAACCGATGTAACAGCATTTGCCTTGGGAGACTGCTATTGACTAATTCTATGCGCGTTTAAGATGTTATCTAGCAGATCATGTCTGCTTTACTGTTCTCATATTTATGTGCATACCTTTTTTTATTTTTTGGTTGAGCAGAGAGAAAGAATCAGTGCCACGACGGTGCATGGAGTACCTCGACTATGATGCACCACGATTTGATGCGCAGCTACACACTCCACAGGCTCTACCTCATCCTCATCGGCACTCAGCTAGAGCAGTGTGGCTCGCCGCCGCATCAAAAGAGGCCGTCGAGTTGAGGAGTTTGAAGCCACATCTTTCTACTACCCCACGACAGCGCCGAGCCGAGGTGAGAAACCGCTAACCCCCTCCCTTCTCAACCCTGTTGCTCGGCCTGTCATGTGTCGCTCATCTGCTTTATGATCTCTCTCGATTTAATCTGTAGATACGTTTTTTTGTTTGTGCAGATTCCACTAATCTATGCCCACACGATGTTTGACTAAAATCCAAGCAGATTGCACAATATTTTGATTAAGCAGTGGTGAACAGGTTCTTGGGTTCAGTAAAGATTAAGGTTTATTTTTTCCTCCGTTGGTTCTTACATTCTATGAATCTAAATTTGTTATTTGGCTTTATTTAGTGATGCCAGCTGATGACGTGAAACACACGTTCGTTGGGAGACCCCAAGAGGAAGGTATGATGTAGTCAGCAGCAAGTTTTCCTCAGAAAGAAACCAAGGTTATCGAACCAGTAGGAGCAGCAACTCTTCAGAAGGTTGTCAACGGCGCCAGAAAAATAGCTGTCGCAGGGAGTCTGGACTGTTGACGTGGAATCTGCACACAACACAATCAAACTATTTTGCCCCAACGAAACGGTGAGGTTGTCAATCTCACTGGCTTGCTGAAAACAAAGGATTAAACGTATGGTGTGGAAAATGAGTATTAAATTGCAGAGAATGAAAAAGGAACAGTTTGCAGTTTGTGGTTGTTTAATCAGTGTAAAAGAATGGACCGGGGTCCACAGTTCACTAGTGGTGTCTCTCCATAAAAGATAACTAACATGTTGGGTGAACAAATTACAGTTGGGAAATTGACGAATAGTGAGCGCATGACAATGCATATACATGACATGTTGACTACTATGATATTTAATTGGGCATTACGATATAATACATAGATCGTTATCCAACAGCATCTATGACTAATAATCTACCGCCTGGTTGTCATCCGAGTCCCCCGTTGGTATTAAGTTGCAAGCAACGGATAATTGCATTAAGTAAAGTGCGTAATGTAAACAAACACATATGTCCGTGGACATAGCATCGTTAGGTTATCCCTAGTGGCAACAACACATCCACAACCTTAGAACTTTCTGTCACTGTCCCAGGTTAAACGGAGACATGAACCCACTATCTAGCATAAATACTCTCTCTTGGAGTTACAAGCATCTACTTGGCCAAGGCATCTACGAGTAACGGAAAGCATGCAAGATCTTAAATAACATATAAGATAGATTGATAATCAATTTGACATAATATTCAATATTCATCGGATCCCAGCAAACACAACATGTAGCATTACAATAATATGATCTTGATCATGATAGGCAGCTCACCAGATCTAAACATGATGGCACAAAGTGGAGAGACAACCATCTAGCTACTGCTATGGACCCGTAGTCCAAGGATGAACTACTCACGCATCACTCCGGAGGCAGGCATGGCGATGTAGAAGCCTCCGGTGACGATTCCCCTCTCCGGCAGGGTGCCGGGAAGAGGTTCTGAACCCTCCCGAGCTAGGGTTGACGACGGCGGCGTCTCTGGATCTTTTCGTGGATATTTGCTCAGGTACGTAGGGTTTTCGCGTCGGGGGGAATAAGTAGGCGAAAGGGCGGCGGATGCGGACCCCCGAGGGGCCCACACCACCCCAGGGCGCGGCAGAAGGGGGGCCCGCGCCCTGGGTGCGTGTGGCCTCCTGGTGGCCCTCCTCTGCTGCTCCTTTGCTCCGTCAGGCGTGTTCTGGAAAAATAGGCACCCCCGTGTAGTTTCGTCCAATTCCGAGAATATTTCCAGACTAGCTTTTCTGGAATACAAAAACAACAGAAAATAGGAACTGGCACTTCGGCATCTTGTTAATAGGTTAGTCCCAAAAAATGTATAAAAGTGATATAAAGTAGATGCAAAACATGTAGCAATTGGTATAAAACAAGCATGGAACATCAAAAATTATAGATACGTTTGAGACGTATCAGCATCCCCAAGCTTAGTTCCTACTCGTCCTCGAGTAGGTAAACGATAAAAACAAAATAATTTTTGAGGTGACATGCTACTATCATAATCTTGATCATATAATATTGCAAGGCACATGTAAATGAATGAAGTGATCCAAGTCAATGGTCTATAATTTGCTACCAAATAGATAATGAGTAAACAATGAATCACAAGCTAAACGTTTTCATGAATAGTACTTTCGAGACAAGCATAAAACAGTTTTGCATAAGTGTTAACTCATAAAGCAATAGTTTCTAACAAAAGATATTTAATCAACACAAAGGAAGAATTTAGTTTCAGCATTTGCTTCAACTTTCAACATATTTATCTCATGGATATTGTCAACACAAAGTAGTACTACCTCCGATCCGGAATAAGTTTCGTGGAAAACCTACTGCCGTAGTACAAAACTCACGTACACACTGCGAATCTTATTCCGGTTCGGAGGGAGTATAACAAGTCCAATACATTGCATATAACGCATGTTGTAACAAAGTTGACACTAGTGTTTGCTTGTGGAAGACAGAAAGAATAGGAAAACTGACTCAACATAAAAGTAAAAGAAAGGCCCTTCGCAGAGGGAAGCAGGGATTAAATCATGTGCTAGAGCTTTTAGGTTTTTGAAAGCATATAGAGATTGCATAAAATATTTGATACTCCTCCCAACCTTGCTAACACAAGCCATGGCTAACCGAATCCTCGGGTGCCTTCCATCAATCACATACCATGGAGGAGTATCTATTTTTGAGAGGTGTTTGTTAATTGTCAACGAATGGTAGCGGGTGAGAACAGTATTCTACCTGTCGAACGGACTTTTAAGAGCGGCTCCCATGAAGGACGTTATTTCTACCAGCAAGGCAGATCATCCCTCTTTCTCTTTGGTTTACACACATTCAGGTATTTCACTGTTTGTCATTGCTTACTGATGAATCAGGGCAAAAGTGTGAAGAGAATTAATTGGTTAAAGTTGTAATTAATTGGGACTGGGCACCCCGTTGCCAGCTCTTTTTGCAAGTTATTGGATAAGCGGATGTATATGCCACTAGTCCAGGTGTAAAAGTCCACTCGACAAATAGAATAAAGAATAACCACACTAATTCCTCATGAGCTAGTAAACATTGACACAAAAAGGGAATAATAACATTTTGAATAATTTAAAGGTAGCACATGAAAAATTTACTTGGAGTGGCAAGGAAATACCACATATAGGTAGTTATGGTGGACACAAATGGCATGGATTTTGGCTCAAGGATTTGGATGCACGAGAAGCATTCCCTCTCAGTACAGAGTTTAGGCTAGCAAGGTTATGTAAGCAAACAAGAATATCAACCCGTACACCAAGTTTTATATGACAAACATATTGCAAACGTTATAAGACTTCATACCGTCTTCCTTGTTAACCAAACCCTGTTATTAGAAAATATCTAGACCTTAGAGGTACCACCGATGCAAACCAAATTTTCAACAAGCTTTACGGTAGTTCTTCACTAATAGGCTTAACTCATGTGATGCACAATTTAATCATGATCTACTTGTTAACTCAAAACAATTGACAAGCATCAAGTTATCCATTTTAGTGATCTACAAGATTAAGCAAGTTTTTCCTTATACCAATTACCACATGCAACATTTTCTGAACCAACCAAACACCAATCAATTTATTTCATCAACTCTCCAAACAAATATAAGTGAAGCAAGAGAGTACTTTCTACAAAAGAAAGCTAATAGCTCTGACAAGAGATACATGAAAACAAGAGCTAAAAGCTGAACAGCGCTAGATATGAATACTCAACAAATATAAGTGAAGAATAGGAGTATTCTCATGAAAAAGCGGAGCGTGTCTCTCTCCCAATCAAGAATGCTAGGGTCCAGTCAAGCTTTATTGAAAATAAAAATGCAATACTGAAAATAAAAAGCACACAGACGCTCCAAGAAAAGCACATATGATGTGAAAGAATTAAAATATAGTTTCACTAGAGATGACCTGATAATTTTGACGATGAAGAAGGGGATGCCTTGGGCATCCCCAAGCTTAGACGCTTGAGTCTTCTTGAAATATGCTGGGGAGATCCATGGGAGCCTCCCCAAGCTTAAGCTCTTCACTCTTCTTGATCCTATTATATCATCCTTCTCTCTTGACCCTTGAAAACTTCCGTCACACCAAACTCAAAGTAGATCTCATTAGAGGGTTAGTGCATAATCAAAAATTCACATGTTCTGTAAAGACGCAATATGATTTGTTACTTTAAACATTAGCTACAGCCACTGATGTTATGTGAAGCTCTTCCACCCAAAAAAGAATTTCACTCAACACTAGTAAAAGAGAGAATGCGAAAAATAAAAAGGCATAATCTGTCTAAAACAGAACAGTCCGCAAAGACGAATTTTTTCGAGGCACTTACGACGCTCAGATCGAGAAACTCTGAACTAATGAAAGTTTCAGACATTCATAAAGATTACGCACAAAAATTTTCAGATTTAATTAACAATCTGGTGATTTTAGGAATTTCGTACAGTGAACAGCAAAAATCTGTTTCTGCGCAGCAATCAAAATTAAGCATCATCTTATCATTAGAGGCTACTCTTGGCACAACAATGCGAGAAAATAAAGATACAAAGGAGTTGCTACAGAAGTAAACAAACTCCTTGACTCAATAAAAGAAAAATTGCAGAAAAATAAAATGGGTTGCCTCCCATAAGCGCTTTTCTTTAACGCCTTTTAGCTAGGCACAAAGCATGCATCAAGTATTACCAAGTGAAGAAGCATCAACATTCTTACGCTTAGCTCTCTTACCTTTACCTTTATCTTTAGGAAATACTTGGTTACACATAGGTGAAGAGGCGAAATTCATAGTGCCTTGGCCCACATCTATTATTGCTCCAAAGCGTTTCAACAGGACCTTCCAAGCGTAATTTGTCCTACTCCTGCACATTCAATGACAAGATAATCAATAGATATTGTTATCCCTAAGAGTTTTGTAAATACTCCTTCAGCTACTCCCCTTGGTAATTTAATAGTATTATCACCCAAAGTTATACAATCTTCGCATTTGGAAAGCTCCCAAAGATTTAAGGAATCATAAATATTCTTGGGCATTAAACAGAATTCAGACATAATATCACAGCGAGAATGAAAAGTTTCACCATTTATAACAACTTTTACTGAGGGAATCCATCCCGATGGTTCAAAATTTACTGGCACATTATCATAATGTTCACGAATCTGATTATACCCTTCTTTTAGACCAGATATGTTCGTTTCAAGAGCGTTAAGTCTATCACTTATGCTTGTCAAAGCCAAATCAATTTTAGTGATTGGGGGCTAGAAATTGTAATCAATTTTTTTATAGCATTAAAAGCTTGATCCCCATCATAACGAAGGAAATCTCCTCCTACCACAGCATCTAAAGCATATCTGTAGCAAAGAACAAGACCAAAATAAAAGCTACTAAGAAGCAGGCTTAAAGTCATTTTAGGTTCAGTTTTAGCATAGGACTCAGATATTCTAGACCAAGCATCTTTAAAACTCTCCTCACTCCCTTGCTTGAAAGTGAAGATCTCTTCTTCAGGTGACATTACTACTGGAACAGGGCTAGACATGATGACTAACAGAAAACAAAACTGAAAATAAACTAAATGCAAGTAACTAATTTTTT
This sequence comes from Poa pratensis, assembly GCA_947311845.1. Lineage (NCBI taxonomy): Eukaryota > Viridiplantae > Streptophyta > Magnoliopsida > Poales > Poaceae > Poa > Poa pratensis. The sequence continues at coordinate 6,806,640 of CAMZMU010000064.1, read as the reverse complement.
TGTGTTTTTGATAATTGAAAGCAAACAAGATAAAATAAAATAAACTAAGCAAGACAAAAACAAAGTAAAGAGATTGGAAGCGTGAAACTCCCCTTGCAGAAGACTGCTGTCTCCCCGGCAACGGCGCCAGAAAAATAGCTTGATGACGTGAAACACACGTTCGTTGGGAGACCCCAAGAGGAAGGTATGATGTAGTCAGCAGCAAGTTTTCCCTCAGAAAGAAACCAAGGTTATCGAACCAGTAGGAGCAGCAACTCTTCAGAAGGTTGTCAACGGCGCCAGAAAAATAGCTGTCGCAGGGAGTCTGGACTGTTGACGTGGAATCTGCACACAACACAATCAAACTACTTTGCCCCAACGAAACAGTGAGGTTGTCAATCTCACTGGCTTGCTGAAAACAAAGGATTAAACGTATGGTGTGGAAAATGAGTATTAAATTGCAGAGAATGAAAAAGGAACAGTTTGCAGTTTGTGGTTGTTTAATCAGTGTAAAAGAATGGACCGGGGTCCACAGTTCACTAGTGGTGTCTCTCCATAAAAGATAACTAACATGTTGGGTGAACAAATTACAGCTGGGCAATTGACGAATAGTGAGCGCATGACAATGCATATACATGACATGTTGACTACTATGATATTTAATTGGGCATTACGACATAATACATAGATCGTTATCCAACAGCATCTATGACTAATAATCCACCGCCGGGTTGTCATCCGAGTCCCCCGTTGGTATTAAGTTGCAAGCAACGGATAATTGCATTAAGTAAAGTGCGTAATGTAAACAAACACATATGTCCGTGGACATAGCATCGTTAGGTTATCCCTAGTGGCAACAGCACATCCACAACCTTAGAACTTTCTGTCACTGTCCCAGGTTAAACGGAGACATGAACCCACTATCTAGCATAAATACTCTCTCTTGGAGTTACAAGCATCTACGAGTAACGGAAAGCATGCAAGATCTTAAATAACATATAAGATAGATTGATAATCAACTTGACATAATATTCAATATTCATCGGATCCCAGCAAACACAACATGTAGCATTACAATAATATGATCTTGATCATGTAGGGCAGCTCACAAGATCTAAACATGATGGCACAAAGTGGAGAGACAACCATCTAGCTACTGCTATGGACCCGTAGTCCAAGGATGAACTACTCACGCATCACTCCGGAGGCAGGCATGGCGATGTAGAAGCCTCCGGTGACGATTCCCCTCTCCGGCAGGGTGCCGGGAAGAGGTTCTGAACCCTCCCGAGCTAGGGTTGACGACGGCGGCGTCTCTGGAATTTTCGTGGATATTTGCTCAGGTACTTAGGGTTTTCGCGTCGGGGGGAATAAGTAGGCGAAAGGGCGGCGGCTGCGGACCCCCGAGGGGCCCACACCACCCCAGGGCGCGGCAGAAGGGGGCCCGCGCCCTGGTGCGTGTGGCCTCCTGGTGGCCCTCCTCTGCTGCTCCTTCGCTCCGTCAGGCGTGTTCTGGAAAAATAGGCACCCCCGTGTAGTTTCGTCCAATTCCGAGAATATTTCCAGACTAGCTTTTCTGGAATACAAAAACAGCAGAAAACAGGAACTGGCACTTCGGCATCTTGTTAATAGGTTAGTCCCAAAAAATGTATAAAAGTGATATAAAGTAGATGCAAAACATGTAGCAATTGGTATAAAACAAGCATGGAACATCAAAAATTATAGATACGTTTGAGACGTATCACCTGCTAATTGTTCGATCTAGACGTTAAATGAGCAAAAGTTCTTGGTTGTCGCTACCAAATGTTCTATACGGAAAATAGCTTTTGCATACCATTTTCTTTTTTGCTTATACCTACATGGTTTGGTAAACTAGGGACAGTGATTATTGTAGCTAATAAGATGATTGTTTCATATTCCAGCATCGAATGTCGAACAATTGTTCTCTGTCTACTAACCTAAGTGCATTTGGAGAGCCACCTTGCCAGTCGCCATTTTATTGCATAGAGGTCAGCGTTCATGTCCCCACTGCCCATCACGCTTGGTGATGATACTACTGTGATATCAATTACTGCAAATCTTCCATTTACAATGATATGCCACATTAATATTCTTATGCAGAAAAAATACTGTCAATACGTAGTTCATAATTTACAGGGCACAAATAATTACTTTTTGAGTTCTTCTGTGCCACAAGTTTGCCCTGTTTTGCCACCTCAATGACTTGGAGACTTGATGGGCTCGAAGGTATTTGATGATTTTAGATTTTGTATGTTACAGCCACAAGTAATATATAAACCATTTTTAGTTCATGAGAATTTGTAGAAGTTCTGATTAACGATTTGCAGGAACATTATCTTGCAACCAGTATATATTAGAATGAGCTCATTGTCTTGCATCAAAGGACATGACTTTGATTACTTTAATCTAAGGACATTTTTGGGATCATATTATGTGTACTAAAATCTGGAGATGTTCCAATTTATAAGTAATGGTTCAGTTTCTTTTCAATCATTTTCTACATGAAGTACTTTACATTCAGTAAGTGTATTGTCGTTTCCTTCTCTTGCCAGTGCCATGAAGCATTGATTGCTGCTGGTTTAGGAAACAACCTATCCACATGTATGTCTTTGTGCTTTGCAATATAGTTAGGTAAATGTACCATCTCGATTTGTCCTGTTTTTTTGTAACATGCTTCTCCTTTTTTATTTGAGTTAGCTTGGTTAAAAGCTGATCTGGCCACTATGTTCATTAGGCCAGCACCAAGTTCTTACTTTACTTTCGAAGGTTCCATAGATAAATTACATGCAGTAATCTGATGGCAATTGCCCAGCCAACTCGATGTTTATATAAATAGCCATCATGCCGACTAATGTAACCCTGTGTAATTATCTATACATATATAAGTATCTCTTGCTATGTATAACCATCCTGTTGTTCAGCTAATGTTAGTATTAGAAAAGCTTTGCAACTGGTTTTCACTGTAAACTACACCGCCTACAAAGATAAGTGCGTTCTATAAATCAGCACCACTGCTCCTACTTACAAAATGCATTATGCAACTGGAGCAAGAAAACAAACCGTACATACAAATTCTCGCCAAGGGCGCGGCGTGCCGCCGCGCCGAAATTCAACTAGTAAGAAAGTATAATAAGGTGTCATATGTGTTTATCCCCGGGTCTTTTTAGATTCCCGCCTATCACTATTTTTTCCAACCATTGTGCGACTATAGAAATACACGTGAGAAAAAAATTCTTGATCTATTATATTTTATACATATGGAGTGCCCTTAATCGTTAGCTCCTTTGTTCGTGAACATGCGCAACTGCTAAATTAAGAGGTGTTCTACGCAGACGCTTACAGGTGTTTTTTGTCATGGGCCTCATGGATGCTAAGTTAGGCATACAATCGACGTTCATCGTTGAAGCAATAGGCATTCCGTATCCGGTTGGCTGCCACAACATGAGATTAAGGATTGCAAAAATATATATAAAGTGTAAAAAACAGAGAATGAGAACAAACTTGTACTTGGATGGCAATAATGGTCATTGTGTCCCTAGCCGACGAGAGTTCATTCCACAAGTTTCACACACGTGTCTCATAAAGGCGGAATTTCTTTCGGCACGAGAGCGTTGTGCCTATGGTGAATTTGTCATCCTCAAGACTGACCCATGCATGTCTTCGTAGGGGTGAGGAATTTTAGACAAAAGGCTGATTTTCATTGAAACTTGGTAAATTACAAAGAATAGCTATAAAACCTAAACTACCACTAAACTTAAACTACCACTAAAATTTAAACTAATCCTAATCTAATCTAGATGCCCGGAATAGGTGCCTCACTAGGACCAGCCTCGTCACGCCGGGCCGACGACCGTGAGAGCGCCAGCTCCCTCGTCACCGTTTGCCCCCGACTCGGCAAAGCAAGCGAGTTGTGGGATGCTCATTGTTGTCTGCCACACGCGCTAGCTAACGCCTCTCCGATATGGCTTGGAGCGCCGTATCGTGAGCCTCCCTCGCTGCTATGCGCGCACGAGCCTGCATGCGCGTCCCTTGGCTCTCTCGGCTGAGCGCCACACAACGCTGGCTCGCCTCCTCTGATTAGGCCTCCCGACATCTGCTCTCGAGCTTCGATGCTTCATGTGCCCGTCAAAAAGCATCTTCCATCTGTCGGCGGTGGGCGTCCATCATGTCGAAGCGGCAGCCTTGCAAGCGGCGGCAAACATCGACCTCTAGGCGAGTCTCCGCGCGGTCCTTCCACTCGGCGGCGATGAGCTAGCGGCCAACCTCCTACGTCGCCGTGCGCTAGCGTGGCATCTCTATGATGCACGACTCGACGACGTCGTTCATCTCCTCGAGGACCGCAGCTGGCGGTGCTCCCCCTCCTGGTGCGCAGTGAGAATGGAGTTATATGTGGTGACATGCTTCGGCCACATCAGCTGCGGGTGCGGCGAAAAGCTATACCTCTTCTTGCTCACTGTCCTCACCCTCCTTGTTTTGTTCATCGTCATACATCGAAGGAGTTGGGTCCCACGACGGGAGACGGTGCTGCGCGACCTGAGTGATGGTGGCCCACAAAGTGGCTAAGCTGCATGGCATCTAGCTGTCGATGGCGAGACATGAGACACTACGGGAAAACAGATAGTTCCCGACAGCCAGAAACCGTCGGCAAATACAGGAAAACCGTCGGCATACATCTATGCCGACGGCATATACTTATGCCGACGGTTTTTGGCCGTCGGCTTCTTCTCCATCGGCATAGAGATAATATACCGACAGCTGTTTATATGCCGTCGGCATACACCGCAATGCCGACAGTTTTCTTAGGCCATCGGCATACAAGGCCGTCGGCATACAAGGTAACAGAAACGGCCGTTTGACGACATCAAAAAGTTTACCGACGGCCAGGCCGTCGGCATACAATCGACACGTGGCAAATCCTGGTTAAGTTCCATCCAGCTGTATGCCGAGGGCAAAGCTGTCGGCACACCTATAATATATGCCGACGGCCAAAAATGGGTTTTTTTGTGAAGCAACTACAAAAAATATGGTGCAAATTGTAACCCTTATAATTATCACACAAACTAGACCATATGTGATGGATAATACCAAAGTATTAGGAATTTTCTCTCTTTCTACCTAATTTCGCCTATTTAAATGACTTTATGCCGATTTTTTGAAAGTAATTCAAATTTGAACTACAAATGTGTGATAGTTTGCTCTGGTATTTTTACAAAAATCATTTTAAGGTGTACAAGTAGTGATTATATCACAGAACTATCGATAGTTTTGAAAAAATCGACCCCTTTCAATGAATGGCCATGGCGGCCATTTTGACAATTTTTTCGAAAAAATCAAAGAAAGTGAAAAAATACTCACAAAAAGAAATCCTTTGGCATGGAGTACTTTTATGTGTACTACTTTCTAGGGAAAATAATAAACATGAGTTTCTACAAACTTTTCAAAAAAATCATTCACAAAAAGGTCTATCATCTATAAACATGTATAGGTTTCAAGCCAAATGACCAAGTTATGGTCATTTTCGTGCCATAGTTTGTGATAGAGTGCCCATATTTGACACATAGGTGTATCTTGGTATGGAAAACAATGTTGCCAAATTGAGTTGTCAAATTATTTTTAGAAATATCATTTTCTATTTTCTAAGTGCCAAAAATGGATTTTTTTTGTGAAGCAACAATAAAAAATATGGTGCAAATTGTAATCCTTACAATTATCACACAAACTAGTCCATATGTGATGGATAATACCCAAGTATTAGGAATTTTCTTGCTTTCTACATAATTTCGCCTATTTAAATGACTTTATGCCGATTTTTCGAAAGTAATTCAAATTTGAACTACAACTGTGTGATAGTTTGCTCTGATATTTTTACAAAAATCATTTTAAGGTGTACAAGTAGTGATTATATCACAGAACCATTGATAGTTTTGAAAAAAAATCGAACCCTTTCAATGAATGGCCATGGCGGCCATTTTGACAATTTTTTCGAAAAAATCAAAGAAAGTGAAAAAAAACTCACAAAAATAAATCGTTTGGCATGGAGTACTTTTATGTGTACTACTTTCTAGGGAAAATAATAAACATGAGTTTTTACAAACTTTTCAAAAAATCATTCACAAAAAGGTCTATCATCTATAAACATGTATAGGTTTCAAGCCAAATGACCAAGTTATGGTCATTTCCGTGCCATAGTTTGTGATAAAGTGCCCATATTTGACACATAGGTGTATCTTGGTATGGGAAACAATGTTGCCAAATTGAGTTGTCAAATTATTTTTAGAAATATCATTTTCTATTTTCTAAGTGCCAAAAATAGGTTTTTTTGTGAAGCAACTACAAAAAATATGGTGCAAATTGTAACCCTTACAATTATCACACAAACTAGTCCATATGTGATGGATAATACCCAAGTATAAGGAATTTTATCGCTTTCTACCTAATTTCGCCTATTTAAATGACTTTATGCCGATTTTTCGAAGGTAATTCAAATTTGAACTACAACTGTGTGATAGTTTGCTCTGATATTTTTACAAAAATCATTTTAAGGTGTACAAGTAGTGATTATATCACAGAACCATCGATAGTTTTGAAAAAATCGACCCCTTTCAATGAATGGCCTTGGCGGCCATTTTGACAATTTTTCCCAAAAAATCAAAGAAAGTGAAAAATACTCACAAAAAGAAATCCTTTGGCATGGAGTACTTTTATGTGTACTACTTTTTAGGAAAAATAATAAACATGAGTTTTTACAAACTTTTCAAAAAAATCATTCACAAAAAGGTCTATCATCTATAAACATATATAGGTTTCAAGCCAAATGACCAAGTTATGCCCATTTCCATGCCATAGTTTGTGATAAAGTGCACATATTTGACACATAGGTGTATCTTGGTATGGGAAACAATATTGCCAAATTGAGTTGTCAAATTATTTTAGAAATATCATTTTCTATTTTCTAAGTGCCCAAAATGGGTTTTTTTGTGAAGCAACTACAAAAAATATGGTACAAATTGTAACCCTTACAATAATCACACATGGCATAGTTTGTTAAAATGATCACATATTGTGCACAATAGTGCATCTTAGAATGGCTAACATTGTTACCAAAGAAAGTTTTCATTTGTTTTGCACGAAAAAAAATCATTTTTCCAGTACCAAAAATAAGGTTTTTTGCAAAGAAACTATGAAATATTTGCTACAAAATTGGACCTAACCATTTTTAAAAACTATTAGACCACATTTTGTGCACAAATAACCAAAAAAAAATAGTTGAGATAGTCGAAAAAAATATGAATGCAAATATATTTGGGCGTAATATATTTATACTTATAAATGGTGCCGATATATGTGTGTAAGTTTATTGGGGCACAATAAATAATTATGTATGCAAATACATTTGATCAAAATATTTTTTAAATTATAATTGATATAAATAAATAATTATGTATACACAAATATTTTAAACTTGCGTACAAACAAATAATGTTGTGAATTCAAGTACTACTGTTTAGCTAGTGAGATATTAAAGCTGAACTCCAATGCGTACAAGAAATAGTAGCGTGCTTGTTGGTTAGCACAGTGTGGCTACGCAAGGTGCAGAGTTCGAATCCCGGTCCTGCACTTCGATTTTTCGAAGCGGAAAAACTATAAGCCGACGGCTTCTACACACGGCCGTCGGCATAGAGCTACCGGCGTTAAACTTCCGTCGTTTTAACAAACAGGAAATCCACGTGTCACCTATATGCCGACGGCCACCCTCGGCAAATAATTGGTATATGCCGACGGCTTATGGTTGCCGACGGCCACGCGAAAAGAACCGTCGGTATAGCTTTGATATGCCGACGGTATAAGTTTGCCGACATCCTTTATAAATGCTGTCGGGATAGGCTTCGTATGCCGACGGCCCCGATAAAAGGCCGTCGGGAATGTAGCTTTTTCCCGTAGTGAGAACATGGCTTGAAGCAGCGGCACAACAGGTCATCTAAAGCGAGGCGAAAAACAGAGGCGCAGGTGGAAACTCACGGGTGGGTGATGAGGCGACGTTTCGGTTTAACGCCGGCGAAACATCTCTTCCGGCTTGGCCTGACAACGCCGCTTAGCAAGACAGGAAGGTTGATCCGCATGTACAACCAACGTGACCCGTGTGCAAATGAGAGGCGGGACCTTTCTATTTCATGCTGCATGGCGGACGTGTCTAGACGTTGTACGACGTGTCCGAGCGAGTCTCAAAACTTGGGGGTGGTCTATGGGTTCTGGACATATTTTAGATCCATCCGGGCAAATAGAGGATGCCGTTGTAGTTGGTTTTTTTTCCCAGATCCATTGAGCCTTTGGAGAGTGCTTTGATGGATTTGATTGGCGTGGGTGGAGATGCCACCGTTGCTTGCACCTGACTAAGCCATTTCAGAACGTCAATCGTAGAAGATCCCATGCGTGGCTTGCGGCCAGCAGTCACGACTCACGGGAACGCCAAAACTGTGGTGCGAACAATAAAGACAAGAAACGTATGCACGATTTTACGTACCATCATGCATCATGAGAAATTAGGCGCGCATTTGTTTATCGATTAGAGCGAACAAATTTACGTTCGTATCCCTCACTGGGACTATGTCAATTGTACTTTCGAGGATGGGCTGTGCTTTGGTGTACCCCTCCGCCAAAATTAAAAAGGGTACAATCGTCATTTTCCCTTAATTGCTAATTAGTACGATAATTTAATAACAGCCTCATGCTCGACGGAGGCATCTGGTACAGGTCGTGTTGCCACGCCGAGTACTTTCTGACGAAGACGACGAAACTCCGGCGAGACGCCCATACACAAATTCAGCTCGGTAGCATCAGGCTGTAGCGATCAAGCTTTTGTCCGTAGCGTGTTGTTCCAAGTAGTACTAGCGTGAATGCCTGATCGATCGAATTCATCAGGCTACTAGTTGTAGTATGTGCATCGCGGCAGAAGGTAGCGATCAGCTACCAAGGTGAAGTTTGAGTACAGCGTTTCGCCGGCAAGTTTTGTTGTCATCGTTGCCGGAAAGTACTCGGCACATTGGGACTGGGCTAACAGCCTCCTCGCCGATGAGGTGCAGGTACTGGAGAAGCTTCTGGCTGATGATGATGTTGGCGTATTGCAATGTGAGCGTCGTTTGCCCGATCCTCGCCGGTGAGGTGAGCGATGTCACCGTGATCTTCCGGCCGAACTGATTTCATACGTCTGTGTATGGTCTATGTGGATAGAAACAACTTAATTAATATATAATGAAAAAATTAAAATTAATAATGACCATCGTATCCTTAATTACGAAGGGGTACGGAGCGATCTCACCCGTTGATCTATTTTTAAGTTTGGGGAGGGGGTACACCGAAGCAGAAGCCTTCGAGAAATTACATGATGGCAAACAAAAAACCAAATGCAAAGAGATCGAAGGGCTGAAAAAAAATCACCATAAAGGAAGTTGATGATTAATGTGGATGCTGCTTTTGGAAGAGTAGCTATAGCCTATAGGAGTAGTCTATACATGGCAATTTGTTGCCGCTTCACAAAAATTCTTACCACGTGTTGTCGACGCACCTATGGCGGCATATGCTTTTAGAGAAGGCCTAACTTTGTCCACACAGATTAGAAGTAACCATTTTATTGTCCAAACTGATTGTGTACAGTTGGTTGAACCTATGATGGACGGAGGGTTTTCGGTGACATCTCTTGGCGGCAATATATGATGATTGCAAATTTCTATGGATAGGTTTTGATAATGTGTCTGTAGAACATTGTAATAGGGAGGCTAATCAAGTAGCACATGAGCTTGCTAGGAATTTTTATTTATCTGGTACGTCTTGTGACTGGGTCGATGAACCCCTTAGTTTCATTCTTAGCAAGCTCGCGAACGATATAATTTTGTTATCACATCAATAAAGCATGTCGGATGGCTTTCCTTAAAAAAAATTATGGAGAAGCACTTCCACTTGTGATCTTCCATCGATCTGGGATTAGTGGCCCGTCTGGTGGTCCATGTCGCATGTGTGAAGAGCAGCTCACGACTCACAAGTCAAAACTCATGTCCTCTGGTATCTTTACAAATACAAATACTAAGCTCTCTATATTTGGTGGCCTCTCATTGCTCCCACATGTTCTCCAATGAAGCAGCAACACCTCACAACGGTAGATCCTACTTAGGTATTACTTTATAATTCATAACTCCCAAATAATAAAATAATAGAACAGCGACACCTCACCATGGTGGATCCCACTTAGGTATTACTTTAATAGTTCACAACTCTCAAATAATAAAATTAAGTCTGAAAAAATTATGCTTGATATATACACATGTTTTACAAATACTAAACTCTCTAGCCTATACTTGGTCCCACATGTTCTCCAATGAAGCAACGACACTTCACCACTGTGGAACCCACTTAGCTCTTACTTTATAGTTCACAACTCTCCAGTATTAAAATTAAGTATGAAGAAATTTATGTTTGATATATACACACATGTTTTACAAATATGAAGCTCTCTGTAATTGGTGCCCTCTCTCCTTGCTCCCACATATCCTCCGGTGGAGCAGTAATACCACACCATGGTGGACCTCACTTTTCTCTTATTTTATAGTCCACAGCCCTCAAATATTAAAATTAAGTACTATGATATTTTTGGATGTATACACATATCTTATATGTATCTATCAAGTTTACTGTGAAATATGGTTGTCAAAAAGGAAAAATAGATTCATTTCCCCTCAAATTTCTCTTTTTTGTGTAGCCCAAAATATAAGATATATTTTACAAAACTTTTAGAGTACGTAGAAACATACACTTGGTTGTATGCTTTATTACAAAAAAAATGAAACCTAGACATGCCATTTCGATATTTTGAAAAGGATATGTGGTGTGTTCGGAGCTACTAACACTTTAACTAATTTTGCAAATTTATGTTAGATAGGTCTAATTGATTTATAATAAAATTAGTGACCTTTACTGTAGGATCTCGATGGCTAACCAAATCTTTGCTAATATTTCTCTCGAGTATGCAATGTTCATTATATCATACATTGTATACAAATTATCGGAACTTTGCTCAATTTTTTGTTGATCTACACAATTTTACTTGCGTGACATTTCATAATTGTGAGCGTATCCTGATTGTCTAAATATGAAGAAAGTTAAAGATTTTTATGTGGCAGCATATTTTGTTTGTTGAGTGGTGTACTACTTACCTTGCTACAATTGCACCCTTATATATTTCTCTATGTGCATGTGAGGATGTCTAAGTGATTTTTATGCAAGAGAGTGAGCCAATGGTACTATATTCTCATTATTGCTACCGTCTTTTATATACGTTTCACTAAAAACTGTTTGTTTATCTTTTTCTGTCAAACTATACCGGACGGGGCAAAGCGCGTCCTTTTCTTCTAGTCAGATTCTACAGGCCTGTGCCCTCGTGACTCATGTCCTCTCAGATTCACAAGGCAAAATTCTGTTCTGATAAGTGAGCTTCTACACTTGGCACCCATATAAATTTTCTTTGTCGAGACTTAACATAACCCGAACAGAATAATATGATTTATATTTTATACGATTAGAGTCTTGAACTATACCTCGGTAATCGGCTATGGTTTCTTAAGTTCGACAGAGAAGTTGGGAGAGATTCAGTATTTTAGTTCCATAGCATTTCCGAATGTTCATGCTTGCAATAAACAAGGCTAGACCGCTAAGATAAACTATTTTGTCTTGTTTTGTATCTTCATCCGAATGGTGAAGTGGCGGCTACATCCTGGTATCAGAATGAGCTGCTTCCCGCTCTACCCCTATTCTAGTGGTGCGTCTAGCGCTAGTGGAGGACGCGTGGAGTTGTGTGTCCGGCGGATCTCCTGTGATCTTGTCCGTTTTCGTTTTCGTCTGTGTGGTTGCAGGTGAGATTATTCTTATCTACGGTTTTCATCTTTGGAGATGGTTGCTGCTCTTTGTGTGCTGGCCCTTTGAATTCTTAGCACGGCGGGTTCCCGTCTGTGTACTAGTACTACAAGAAGCTCTCCTACGACAAACTTTGCCTAACTCCGGTGAAGGAGGGGCGAGAACAGCGGCGCACCTTAGTCTCGTTCCAGTGTTCATAGTCGTTGATAGGTGGTCGGATCACCTATCTGTAATTTTCCTTACTTTTTGGTTTTTTACTGTTGTGGATGATTAATAGATCGCTGGTCTTTTTCGCAAAAAAGAAAAGGCAGCAACAGACTCAAAATTCATACTAATACTACATTATACACAGAAAGATTATTTAAGCCCATCCAAAACTTCATTATGTCATTGAGATGAAAACAAGGGGTAAAAACAAACGAGTTGTATTGTACAATGAAGAGCTCGCCCAAACTTTTGCAATAAAAAAGCAACCGCATAAAGGTTGATTCAGGATATCTTTTATAACTAAGGAAGACGAACTAGAGTATTGCAAGCTGAAAAAGACATCAAGTACAACAGAGTACAGGGCTTCACATAGATAGAGCAGTTGATGAAGTCCTTACGAACCATAAGAAAATAAACCTGCTTTTATTCGACGACAGTGATGCATCTAGCAAATAGTACACATAAAGTACAACAGAGTACAGAGCTTCACATAGGTAGAGCAGCTGATGAAGTCAAACAAACCATAATAAAATAAACTGCAGCAAGCTGAAACCTGCTTTTATTCGACACTGATGCATCTCAGCAAATTGTACACATAAAGTACAACAGAATACAGAGATTCACATAGATAGAGCAGCTGATGAAGACAAACAAACCATAATAAAATAAACTGCAGCAAGCTGAAACCTGATTTTATTCGACACTGATGCCTCTCATCAAATTGTACACATGGACTGAAACCCTATCAAATCTATTCGATTCAGAAAACTTGTGTGCGTGTGATCATGAGCCATACTGCTAAAATTCCATGACAATATCCTTGGCGGCTTTCATCGTAGCTGGCAGGAGACTAGCAATCAGCTCCTTAAGGACAGACGGACAACTGGTTTTGAGATGCTGGTAGCCATTACTTGCCTTCATCGCCTCTAGATTGGAAGGAGAAGCCAGGAAGTGTAAACAAGCTTCCTTGAGTCCACTGCAGCTATGCTGATCAGCTAAAACCAAGCTGGTTGCCACCATGTTGGCATCAACGTGGCTGCATAACTTGTGCTCACATACCAGTTTCATGGCGGAGCTAGGATTGACAGCTAGTGATGTCAAATGGCCAAAACAAGTGAAAACTGGGGCTAGTGAGGTCATTATGTGGTAATTATAGGGTCAAAACTGGCGTATTTATACCTAGTATCATGGTGCTAATTAAATTTTCATGATGTCGCTTGACATCATATACAGAACACAGCTCCGCCACTGGTTTCAGCCTCTCGACGTTATATCTATCCGCTGCCTCGAGCAGATGGCTAGCCATCGCCACATCTCGACTAGCCATCTCATGCAGCGAGTCGGTGTATATAAAATGGAGCAAGCACTTGAACACACGAGGTTCCATCTCATCGATCACGATTGGACCGCCGACACTCCTTCATGGCGCCGAGGAGCTCCGCCTTGAATACGGACGACCTAGCAGCGAGCACGAACCTATGAGCCAAGAACTTCTCCCCACCGACATGAAAGGTCACATCCGCTCCATCCATGCTCTCAAGGACGTTGCCGAAATGCCGATGCAAGTCACTTGGAGGAACCGCAATAAACTGATTACCCATTATCTCTTCACTGTGGATATCCTTCTCAACGATGACATCATACCTAATGGTCAAACAGTCATCGATTATCACACCGTGTGATCCCTCCAAAGCCGCATGATGGAAATCGTAGCCTGTCGAAAACCCATTACTTCCGAAGATATGGCCAGGGAAAAGGCTGTCTGGCGGCACCGGTAGCCCATCCTCGTCAAGAACACTAAGTGTGCCGTTCACCGTCACATCCATTGCACCACCGGAACGAAGAATCAGTGCAAAAGATACCACATCGTCATATCCGGCGTAGGCACCGTTTGGGTAATACCTGACAACGAAGTTCAGGCCTCCAACGCTGAAAGGGGGAGAAGCCATGGACTTGCAGTTCTTGAATAGATCCTTGGCTCTTGAGTATCCATGTACCTTGAACACGTATGACCTCTCCTGAGATTCAGCCACCATGGCAGCAGAAATCTCCCATTCGTTCGCCATTCTGGTGCCGAAAGTGGGCTGGGTGCCTAGATAGTGAGTAGTACTGGCATGAAGCATTGGCGAGGAGAGAAAATGCTGCAACGCCCATATATATAGGCAAGAAATCCACAGGTCGGTGGGATGTACGTGGTGCGACAGCGACCACATTGTCCTGTCCAAGCTAGGCGGCGCAGCATTTTTTTAAGACATGTTCCTTTGTGGCAAACAAGCGGGCTACGACGCCAAAAAACTCTCATCATTATCTAGAGGCGTAACGCAGTTTTTTTTTCAATGCAGCTAGTAGCTACCGCCTGGTACACTGAATGCCTTTTGCCTACCGATGGCCTGTTTTGTCAGGGATCCTTAGTTTCAGGGTTCAGCCGTTTTGCAAGGAATAATCACGAGTGTCTTTTGCCACCGATTCCAGGTTCCAGCGTGTTGAGTCTCGATCTATCGACGACGACGAGTGCGCTCTTGGTTACCGGTTGATCGATCCAAATCAAGTCTCGCTAGCTTTTGCATTGCAAATCTTTGCTGCGACCAAAAGCACCAAACCTTTGTGCCCTGGCCGCGGGCGTCGGGCATAGCAGAATCAAACTCTGAAGATGGTTTTTGCATGCAGCTGGCTTATGATTATCAAAAATTAGTCATGACGTAGTTTGATGTATGTCCGCAACTCCGCATTAAGCATATGTATGTAAGAAGGATATGTTGTTAGCAAGTTGACTTTACCCAACAGTGACGTCTAAGACTTGTACCGTTGGTTGTGTTGGAAGATTGGCTAGACCAGTTGTTCTGACTCTGGTCGTATTCTCATGTGCTCCCTCTTTTTATCCATCTCATTAATCTTGCTCTATATGTACCTGATCACTAGATTTTCTCTGCATGGGTAAGTTTAATTTCTTTTATAAAGATGCTTCTAATGGGTTCATCTGTCACGGTTTAGTCTCTTGTGAACTGGGCCTGTATGTTTTTTCTTGATACTCTGCAAAAGATGGTTCCATTCCATTCCACAGAACCCAGGTGCATACAACCAGCCAACCAGGCTCTTCATGCTGCACAGGGATGCGTATCATACAAAACTGATCCATGCGAGAAAAAAAAACTTCTCATCGTATTTCAGAGCATCAGGTTTCATATCATTAGTCAGATTTAAGTTGAAACTTGAGAGCATCTGGTTTTCTATAATATGCACCGATTCCACAAACATTCTCTCCCATGCTCAAAGCCTGCAACCAATGGCCATACACGGCACTTAATACGCAGAGCACACTGCACACTCACAAACTTGTCCACCACCAGCACCTGATACACTGAGCACTTCGACAAACATTTCTAGCAAACAAATCATCAGAGAAAGAGAAAATTGCAAAAAACCACCACAACCGGTTGCAAAAGACCACCGGTTTCCAACAAATTCGCAAATCGCCACCACTTTTGAATGACAGTGTTGCAAAAACCACCGTTTTTTCCTGTGAACACGATTAGCTAAGTTGATGCCCGTTCTGACCAGTATGGCCCACCGTCAGACGTGACGTGGCGTTGTAAATTTTGCGAAAAAGTCCTCCATAATTTTTTCCTTGTTTTTCTTTTATCTTTTTCCCTTGCTCGCGTTTTTTTTTTTGCTCGCGTTGACCCACTAGCTAGCACGGCACGCAGGCCAAGGGCGGTCGCCGGCCAAGCGCACGCAGCCGATCCAGAGCCCCAAGGCCGCCGTGGACGCCCTCGCCGCCATCCTCTGCGGCGCGCTCCCGGACCCCCTCGCCGCGGCCGACGTCCCCGCCGCCGCGCTCCTCCACGCAGTCGCCGGGCGCCTCCGCGGCGCGGCCTCGGGCGCAGGGCACGACGCTCTCTGCGGCTGGCTCTACGGCGCCTTCGAGTCCGGTGTCCCGGCGCTCTCGCCCTCGCGCACGCCGCCGCCGAGGCCCTCGCGCCCGCACCCGCCCTCGCGAACGCCGCGCCGAGGCCCTCGCGCCCTCTGCACCCACGCCCGCCCTCACACACGCCGCCGAGGCCCTCGCGTGCTGGCCGTGCGTGCGGCTGGCCGTACGAGCTGTCCATGCCGTGCTGGCCGTGCGTGCTGGCTAGCCGGGCTGTGCCGTGCGCGCATGCCGTGCGTGCAGCTGGCCGTGCTCGTGCTGGCCGTGCGTGCGGCTGGCCGTGCGAGCTGTCCGTGCCGTGCTGGCCGTGCGTGCAGCTGGCCGTGCTCGTGCTGGCCGTGCGTGCTGGCTGGCCGGGCCGTGCCGTGCGTGCGGCTGGCCATGGGCACGGCCACGGCGCGGGCGCAGGCGACGGCCACTGGCGCGGCCACGGCGCAGGCGACGGCGACGGCCACGGTCGTGTTACCGGCGAGGCCTCGCCGGCTCGCGGCTGGCCGGGCACGCACGCACGAACGGAGAGAGTGGCGGCCGGGCGCGGGCGGCCGGGGTCGGGAGTGCGGCGGCGCCTGAACCGCGACGGCCTAGCACGCACGCACGCGTACTCTGACCGGGCACGTCGCGCGCGGGGAGAGCGGCGGCTGGGCGCGGTCAGGCGGGTGCACGACGCCCTGGAGCGCGGCGTCGCCTGGACAGGAGCGCGACGGCCTAGACCGTGACGGCCAGGAGCACGACGGCGCCAAGGTCGCAGACCGGCGGGCACGGAGACGAGGTGACGCGCGGAGCCCTGGCCCTGGCCGCCTCGCCGGAGCCGCCGCAAGCCCTGGCCGCCTCACCGGAGCTGCTGGCAGCCGCCGCCGTCCACCCATTGACCCAGGCGGGTGTGAGGGAAAAATAAGGAAAAGGAAAAAAAATAGAAATAGAATATTTTTACAGAAAACCCCAAAATTCATAAGAAATATCACTTACCGTTTCATGCCAACTAAAACTTGCCACATCAGCCTGACAGCGGGCCCCATCAGTCAGTTTCGTACTTAACTGAGCGTCACAGACAGTTAGCGTAGAAGTGGTGGTCTTTTGCAACGCTGTCATTCAAAAGTGGTGGCGATTTGCAAATTTGTTGGAAAACGGTGGTCTTTTACAACCGAACCACCAATTGTGGTGGTTTTTTGCAATTTTCTCTCAGAGAAAAGAAGTGTTCTCTGCACTTTACAGGTCAAGTTCAAGGGACACTATCTTGACCCTACAACGCTGCTGCTGCCGTCTTCCAGTGCCTTGAGCTCGACTTTGCTGGGCTTGCTTGGCTTGGCTACACCACTCTCCCTTCCACCTTGATGCTTCACCGCCTCACGTGGAGTCAAGGGTTCTCCGGCTCCTCCCTCGCCAGGTCTCATTCCAGATTTCTGTTGTGCCATCCATGATAATAACGAATCACGGATCTACAAAACATTTCTGCCAAACAAACAAGTCCAAATAGTCCAAAACTAATTTGTACTAGCAGCTTATGTGTTTACGAGAAAGCTTCTTTTTTATCACCTGGACCGTGTGGCCACCCATGTCCTCGAGTCGGACCGACATGGATGGAAAGGTGTACTGCTAGCTACAGAAACCCTGCCTCCTCTCCTCCGGTACTGGTTTCAAAAGACAAAATCTGAATCCTGAAAGCTGTACTGCTATGGCTGGCACCATGTAAATTTTCTTGTCAGGATGAATCCATTGATTATATATCACCCCACAGATTATAAACTTGAACTGTACCCGCAGAGATTTTTTAAGATCAACAGAAAATTGCGCAAAAACAGATTCATTTCGCCAGCATTGTAGCATGTCTCTATATAGGCTTGGAGTCACACTCAAGGGAAGGCGGGCATTTGATTCAAAATACATACCAATAAATTTCAGTCTATCCAAAGCTTGGGCAAGTCACCCTGAAGAACAAGAAAGAAGAGCGATATTGTTCACTTCGGCAGTTAAAAGCCAGAACAGACTGAGTCAGAACAAACATGAATTATATAGCATGCAATTGGTGTCTTCTACAATGAGGAAACCAGCTGATCTGGGCAGTCCACAAGAAATAGCATAAACCAAAACCTGGGACGAACTCCCTAGAAAGAAAAGTACTACTGAAGAAATACCGGGTTGCAATCTTAGCATATGACATCAGTTAAAATAAAACTCCACATACGAAAGTTGAAGTCTTTACAGACCATAACAAACTGAGCAGGTAGATACCCGTATTCCCACATTTATGCATCTCAGCAAATAGAAACATACACGTGACCCAATCAATATCGTTCTACTTGCAATGTAGATATAAATAGATAGGTTCTTTTAGATCAAAGAGGACACATGACGTCCAAATTCATTTGAGCCCTAGAAAAAGAAATTAGAGTTTATGGCACATTGGACAGAACAGTAAACTTCAACTACATATAGATCATAGATTAGAGAAAAAAACGACAGAACATATGAGTCATATACTGAACTTATGAGTCAGAACAAAGAGGAATTATCCATCACGCACAGAACAAAGAGGAATTATCCATCACGCACTTGTTATCTTGTACAATTAGGAGCTCATCCGAACTTATGCAGCCCAAAAGATACAGCTTAAATAATGGCAGATTCACGGATAACAGTTTTAACCAGGGAAGAAGAGCTAGAGGATTCCAAGTTGAAAACAAGACATCAAGTACAACAGAGTTTCACATAGATAGAACAGTTGATGAGGTCCTAACAAATTATCAAAAAAAAAACTGCAGCAATCAAATAACCACATCCAGCACTCATGCATCTCAGCAAATAGAAAACACAAGAGACACCCAATCAATCACATTACATTGCAATAGAGATATGAATAGATAGGATTTGAAGTTATTCGTAGATACCATATTTTTTTTCTCCACCAAAAGACACTGGAGATCAATAGACACTGGGCAGTCGAGCAAACTTCAGAGCTAGCAACTAACGTAGATAGCAGTTTTTTGCTGCAGCAGACATGCAACCATAAAATAGAGAACTAAGCTAAAATATGCATACATACATAACTAATTTAGCTAATTTATATTTATATCATCCCACAGATTAGAAACTTGAACTACATCTTGTGGTTTCTTCAGATCAACAGAAAAACTGCGCTCATACTACCAGATTCAGTTCGGTAAAAAAGACAAAGAAAGAAGAGTGTAGAATCACACTCAAGCGAAGGAGAAAATCGATTCGAAATCCATACCAATACTTTTTAGCCCATCCAAAACTTGGCTAAGCCTCAGTGAAGTAAAAAGACAAACAAAGAAGAGTGATATCTTCAGTTTCAGTCAAAAGCCAGAACAGACAGTTACTCTACAAAATGGTCAGAAGAAATCCCTGGGCAATCCAAAAGAAACATCATAAGAAAAACTAGGAAGAACTCACTCAGATAAAATAAAATAGGGAAGAACTAGAGGATTGCAGTCTCAACATATGACATCAGGTAAAATAAAACTCCACATAGAACAGTTGAAGTCCTTACAGATCATAACACATTAAGCAAAATGTAACCCTCTTTCGACAGTATGCATCTCAGAAAATAGAAAATATAGGCGTCACCCTATCAATATCATTCTACTTGCAATATAGATATAAACAGATAGCTGTTTCCCAAATTCATTCAAGCCCTAGAAAGAGAAATTAGAGTTTCACACACATTGGACAGAACAATAAACTTGAACTATTTACATATACCATATACTAGACATAAAAAATAACATAACATAGGAGTCATATACTCCCTTTATGAGCCAGCCATCAACGAGGAATTATACGTCACGCACTCATCGTCTTGTACAATGAGGACCTCATCCGAATTTATGCAGTCCAAAAGCTACAGCATAAAGAATGGCGATTCACGGATATAACTTTTAACTAGGGAAGAAGAAACTAGAGGATTGCAAGCTAAAAACAAGACATCAAGTACAACAGAGCTTAACATGATAGAACACTTGAATGAGGTCCTTAGAAGTATACCAAAATAAGTTGCAGCAATCAAGTAACCACATCCAGCACTCATGCATCTCAACAAATAGAAAACACAAGAGACACCCAATACATCCTATTATACTTGCATTAGAGATATAGACAGATAGCATATATATTTTTATAACCAAAAGACACTGGAGGTCAATAGACACTGGGTCGTCCAACAAACTTCAGAGCTATCAACTAACATAGATATCAATTTTTAGCTGCACCAGACATTCAACCATACATAGAGAACTAAGCTAAAACATGCATAGATACAAAACTAGTTTAGATATGGTTATCATGAGCCCCACTGCTATATTGCCATGACAATGTCCTTGGCCACTTTCAATTCAACCGGGAGTAGCCTAATAATCAACTCCCTAAGGGCAGATGGGCAATTAGTTTTAAGATGCTGATAGCCATCACTTGCCATCATCGCCTCCAAATTGGAAGGAGAAGTAAGAAACTGTAGACATGCTTCCTTGAGTCCATTGCAGCTATGCTGCTCAGCTAAGGCCAAACTGGTTGCCACCATGTTGGCATCAATGTGGCTGCATAACTTGTGTTCGCATATAAGTTTCAGCCTTTCGATGTTGTACCTGTCTGCTGCCACGAGTAGATGGCCAGCCATCACCACATCAGGACGTGCTTCACCTTGATTGCAAGCCATCTGAAGAACAGGCAGTGAGTCGGTGTATATGAAATGGAGCAAGGACTTGAACACATCAGCTTCCATCTCATGGATCTCAATCGGACTACCGATATTCTCCTTCATGGAGCCGAGGAGTTCCGCCTTGAATACGGACGACCTAGCAGCGAGCACGGTCCTATGAGCCAAGAACTTCTCCCCGCCGACATGAAAGGTCACGTCTGCTCCATCCATGCTCTCTAGGAGGTTGCTGAAATGCCGATGCAAGTTGGTTGGAGGAACTGCAACAAACTGATTACCAATTGTTTCTTCACTGTGGATATCCTTCTTGAGAGTGAGATCACACTTGATGCTGAAACTGTCATCTATAATATGCCCCGCTTGCTCCAATTTCTCCAGATTAAGAAGGAGGCTCAAATTGCCTCCATAGAACTCTTGAAAAGCATAGTCCTTTTGAATCATGCCACCGAAGACGAACAAGGAAGTTGGCACTGGTAGACACCCCTTGTCAAGTACACTAAGACATCTGGCTTCCGCATTCACATCCTTAGCATCAGGAGATACACGAACCAGGGATATTCTACCAACATGCTCTCCTGCAACGTAACTGTTGGGGTAATACCTCAGAACCCAGTTGCCACCTCCAACGCTGAAAGGGGCAGAAGCCACGCACTCGTCGTTCTTGAACAGCAACTTCACTCTTGAGTATCCAGGTACCTTGAACACGAAAGACCTTTCCTCAGATACAGCTAAAATGGCGGCAGAAACCTTGCGCTGATCTGCCATTCCGGAGGTTGGCTCTGTAGCTAGGGCGGGATGGATAATGGCAGCCGGGATCGTGGGTCGGTGCCACGTCCCACGACCCAGAGACCCGGATCGAAGTTCGGGGACGAGTACGGAGCGACGAGATCGACAGCTGGAACCCCAAATGCCACGGAGGTGACCCGACCACGCTGAGTATAAGTAGCTGAACTGGGAGGTGGAGATGGAGGTGGGATGTGGAAGTGGCAGATCGAGGAAGACTGGAAGAGCACCGCTGCGTCTAGCTACTCGCCGTCGGCTGCTGGTGCGGTTCTAGGTCGGCGGAGCAGCAGCAGCTTAGGAGGAAGGGGAGTGTGAGAGAAGAGCAGGGCAGCAGCCAAATGGGGAAAGTGGGGAACGCGGCGGCGTGAAGAAGGTGCTCGCGACCTCGCGTGAGGTAGCTGACGGTCACGTGAGAAAATTTGTTGGGCTGGACTTATGTGGGCTTCAGAGACCAACAGCACAACAGCGCGGGTCCTTTTTTCTAAGCTACTCTCTCCGTTCCTAATATACGCATTTTTTTAGAGATCGCAATACTGGAAATCCACTTTGACTCCCTGGTGCATACGCTCTTGTTATTATTTTCAAAATTAAAAAATATGAACTTCGAAAAAATCTGAACAAAATTGCGCATAAACAGATACACGTTTTCAACATTTGTGCAAAATTTCAGAAGGAAATGACACTTTTTGTGGTCTGTGCAAAAAAGACGAAATATTTCGGACACATATTTCGTCTTTTTTGCACAAACCACAGAAAGTGTTATTTCCTTCCGAATTTTTTTACGAATGTTTAAAACTTGTATATTTTTGTGCCCAATTTTTCCAGATTTTTTCGAAGTGTTTTCATATTTTAATTTTTGCCGGAGAGGCGCCGGCGGTGGTGAGAAGCGGCGGAGGACGGCTGCACGGCGCCGGTGTTCCCGGCGCGGCTAGGGCGCCCCGGGAAGCGATCCGCAGCGAGGATGTAGAGGGCGCGCCGGCGATCCTCGTGGTGGCCTGCGTTGGGTCCGGGAAGCGGCGAGACGGCGGTGATGCGCGGCGGCGCGACGGCGGCGACGGCGCGGTCGCGGGAGGAAGAGAGGAAGAGGAGGGAGGCCGTGGTCTGAGGTAGTTTTGCAAAAAAGTCCCTGAATTTTTTTGAAATTTCGTATGGGTCCCTGTCCGCGGGAATACTGGACTGCGGGTTCGATTTCACGTAAAGTGAGGGTTTTTTTTGTAAAGCCGACATGGGCGCGTTCCGCGGGCCGTCCGATCGGGGACGGACGGTGGCACTGTAGCTACTGTTCCAGCTACAGTGCCCGCGGCCGTCTCCTGGCCGTTGGATCGCCGATCGGACGGCGCGGAGGAGGCCTGGTACTGCTACGTCGTGGCACTGTAGCGCTACAGGGGCCGATCTTCTTCACGCTTTTATATATAGTTAGTATACGCATTTTTTTAGAGATCGCAATACTGGAAATCCACTTTGACTCCCTGGTGCATACGCTCTTGTTATTATTTTCAAAATTAAAAAATATGAACTTCGAAAAAATCTGAACAAATTTGCGCATAAACAGATACACGTTTTCAACATTTGTGCAAAATTTCAGAAGGAAATGACACTTTTTGTGGTCTGTGCAAAAAAGACGAAATATTTCGGACACATATTTCGTCTTTTTTGCACAAACCACAGAAAGTGTTATTTCCTTCCGAATTTTTTTACGAATGTTTAAAACTTGTATATTTTTGTGCCCAATTTTTTCCAGATTTTTTCGAAGTGTTTTCATATTTTAATTTTTTTGAAACAATAACAGGAGCATATGCACCCGGGAGGCAAAATGCCTCTCTTTTTTCAATATGGACTACATACGGAGCAAAATGAGTGTATATTTGTATGTAATTCGTATTACAATATCTGAAAAGTTTTATATTTAAAACGGAGAGAGTGTAACAGGAAACAGAGTAACATCTCAAAAAGAAGGTACTCCACAGACTAACAACGCGTATGCTCAGGTAGTCAGATGGTAAGTTTCGAAATGCAGTAAAAATTGTGAAGTTTGAACAAAACACAAGTGTTCTGTTTGGATATATAATAGTATTAAACATGGTCTAGTGATCAGAACGTCCTAATAAAGAACCGCAATAATACACGCGACTCGTACTCACGCTTGGAAAGTATCGGAATGCTCGACTGCTCATTGCTCCACCTCGTACTCACGTGTATTCATCCTATGAGATGCCGAGTCCAGTA
This sequence comes from Poa pratensis, assembly GCA_947311845.1. Lineage (NCBI taxonomy): Eukaryota > Viridiplantae > Streptophyta > Magnoliopsida > Poales > Poaceae > Poa > Poa pratensis. The sequence goes on along the minus strand of CAMZMU010000064.1, from coordinate 6,782,932 downwards.
TAACAAGCAGCTTGGGTCTGGCTGCGATCAGGAGCCCAGATTCTGCAAGAATATTGTCTAGATAAAGCAATAAAGCATGTTGACGATATCACGCTGCGTGCCTGCCGGGATCAGGCAAACATTCGCAGAGTTGCAGCGGCGGACGGGGGACGGCGATCTCTCGATTCCGAGTCCCTGATCCCATGACGAAGAGAAGACACGCCCATCCATCACGGGCAACACAACCAGTGCATACAGACATACCAAAGGGCCTAGCTGGCCAGCTCTAGCTAGGTACTCTGTTCACAAGTTCAAGTTGTTCAGCAGGGAACATGGCATCAAAATGTTATCTCGGGGATGGACTAGGATACCGCTGCTGACCCACAGAGGCTAGAGCCCCAGCAGAGCGAAATGCTCTCGTTGCTACTACTAGCAACTCTGTGTGCTGGTCTCGAGATTTTTTTACAAATATAACCACTTGTCCATTTGTATTGTCAAAATTGACCCCTTCCAAATTTGATTGTCAAATATAACCTAGCGGGAAGCAGCAAAAGCAGATGAAGTGTTTGAACCCTGTCTTTATCCTCGTCAGAGCAAGCTCAGCGGTGAATCCTGTCCAAGGAAGATCTAGACGCGAGTTACAGAGGTTGCTCGCATTTTATTCAAAAAAAAATTGTGAATTTAGACTTTATTCATTTGGTGCTTGAATGATAGGTGGGTCCATTGCAGGATTTAAATTTTCTTATAGACTAGAACCGACTCTAGGAATCCTTAGGATTCCTTTTATTAGACTCGTACTCCTAAGTTTTTTACATGAGTCTTAGGCCCAAAATAAGTTTTTTATTAGACTCTAGGAATCCTTAGGATGCTATCTATTTTATTGACACACGTGAAGTGTTCAACATGAGATCCAAGACTATACAAGCCGACCAAATGTGTCCATGGATTTCTCTGCATCATGGACCCAAACAAACCGAGATGTAGGGAGTAATTAGGATGCCCTAAACTCTTAAATACTTAATTCAAAAAATAAAATGTGTCCCAAACAACCACGATTCCTTCAAATACCATGCACTCTTGTGTGGCACTCGAACCTATTAATCCAACGAGCGGTCCATACATGTACCCTTACTCACTTGGTTTCATATTAATTGTCGATAAAACAGATATATATAGATATGTTTTAGTGCTTAATACATCCGTTAGTGATAATTAATATGGTACGGAGGGGATATATATTTTGATTTAAATTCTATAATATTTTATGTCTTGAATCATGAAACTTAAGATTTGTCCCCCTGGTTGATTTTGTCGAGATGAGATCATGGAACTTGATCTTGCATTGGCATGTTAAAACTTTTTGTTGTTACCATATTGTAGTCACTTGCTTACGATATTATAGACAAGTGAATATTTCGGTGAGAAGTGACGTCCAAAAACTAGCAACCAATAGATTTGAATGTCACTTCTCACCGGCATAGCCTAGTATGATATTACTTGTATGGTCTAATACCATCTTTTACATGTTTGGAAGGATCTGATATATACTCACCCATCTTGCAATTCATTGTATGAAAATGACATGTAAATTATTACGGTTAACATATTATTAGTATCATAATTGTTCATTTATAACATGGCAGCCATAGTATCATAACATGTCTATGGATGGACACAACAAAAATTCATTGAAACATAATAAAATGAGATCTTATTTTGAAGCCCTTGTGAATATAAACTTAACTACAAAGACAATCCACTATTTGGATTAACGGGCAAAAGATAAGTCGTCTAAATTTGCATACTTTGCTATTAAAATGGTAGATGTAGTATAAGATGGGAATATTCTGAACATTCATGCATTGTGATCCAAATGGAACCGACACAACAGAACTATGTCATATGTGAACACTTCCGCTGAGATGTTTGTGGGATAAATTTTCAGTTCATTCAAACATGCGCCATTGTGGTCTTGTCCTTAACAGCATTAAAGGATTTCGAACAGAGGGTGGTGAATAGGAGACTACAAATTCCAAATAATTTAGTCAATTTTAGAAATAATTGTGGATAAATAAAGTTTGTCTAAAATGAAATAGGTGGACAATCATGTATGACAAAGTTGCACAAGCAGGCTAGGCAAACAAGAACACCAAACTAGCAGTATACAAGCGAAGGAAAGGATTTATGCGGTAATGTATCCCAAATTTCAAATCTTTGAGGAGACTTGAATCTCCGTTGGAGAGGCCATGAAAAAGATAGACCACCCCGATCCCTCTTGGATCTACCTTTCTCCTCCACGGAGCTCAACAAAACCATGTGTGAGCCCTTCTCTCGAAATAGGCCGTAGCCCGCTTCATAAATAAAGCCAGAACGGCCAAACTGATGCAATGTGATGAGGTGACCCTTTTACAAAGAAGATCAAAGATACACTAAAAGAACCAGAGAGCTAAACTTGCCACCAATGACAACAGAACGAAACAAAAGGAAACCGGAACTCCATGGCAAAGCCCCCAAGAAGGTAACGAAGCCTCACTCACTAGTAGGGAAAATCTTATAGATGCAAGCCGGTCACTGACGGGCAAAACATGCGTGCGTCAGTGCTATATAGCACTGATGCGCGAAATACATGCGCGTCAGCAGTGCACCAATACCACTGACGTACGGACTGAATGGCGCGTCAATGGTAAGTGGGTCCCGTAGCTTTAGCCGGGGGAGGCGTACCGCTGACAGCCGTAATTGTGGCGCGTCAGTGGACGATACCACTAACGCACATGCTAAGACGCCCGTCAGAGGTGTGCCTCCCCCGGCTGACCGCTGCGGGACCCACGTACCACTGACGTGCCATCTTCCCGTGCGTCAGCGTTGTGATACGAACCACTGACAGGCATGTGTTCCGCGCGTCAGTGGTAAGTGGGTCCCGAGGACCAGCCACATATATATATGGTTTAATTAGGGTTTTAGGTTTAATTAGGTTTAATGTTTAATTATTAGGTTTTAGGGTTTTTAGGGGTTTAATTAGGGTAATTATAACTGGGTCCCGCGACGACCAAAACCTCGCGACACGTTTCAAATGATATAAACGGGTTCACATTCTACACTGAGTAGAAGGACAAGAAATCAGATTATCAAAACTCAGGGGTACACCGCCGGTGACGTGAAGTTAAGATACGATCGCGAGGGAGAGATTATATGGGGCCGAGATTATACTCTGTAGAGAAAGGTGCCGATGTTCCGTGTCAGATGGGTTAGGAGATCAAACATCGATCATTGAAGATGACCGATACTTCACCACCATATCGGTTCATTATACCCGAAGCTGGCAGTTCAACAAGCGTGAACGTCACCGCACAAAATGAGCTATATGGGGGCTAAGCACGTGTTCCAATATATGCTTCATCATAACCGAGCTCTGGTCGTCCGTTCAAAATAACAAGTCATGGTGTGGGGTATTCAACGGCGACAAAAAAAGTCAAGAAGATTGTTAAACGCTGAGAAACTATATATGTATGCATGCATGCATGCATGTATATCTCTTTTGTATAATTATGGACTTTAATTTGTATCGATCAACATGTATTTTTGTATAGTTATGTGCTTGTTTGTATCGCTCAACTAATATTCGATGTGTGCGGCGAAACGATGCACGTATCGTGTCTCTTTTGTACAATTACGCGCAACTTCTATATCAATCGTTCAACGAATATTCAATGTGCATGCGTCAAAACTATGCATGTGCGTATATATCCTTTTGTACAGATACGGACTTGAATCAATCAAATAATACTCATTAACACATTTATTATATTTATGTTTCATTTAATAATAGATGACACACTTATTATATAGAAAAAAACAAAAGAATAAGGAAAACAAATTAAAACAAGAAAAAGAAAAAAACTTACCACTGACGGACAAAATAGGTGTCTGTCAGTGGTTCACGTACTACTGACGCGCGTATCTGACGACCGTCAGTGATTCCTGTACTGCTGACGCGCGCACCTTTGTGCGGCCGTCAGTGGTGCAAATCGTACCACTGACGCGCGGACTGGGTTGTCCGTCAATGGTAAGTGGGGTACCCAGTTACCCCTTTGGCCTCACGCGCGTCGAGTCCCAATTTTCCCCAAATTGATCTCCCTCGCCCTCGCCGCACTCTCTCTCCCTCGCCCTCGCCGCACTCTCTTCCCCCTCGCCACCGGCCGCCGTGTTCGGCTCTCTCCCAAAAGCTTGAGCGCGCGCCCCCTCTCTCCCCTCTCTACCTCCTCTCGCGTGCGCAAGCTCTTTGCCCCAAGCCTCCGCCGTCCACACCCTCGACGCCTCCGTCGTCCACGGGGCCCCGAGCGCCGACGCCGTCCAGGACGCGAGCGCCATCGCCACCGTGCCCTCCTCTTCCTCGGTGCCTCTCACTTCTGCAGGTTCGTTCGGTTCTGCACCTCCTTTCCCTTGTGCACCCAAGGTGTTTGTGAAAATGCCACTAAGGATTTTGTGTACTAAAATTTGTGCAATAGGTTTAGGTTTAGCTACTGTTTAGGTTTAGTTTTCAATTTTTTGCTACTTTTTAGGTTTAGTTCAAATAGATAGCTACAAAAATTTGCGAGATTTTTTGACATCAAGAAATTACAAAGTTATTTACAGTCCTAACCCTAGGTTTTATCAGTGCCTTCATTATATCAGTGATGTATCAATGTGGTCAAAGAGATGAATGAAACAATGTTGTTCTGGTAAAGTGCACCATATAGTAATATTTGATGCCGCCAAACAGATACAAAATGAAGGCACTGATGTGACATTTTCTTCGCCAAATATGAACCATTCTATTTGTAGCCATCCTCTGAACTGTGTAGTTTTGCATGAAGGTGTTTTTAGCTATGTTGGTATGAAAAATAAATTGAAAATGAGTTTTGCATTAGGTGTTTGTAGCATGTCAGGGATTTTCTCAAGATTTTTAGAAGTAAATTTATTGACAAGTTTGTGATTCTCTATGTGCTACTGTTTTTGAGGACCTCGGCGCTGTTATTCCAATTGTCTTTTCTTATCTAGGTAGTTTCAGGAGGACCTCGGCGCTGTTGTTCCGGAGCTCGTCGACTTGTTAGTGGTGAGATTAGTTGATGATGTTGTGGTGGTGGTGATGATGCATGTTGTTGCATGTGATTTGTGTGTATGTTGCCGGCCGGAGATGCCGTCCGTGGTTTGAATTTTTGTGGTGTCCATGATGTTGTGGTGGTGAAATGAGTCCCCAGCGCATGGTGATTTGTGTATATTTGTAGGTACCCATGAGGCCCTTGAGATTGCCGGAATGTCGATTAACTTCCGTTCCGGCAAATTTCGGGTACTCCACATATCATATTTTTAGCAAAGGTCATGCCGAAATTTTTCGTGAATTTCGGCATGACCTTTGCAAAAAATATGATATATGGAGTACCCGAGATTTGCCGGAACAGAAGTTAAATAACATTCCGGCAATCTCAAGGGCCTCGTGGATTTTAAACGCTTTAGTCAATTTTAAATGCTTTTGTGTTTTTTAAAATGCTTAAGTGGTTTTTAAAATGTTTAAGTGGTTTTAAATGGTTAAGTGGTTTTAAAATGATTTAGTTAATATTTAATACTTTGGTGAAATTTACTTACATTTGTTTTACTAACTACGAGGTTTTATTGTTAGCGCGGACATGGCTCACAACGATGAAGCCGGGGGTTCATGGGTAGAACGAGAAGCCGGGGGTTCAGATCAAGGAGGCGACGCCGAGTGTGATCCTTTAACGGAGCACTACATGTCGATGCAAGGAAACTGCAGTGAGGACGACATGGCGATGCCAAGGAAGCGTACTGGTGACAAGCGGGAGGATGCCAAGGGCAATAAGGGGACCGTCGACGATGCCACTTACTATAGCACTGACGACCCCAGGGATGGCAACGAGACCACTACGAGTGGCGCCGCGGATGGTCACGAGACCACTGATGCAGGTAGCAGTGCCAAGCGTCGCTGGAAGGAGAGAAAACCAAACAGGCTCCCCGCCACCAGATCCACCTTTGTAGAAGTGGACCCAACTGGTGTGCCTCTGCTGCCGCGTAAACTTGCGGGTGGACCCCTACTACATGCGTGAGAGCAACCTTAAGACCCCTGCGGCTCGGCTAACCGTGACGCAGTTCGTTGAACGTTTCTTCCTAGAGAATAAGGGCAAGGGGACCCTCCTCGTGCCTTACTTTCCCGAGTAAGTAGTCATTCAATTTGATCGCTAGCCACCATGAAATAATTTCATACATTTTGTAGAATATCGATAGTCTCTTTTTGACAGGGACGAGCACTGCATCGTCATCATGTTGGACCTCGAAGATTCGTCAGCCACATGCTTGGACTCGGGGAGGCATAAGAAGAAAGACTACACACATATCAAGAGTGTTCTGAATGATGCTCTAACCGGCTACGCCTTCAATGGGGGATAGTTAAAAAGAAAAATCTCAAGCAAGGCAACCTGGTATTCGGCCACAAGACAGACTTCCTATGCGCCACAAAGGCGGAGAACAGTATGAGGGAGGCCTACTACGCCATAATGCACATGAGGGAGTGGTTTGTAAGGGACGAGGACACTCTTGGTCGCATCCAGCGCATGTCGGAGTACACTGATCAGGAACTCATGCATGAGTTTGGTCGCATCCAGCGCATGATCACGCGAATCATCCACAGGGATATCTCCGGTAGCGATGGGCTATTCTACCACGGCTTACCAATACCACCTAACCGCGAGATAGAAAGCCGCTTGGAAGCGCAAGGTGAATACATGCCTTTCAACTCGTTAGAGGGCTTCTGCCCCTTCCCGCCGAAGCTGAAGCCAAAACCGAGCAAGAAGCAGTGATTGGCGGTTGATCCCTTAGCAAATTTCGTAAAATTGGTGCTGTTGTTTTTACTTTCTGCGAACATGCTATCTAGGCACAAATCCAACCATTTCTTGTTTTGTTTTGTCTTTTTCATTAATTAGAACTCTTGCTTTCTTTTTGCCTAATATTTCTATCTGTGTATCTTGTGTGCAGAGAGATCAAAAAGTTAGGGCTACAGGACTAGACCGGAGGCGAACCACCGGCTAGAGAGGAAGAAAGGAAGAAACGGATGAAGTCAACTTCATCGTCATCCCCTCCTTGCTCATCGTCATTGCCACTCTTTTGTACTGTAGTTTAGATGACAGTAGACTTGCTTTCGAAACCTTTGCGATGAGCTTAAACTATCGACTCTCGAAATGTATTTGTGTATGATACAATATTTGATCACTCTTTGTGGTATATATATTTGTCGATTTGTAATGCATGCGTGATTTATACTTGTCTATTTGTACTACTTCATTATTCATACGGTGAATTCATACTGTATTTGCCAACTATATACGCGTATATATACGCTGGGCAGAAAATAATAAATTCACAAAATTATAGCACCGACACACGGCTCAGAGTACTGCTGACGGGCGGCGTAAATTCGGACGTAAAAGGCTGACGTGCGACTCTCGGCTACCTCTGGCGAGCGAGGCGCGCGTCAGTGATAGATCAGGTACCACTGTCGTGCGGCTCACATGCACGTCAGTGGTACCTGAGCTACCGCTGACGCGCGGGGCGCCCGTCAGTGGTATGAGTTACCACTGACGAAATAGCGATGACGGGCGCCCGCCCGTCAGCGGTAGGCAAAAGTTGCGCGTCAGGGGTAGACTTTTCCCTACTAGTGACTCCTTCATTGTCGAGACTGTAGGCCAAGGTTTTCACACGGAGTTCTCGCGGCGAAGATAGCGACAACAACGCCCCCAAGAGGGTTACGACACCCAAAGGCATCGCCGCCGTTCGTGACGGAGCGATGGGCTATCGGCCGGAACGACCCCCCCCCCCCCCCCCCCCCCCCCGCGTCATCGAGTCGGGCTCCAAAAATGTGATATGGGAATTGCACAAGCCGAAGCCGTCAGCACCAGGATCCTCTGCCAGCCACGTAGCCCGGGTAAGGATCCCCACCTTTAGAGTTCGCGGCCTCGGCATCTTGGATCGCTAGCCCATGAAGGGGCTGAACACCACCACGATTATCCCACCGGAGCAGACATGAGAGAACGGGATTAGCCAACCGGCCCTCGGACAATGAGGTTCAACAAGCAGGATGAACCCGCCTGTCAAACCCGCAGAGCCCTAACTGGGCTGCCAGGCGGCTGCCGGATCTTGGCCATGAGGCATGGATCCAGCGCCCCAACCATCCATGTTAAGGGGGTGGGGCTCCCATGTCGGGAGCCCTTGAAAGCAATCGACCGGCGGGGCCCAGCCAGCCCTATCCGGGCCTGAAGGGCCCAGATCTAGGACGAGGTCGGGCGCGCCGCCATCGATTGCCAGCTCTTCCATCGATGGCTGAGGTCGGGTGCGCCACCATCCCTGACACAGCTCGACGGATGCCGCCACGTCAGGCCTCGCCGGGCACCACCATAGGAGAATGCTGCCCTGCTCGGTTTCTCCATATGCCGGGAAGAGGAAGGCCGACGCCGCCAACACCCAACGGGCTTTACCCGACGGAGCGCGCCGGCAGCGGCCGGGAGGGGGAGAGGGTGGTCCGGAGTAGGCGGCGGCATGCGGCTAGGATTCCGCCCTTGGTCGCACAGCGGTGACCAAGGAACCGTTTGGGTAGCACGGTTATCCTGTGTGAGCCCTTACTAGTTGTAGTTCAGAGTGATTTCTCACCTCCTCACAAACTTGTTGTAGGAGGAATACAACTAAGCACTAGCTAATGAATACGATCAAGACATCCATGAGTATAGCAGATAAAACTATGGGATATGAGTAATCTAATTTTCATCGCTAGTTCTTTGTAATAATGTATTGTCTTTTATTATGTCATATGCTCTATGTTAGAAATTAAAGTGCACATTTTATATACTCTCTCCGTCCAAAAATATAAGTTTTGATTTTCGCTGGTCAATGACTTATAATTTTGACTATGCTTTATACTTATAATTATATCCATAAATTAGTATAGATATATATGAAATAAAAAATACATGAAGAATCCAATGTCACCATTTATAATATGTCCATAAAAACTATTATATGTTAGTGATTAAAGTCAGTGCATTAAAGATCAGAAAAAAAACACGTATTATATTTTAGGATGGGGAAGTACTGGATTGTTGCGAATTTTTTAAATAAGAGGGATCACTGGTGCCCGGGATCATAATACACTTTCCGGGAATCGGTGGAGACTTTTTTGCTCCTGGGCACCTGTGCACCCTCATGTTTAAAAAAATCGAAAACCATATTTATAAGTTTCAAAAAATTCTGAAAACAAATCAACACATAGCCAATGATATATGCCACTAACGTGAAAAATTTCAACTTAAAAGTCTTTGTATTCTAAGCTACACAAAAATGACAAATGTATAGATCTGAGAATGTATATTTTCAAATTTTTAAGTTTTACTAGATTTGTTATTTTTGTGTAGCACATAATATAAGGTATCTCAGATTAAAAATTTACATGTTTGTGGGATACACCATGGGCTACATCTGGATTTTTTTTTCAGATTTTTTGAAAACACACAAATATGATTTTCGAATTTTGTAAATAAGAGGGATCACTGGTGCCCGGGATCATAATACACTTTCCGGGAATCTTATTCCTTCTTAAAGTGTGGAGCTGAGATCCAGCTCCGCCCATTTCAAAGATTAAGGAACTAATCGTTGCTACAGAGTGGTAGGCTCTGTCCGCAACTCAAAACTTGTTATAAGCAATGGTGTTATGTGTTAATTAGATTAGAAGATAAAATCAAAAAAAAAAAGAACTAATCGTTGCTTGCGTGCTTTACGCCGGAACCAGAGGCATTTCAGAACGACAGAACGTCAACCGTACCCGATCCCATGCGTGAGGCAGTCACGAGAACGCCAAAACATATATGCACGATTTTACGTCAAGACGAGTCAGAGGAATTGCCATCACGAGAAAATTAGGGGCGCATTTGTCCTTTGATTAGAGCGAACAAATTTACATATCTTTCGTTCGTCAGCAGGTCATGGCGCTTATCCTGGCGGGGCACCTAAGATACAGGTGAAAGGCAAAAGATGATGAGGCGATCATCAGACGCCAAAAGTTCGGAGCACCGTCAGATACATGGGATGTAAATTTTCTTTGTCAAGATTTAACATAACCCGACCAGAATAATACTAATATGCGGCCAGAGATTGGTTTCTAAAGTTGAACAGAGAAGTTGCGCTCATACCAAGAGATTCAGTTCCATAACATTATAGCATGTCTGGACAGCATGCTTTAGTAATCATATATCAACACCTGTATGCTTGGAATCACACTCAATCGATGGCGAGCAATTGACTGAAAATTCATACCAATACCATCTTTAACCAAGCAAGATTATACAAGCCCGTCCAGAACTTCGCGATGTCGCAAAGATGAAAACAAGGGATAAAATAGGAGTTGTCCTGTACAATGAGGAGCTCGCGCAAACTTATGGAGTCAAAAAGCAACAACATAAATGCTTATTCAGGATATGACTTTTAACTAGGGAAGAAGAACTGAAGAACTAGAGGATTGTAAGCTGGAAAAAACACATCAATTACAACAGAGTACAGAACTTCACATAGATAGAGCAGTTGATGAAGTCCTTACAAACCATACGAAAATAAACTGCAGCAATCTGAAACCTGCTTTTATTCGACACTGATGCTTCTTAGCAAATAGTACACATAGGCTGACAACCTATCAATCTTATTCTACCCGTGCAAACATACCTAGAGAACTAAATGGAAACATGCATATAGTTACTACATTAACTTGTGTGCGTATGATCAGGAGTCATAGCACTACATGATCATGACAATATCCTTGGCCGCTTTCATTGTAGCCGGCACGAGACTAGCAATCAGCTCCTTGAGGGCAGACGGACGACTGATTTTGAGAAGTTCGTAGCCATCACTGTCCATCATGGCCTCCAGATTTGAAGGAGACACCCGGAGGAACCGTAAACAAGCTTCCTTGAGTCCATTGCAGCCATGCTGATCAGCTAAAATCAAACTGTTCGCCACCATGTTGGTATCAATGTGGCTGCATAACTTGTGTTCGCTTATCAGTTTCAGCCTCTCGACGCCGTACCTGTTTGCTGCCACCAGCAGATGGCCAGCCATCGCCACATCTGGACTAGCCATCGCCACATCTGGACTAGCCATCTCAAGAGCAGGCAACGAGTCGGTGTATATGAAATGGAGCAAGCACTTGAACACGTGAGCCTCCATCTCATCGATCACAATCGGGTTGTCGGCATTCTCCTTCATGGCGCCAAGGAGCTCCGCCATGAATACGGGCGACCTAGCATCGAGCACGGACCTATGAGCCAAGAAGTTCTCCCTGCCGACATGGAAGGTCGCGTCTGCTCCGACCATACTCTCGAGTAGGTTGCCGAAATGCATATGCAAGTCACTTGGAGGAACCACAACAAAGTGATTACCCATTAACTCTTCATAGCGGATATTCTTCTCTACAGTGACATCATACCTAATACTCAAACAATCATCGATTAACATGCCCTCCAAAGTCGTATGATGGATATCGCAGCCAAGCCATAAAGCATCTTCTCGGTAGATAAAGTCAAGGGAAACGCTGTGCAGCGGCACCGGAAACACATCCTCGCCAACAACACTAAGAGCATCACTAGTAGTACCGTCAAACGCTCAAACCCTCATAGCAGTTTAAGGGTTGAGAATTGGCATTTTTTTTGGCACTTTTAAGGGTTTAAAAACAGGGGCAAAGACTAGAACCCTCAAACCCAACCCTTATCACGGAATATTCCCTAGTGAGGATATTCCGTGATAAGGGTTGGGTTTGAGGGTTCTAGTCTTTGCCTCAACCCCTACCCTTAAAACTGTCATTTGACATATCACAATTATCACTAGGAAAACACAATCAACCTTGAAACAAACTAGGAAATGATAATCATTGATGCATGGTTTAATAGTTTACATCACAAAATTCATTTTTCTGAACATTTTGATATATTATTCATAAATTTCTGAATTACCAATTAAAAGATATGAATTTACAAATTTAAATCATATTCTGGAATTTCTGGAAAACAATAAGGAAGTGCTGACGTCAGCGTGACGTCAGCAATGGCCACAGCGGCCATTCACCACGGCCTCGACAAATCCACATGCCCGGGAGCGCGTGAGGGAGCGCGTTGGACGCAGGACGACGCGGGTGACCACATGAGGGTGGTGCCGCTCGTTTTTGGTCACCCGGGTGGCGCCGGAGACGAAGAATTACGGCGGACGTCGATGACCTGCACGGCGGCCACGAATTAGACCGCGAGGAAGAGAAGGAAGAGGCCCAGAGGGACCAGAGCCTCACCATGATCACGATGGGATAGACGGCGAGGTCGGGGGACGCCGGAGATGGCCGAATCGGGCGCGGCGGTCCTCGGCCGGAGGCGGAGAAGACGCGCTCGATGCGCTCGATCCCGACCTTCCCAGGACGCACGGCTAGACGAGGATGGAGACGGGACAGTGGCGGTGCTCGTAGTGCCCGTGGATTTGCCCGGGGAGGCACACAGCGGCGGTGCTCGGCGCGGCGGCGGCGGAGGAAGGGGATGGCGCGGAAATTTCCCTCCCGCGCGTTGAAGCTGTAGAATAAGGGCTGGGGTTGTTTCCCCTCTCCAACCCTCACTTTTAGAAGTTGGGAGGGCGACCCGGGGTCCGACCTTCAATTTTTTTTAAGGATTTAGGGGTGTAGAGGTTCTAGTCTTTTCGTTTATTTCATTCCAACCCGTAAAAAAACAGCTATTTGTGAGGATTTAGGGTTTTGAGGTACTACTAGACATGCTCTAAGTCTGGCCTGCACCTTCACATCCTTACCCTCAGCAGAATCAAGAACCAGTAGAAAAGATACGACGTTGGCAGATCCCGCCGATCTACCGTTTGGGAAATACCTGAGAACAAAGTTGTGACCTCCGACGCTGAAAGGAGGAGAAGCCATGTACTCGCGGTTCTTGAACTGCTCCTTGACTCTTGAGTATCCATGCACCTTGAGCATGTAAAAGGTCGCCTCATATTCATCGAACTTGACAGGAGAAAGCTTCCATGGATTCGCCATTCTGGAGCCGAAAGTTGGCTGGGTAGCTAGGTAGTAGTACTAGGATGGATCACTGATTCACTGGTAAGGAGAGAACTCTCGCAACGCCCGTATATATAGGCAAGAAACCCACAGGTCGGGGGACGTACGTGGTGCGACAACGACCGTATCCTGTGTCCTCGTTAGGCGGCACAGCATTTCCTAAGACATGTTCCTTTGTGGCAAACAAGCGCGCCACGCGCAGCAAAACGCAAAAAAAAAAAAATTCTATCAACTGCTCGTAGAAGGTCACACTAACTCCATCTTTATCTAGAGGCTTATAGCATTTTTTTTTCAATGCAGCTAGCTACCACCTGATGGGCCATCATCACTGGAGCTCACAGAGGAGAGGAAACTTGTGGCTAGCTTTGCATTGCAGATCGCTACGGCCAAAGCCAAGCGCCTCTACGGATTGTTAAACCTTGTGGTGTGGCAAACGAAAGCTGTGCCGCGCGCGTACGTGGCAGCAGCAAACTCTGAAGCTGGCTACCACCTTCCACCCATGTAAACTCTGAGTCCTTGTTTACCTCTAGTGTATTTTAGGAGATGGAGGGGATTATCCCGGATCCCAAAAAATCCCCACTAGTCTGTTTACTTCTAATGTATTTTAGGAGATGGGAGGGGATAATCCCAAATATCCCCTACCAAATCCTCTCTCATCCTCACTCTTCCCATCTCCTAAAAAACTCTTGGAGTAAACAATGCCTGAAGGTGGCTACCGCCTCTCCTCCGGTACTGGCTTCAGAAGATAGAAACTTGAAGTCTTGAACTGCTCAAGATCAACAGAAAAATTGCCCCCATCCTAACAGATTCAGTTCGGTGGCGCTGTAGCATGTCTCTATGCTGGGAATCACACTCAAGTGAAGGCGAGAAATTGATTAGAAATTCATACCAATACCTTTTAACCCATCCAAAACTTGGCTGAGTCGCACTTAAGAAGAACAAGAATAATAGACAAAGAAAGAAGATTGATGTCTTCACTTCGACAGTTAGAAGCCAGGACAGACAGTTACTACACAAAAGAAAGTCAGAAGAAACAGGAATTATATAGCATGGACTCGTTGTCTTCTGCAATGAGGAGGTCCCCTGGGCAGAACAAAAGAAACAACATAAGGAAAAACAAGGGAAGAACCGGTGAGGGAGGAGCCTCAACGTTTTTTATTAAGAAGAAGGTGCGGTACCACGAGTCGAACTCGGGTGGGCTGGGTAGCGACACTGCGCCCCAACCGCTGGGGTGAGAGCCCATCCGCATTCGGACAAAAAACTAGAGGATTGCAATCTCAACACATGACATAGGTAAAATAAAACTCCACATGTAGGCTGTAGCAGTTGAAGTCCTTCCAGACCATAACAAACTGAACTAGCAAAAACCCCTCTTTCGACAGTTATGCATCTCTAAACATAGAAAATATAGGCACCACCCAATCAATCTCGTTCTACTTGAAATATAGATAGAAATAGATATTTCTTTCTCGATCAAAGCGGACACATGCCACCCAAATTCATTTAAGCCCTAGAAAGAGAAATTAGAGTTTCATAAACACTAGACAGAAGAGCAAACATAGGAGTCAAATACTCACTTTATGAGTCAGCACAAAGAGGAATTGTACGGCACACACTTGTTGCGTTGTACCATGAGGAGTTCATCTGACAGCTTAAATAATGGCGGGTTCATGGATATAAGTTTTAACCAGGGAAGAAAAGCTAGAGGTTTGCAAGCTGAAAACAAGACATCAAGTACAACAGAGCTTCACAAAGATAGAACAGTTGATGAGGTCCTTACAAAGTATAACAAAATAAGCTGCAGCAAATAACAAAGCAAACCCAGCACTTATGCATCTCAGCAAATAGAAAACACAAGAGAGACACAATTAATTGCATTGTACTTGCAAAAGAGATATATAGAGATATCATGTGAACTTTTCATAGATAGCATACCTTTTTTTCCCACCAACAGACACTGTGCAGTCCAGCAAACTTCAGAGCTAGCAACTAACACAGATAGCAGTTTTTTGCTGCAGTAGACATGCAACCATACATAGAGAACTAAGCTAAAACATGCATAGATACCTAACTAATTTAGATACGGTTATAATGAGCCACACTACTAGATTGCCATGACAATATCCTTGGCCGCTTTCAATTCAACCGGTCGGAGCCTAATAATCAACCCCTAAGGGCAGATGGGCAACTGATTTTCACATAGATAGAACAGTTGATGAGGTCCTAACAAATTATCAAAAAAAAACTGCAGCAATCAAATAACCACATCCAGCACTCATGCATCTCAGCAAATAGAAAACACAAGAAACACCCAATCAATCACATTACATTGCAATAGCGATATGAATAGATAGGATTTGAAGTTATTCGTAGATACCATTTTTTTTTTCTCCACCAAAAGACACTGGAGATCAATAGACACTGGGCAGTCGAGCAAACTTCAGAGCTAGCAACTAACGTAGATAGCAGTTTTTTGCTGCAGCAGACATGCAACCATAAAATAGAGAACTAAGCTAAAATATGCATACATACATAACTAATTTAGCTAATTTATATTTATATCATCCCACAGATTAGAAACTTGAACTACATCTTGTGGTTTCTTCAGATCAACAGAAAAACTGAGCTCATACTACCAGATTCAGTTCGGTAAAAAAGACAAAGAAAGAAGAGTGTAGAATCACACTCAAGCGAAGGAGAAAATCGATTCGAAATCCATACCAATACTTTTTAGCCCATCCAAAACTTGGCTAAGCCTCAGTGAAGTAAAAAGACAAAGAAAGAAGAGTGATATCTTCAGTTTCAGTCAGAAGCCAGAACAGACAGTTACTCTACAAAATGGTCAGAAGAAATCCCTGGGCAATCCAAAAGAAACATCATAAGAAAAACTAGGGAAGAACTCACTCAGATAAAATAAAATAGGGAAGAACTAGAGGATTGCAGTCTCAACATATGACATCAAGTAAAATAAAACTCCACATAGAACAGTTGAAGTCCTTACAGATCATAACACATTAAGCAAAATGATAACCCTCTTTCGACAGTATGCATCTCAGAAAATAGAAAATATAGGCGTCACCCTATCAATATCATTCTACTTGCAATATAGATATAAACAGATAGCTGTTTCCCAAATTCATTCAAGCCCTAGAAAGAGAAAATAACATAACATAGGAGTCATATACTCCCTTTATGAGCCAGCCATCAACGAGGAATTATACGTCACGCACTCATCGTCTTGTACAATGAGGACCTCATCCGAATTTATGCAGTCCAAAAGCTACAGCATAAAGAATGGCGATTCACGGATATAACTTTTAACTAGGGAAGAAGAAACTAGAGGATTGCAAGCTAAAAACAAGACATCAAGTACAACAGAGCTTAACATGATAGAACACTTGAATGAGGTCCTTAGAAGTATACCAAAATAAGTTGCAGCAATCAAGTAACCTCATCCAGCACTCATGCATCTCAACAAATAGAAAACACAAGAGACACCCAATACATCCTATTATACTTGCAATAGAGATATAGACAGATAGCATATATATTTTTATAACCAAAAGACACTGGAGGTCAATAGACACTGGGTCGTCCAACAAACTTCAGAGCTATCAACTAACATAGATATCAATTTTTAGCTGCACCAGACATTCAACCATACATAGAGAACTAAGCTAAAACATGCATAGATACAAAACTAGTTTAGATATGGTTATCATGAGCCCCACTGCTATATTGCCATGACAATGTCCTTGGCCACTTTCAATTCAACCGGGAGTAGCCTAATAATCAACTCCCTAAGGGCAGATGGGCAACTAGTTTTAAGATGCTGATAGCCATCACTTGCCATCATCGCCTCCAAATTGGAAGGAGAAGTAAGAAACTGTAGACATGCTTCCTTGAGTCCATTGCAGCTATGCTGCTCAGCTAAGGCCAAACTGGTTGCCACCATGTTGGCATCAATGTGGCTGCATAACTTGTGTTCGCATATAAGTTTCAGCCTTTCGATGTTGTACCTGTCTGCTGCCACGAGTAGATGGCCAGCCATCACCACATCAGGACGTGCTTCACCTTGATTGCAAGCCATCTGAAGAACAGGCAGTGAGTCGGTGTATATGAAATGGAGCAAGGACTTGAACACATCAGCTTCCATCTCATGGATCTCAATCGGACTACCGATATTCTCCTTCATGGAGCCGAGGAGTTCCGCCTTGAATACGGACGACCTAGCAGCGAGCACGGTCCTATGAGCCAAGAACTTCTCCCCGCCGACATGAAAGGTCACGTCTGCTCCATCCATGCTCTCTAGGAGGTTGCTGAAATGCCGATGCAAGTTGGTTGGAGGAACTGCAACAAACTGATTACCAATTGTTTCTTCACTGTGGATATCCTTCTTGAGAGTGAGATCACACTTGATGCTGAAACTGTCATCTATAATATGCCCCGCTTGCTCCAATTTCTCCAGATTAAGAAGGAGGCTCAAATTGCCTCCATAGAACTCTTGAAAAGCATAGTCCTTTTGAATCATGCCACCGAAGACGAACAAGGAAGTTGGCACTGGTAGACACCCCTTGTCAAGTACACTAAGACATCTGGCTTCCGCATTCACATCCTTAGCATCAGGAGATACACGAACCAGGGATATTCTACCAACATGCTCTCCTGCAACGTAACTGTTGGGGTAATACCTCAGAACCCAGTTGCCACCTCCAACGCTGAAAGGGGCAGAAGCCACGCACTCGTCGTTCTTGAACAGCAACTTCACTCTTGAGTATCCAGGTACCTTGAACACGAAAGACCTTTCCTCAGATACAGCTAAAATGGCGGCAGAAACCTTGCGCTGATCTGCCATTCCGGAGGTTGGCTCTGTAGCTAGGGCGGGATGGATAATGGCAGCCGGGATCGTGGGTCGGTGCCACGTCCCACGACCCAGAGACCCGGATCGAAGTTCGGGGACGAGTACGGAGCGACGAGATCGACAGCTGGAACCCCAAATGCCACGGAGGTGACCCGACCACGCTGAGTATAAGTAGCTGAACTGGGAGGTGGAGATGGAGGTGGGATGTGGAAGTGGCAGATCGAGGAAGACTGGAAGAGCACCGCTGCGTCTAGCTACTCGCCGTCGGCTGCTGGTGCGGTTCTAGGTCGGCGGAGCAGCAGCAGCTTAGGAGGAAGGGGAGTGTGAGAGAAGAGCAGGGCAGCAGCCAAATGGGGAAAGTGGGGAACGCGGCGGCGTGAAGAAGGTGCTCGCGACCTCGCGTGAGGTAGCTGACGGTCACGTGAGAAAATTTGTTGGGCTGGACTTATGTGGGCTTCAGAGACCAACAGCACAACAGCGCGGGTCCTTTTTTCTAAGCTACTCTCGCAATGACACGGTCATCGCCGTTGATGATGTCACAATGCTGCACTCCACGCGCGCCCACGTCGGATTCCACTGTTCAAAGAATAGTTCCCGTCACTTATCTCACCGTTCGCTCTCCATCGGACGGCCAGGAAGCTCCGTGTAACCGTTTTACAAAACAAACCCTCACAAATGGAGACACTACTCCGCATTCCAGATTTTAACGCTGCGAGGGACCCATTTGAAATTTCAGACAAAACCACGTCCTTTTTCGAAAAAATGCCCACAGAATTTCCCTCCCCTTTCTTCCTCGCGCGCGGCGCGGTGGCCGCCGACGTCGCCGACGCGCGCCCCCGCCGCTACGCGCTTCCCCCGTCAGATCCAAGCACTCCCGGAGCTTCGTCGTCGCGCACTCTCCATCTCCAGCGAGTTTCGCTTGCTGGGCCACAGCACACGCGGCGGAATCGACGCCGCAATGTTCCCGCTCCCTCCGCCGTGTCTGCTGCCCACCGGCGACGCTACGGCGACGAAAATGGGGCGGCGCCGCCGCTTTTGGGTAGCGCGCGTCGAGTCGCGTCCACCGCCCCTAGCCGTGCGTCCTGCGTCGCCGTGATTTGACGTCGGCGAGGTCGTCGCCGCCGCGGAAGCCGCCGCGCCCGCTCCGCCCACCAGTGATGTCACGCCAACGTCACGGTGGTCTGGGCTTGCCAAATGGGCTGCCTGTTGGGCCGGCCTGGTTGCTTTGCGGCTTCCTCGGGCCTTTTTGTTTTTTTCCTCTGTTTTTTTAAAATTTATCCAAAACTTTTGTAAGTTTTCAAATACAGCTCCAAACCAAATCAGCCCAATTTCAATTTTTTTTTAAACGACATATTCACTCTAAATACTTGGGACCTTTTCCAACATAATTCAAATCTTAAATTTTTATATAATACATTGTAAACTTATCTCACAAATAAATTTAGTTCAATAAAAAAAATGAAAATAAAATAGCACATGGTTTACATAATTTACAATACTTTACAAATATTAGCGTACTGCATTTAAACAACTTCCAAAAACTACTAAATGCTGCAAAAACAGTAACTTCTACTGTATCTCCTATTTTGAATATTTCAAACATTCAAATGCGTTCCAAAGCTGATCATTTTACAAACGTAAAGAAAGCATCGAATCTGAAAAACTCCCCGAGTTGAACAAATTTCGAAACCTAAACAATTTTTATCCCTAAGCTTTCTTTGCATTCTATTAATTATGCAGGCTGCACAGAAAAATACATGCTACCTATTTACAACAAAATACAAACATTTTTTTACATTTTAGTTAGCCAAATATTTATAGAAAACCTACATGCATTCCCTCCCATTCAATGGAGCCGAATTTACAAAAAAAAACTTATATACTGTATTTTCATTGATTATTCGGCTTAATTAAATATGGCATAACACAAACATAAACTTCCGTAAATTTGAATATTCCAAACTGTACAAGTTTTGGAGATACTCCAGCCAATAAATTCGCCCGAATTCTAACATTTTAGATTGAAAACTACTTACAACAAAATACAAACATTTTTTTACATGTGAACTTGCCAAATTTTTACAAGCAACCTAAATACATTCCCTCTAATTAAATGGAGTTTAATTTTAAAAAAAACTTACACACAGTATTTCCACTGATTATGGAGCTTAATTAAATATGGCAAAACACAAACATAAACCTACATGAATTCGAACATTTCAAACTGCTAAAATTTTAGATATACCCATTTTTCCAAATAAAACAAACATGTTTAAATAATTCAAATAGGGCATTATTTGAATAATTTTATGAAAAAAAACAACCACAATTGAGCATTCCAACTCAAATTCTAAATTTTCATGCTTCAAGGAAAAAAAATCGATCTCGAACATTTTGCAAACACTAAAAGAATTTAAATTTGAATAACTTCCAAATTGTACAACTTCTAAAATCTATTTGAGAATTCCAACTCAAATTTCAGATTTACATATCTTCCAACTTTACATGCCTTCCAACTCCGAACAATTCGTAAACATTAAAATAATTCAAATTTCAGTACATTCCAACGCGAACAATTCTTAAATTCACAACTTTTTCCAAGCGCAAACTTCCTTCAATTCAAATAATTTTTAAATGTCTTCCTCTTAATGTTTCCACTTCGTAGATACAAACATCTTTCGAGATACAAACTTTAACATAAATTATTGCCAAGGGCGCGGCGTGCCGCCGCGACAAAATTCAACTCCCTACTTCTCCTTGTTCACCACACAGGAAAAAGTAAAGGAAATGAAAGAAGAAAAAACATCTGTACACTATTTTGAAATTTGAAAAAATGGCAAGTAAGCAGTTTTTCGTTATTTTAATTTTGTGTTTTTTTGAAATGTTTTGAAATGGTGTGTTCGAATATTTTTTTTGAATGGTAGACATGTTGGTTGTTTTTTTTTTGTCTTCGCAAACTTGTTTGAATTTGTTTATCGGTTTATTTCAAAAGGTAGAATGAAAGTTTGGAAATCGTTGGAATTTTTTTTAAATGATTTGATAGTGGAGATTGTTCAAATTTTGAAAACCATTATTGATTTTATGAGCTGGACTATTTGGAATTTATGAAAATTTTCTTTTACTGCTTACCGAATGAGCAGGTTTGAAAGTCGTATGATGGTTTGAAATATTCAAATTTGTATTGTGGGTTTGAATTATTAAATATGATTGTTTTTCCTATAAAATATAGTTCCATGTTGTCATTTTTGTTGTTGTTTGACACCATGATTAGAGGGAACGTATTATTGTGAGAATTATTAAAATATGTTCTATAATAAAGGGAAATTGAACTTTTATTTCCTATAAATTTTTGTAACAAATTGTGTGTCCAAATTCTTTTAAACTTATAGAAAATGTGTAATATTTTATTGGGGGGGAGGGGGGGTGGGGATTTTGCGCGTCGTCACGCCGCGCTTTTGCTGACAATTTGTTGTGGTAGTTTGTGTTTTTTTTTGTGTGTTATATATATTGTAAGGAAAAGCGATAGTTATAATTTGAATTTGTATTTCGTTGAAATTTTCATTTAATGAAGCAGTTTTTTTTAAATGTTAGTGTATAAGTAGGTAGATTTAAGTTATACTGCTTCTAAATATGTTATATAAATCGGAATGGTTAAATATAGTTCGATTTTGTCATAATTTCATTTTTTATCACCATATTTAGAGGAAATATATTATGGTTGTGATTAAATATTATGTTTTATGTAATTTAAATTCTTGGTTAGAGGAGATGTAATGTGTTAGGAACTATTAAATTCGAAATGATTTTGAGAGGAAAAATAATTTAAGATTTCTTGAAATGCGCATGTAATTAAGCATTACTTTAATTTCATTTAGTTTTTAAAGAGAGGTAAGTTTAGTCCGAGCATTTAGTAAATTGAATTTCATAATTGGAATGAGTTTATTTATATGCTATTTTGCAATATTTATGTTTGTGCTATTTTTTTTGTAGGTTTTTTGAATTAAATTTTGATTTATGTATTTTGTAAATTACGAATGGCTTTATTGTTTAAGATTTGTTTAAGATTTGAAATAACTTAAAATGTCGCGAAGTAGTTGCAATGGCTTTCTTTATTTTGGCATTTTTTTATTGTAATTTGGTTTGAGTGGATTTGGAACCGTTTGTCAAAATTTACTGGTTTTAAATTTTGTTCTAAAAATTGTTATTTTTTTTTGGAAATTGTAGAGGGAAAAAAAAAGGCCGAGCCGGCCGCGCAGCGCGGTGGCCCGGCCCATCAAGCGGCCCAGCCCAGCTCAGCCGCGCGGTGACGTCAGCGGTGACGTCACCGGGGTGGTGGCTCGGCCGTGGCGGCGCGGCGGCCACCGGCGGCGAATGACGGCGTCCCAGCACGCGTGCCTGGGCGCGCTGGGTGCGTGTCGTCGCGGGGAGGACTTTGGCGGCGCCGCCGCCCTCTATTGGTTGCCGGAGAGGCGCCGGCGGTGGTGAGAAGCGGCGGAGGACGGCTGCACGGCGCCGGCGTTCCCGGCGCGGCCAGGGCGCCCCGGGAAGCGATCCGCAGCGAGGATGTAGAGGGCGCGCCGGCGATCCTCGTGGTGGCCTGCGTTGGGTCCGGGAAGCGGCGAGACGGCGGTGATGCGCGGCGGCGCGACGGCGGCGACGGCGCGGTCGCGGGAGGAAGAGAGGAAGAGGAGGGAGGCCGTGGTCTGAGGTAGTTTTGCAAAAAAGTCCCTGAAAGTTTTTGAAATTTCGTATGGGTCCCTGTCCGCGGGAATACTGGACTGCGGGTTCGATTTCACGTAAAGTGAGGGTTTTTTTGTAAAGCCGACACGGGCGCGTTCCGCGGGCCGTCCGATCGGGGACGGACGGTGGCACAGTAGCTACTGTTCCAGCTACAGTGCCCGCGGCCGTCTCCTGGCCGTTGGATCGCCGATCGGACGGCGCGGATGAGGCCTGGTACTGCTACGTCGCGGCACTGTAGCGCTACAGGGGCCGATCTTCTTCACGCTTTTAAAATTCTTTGGAACATTTTTTTGTAAAAATTGAATTAATTTTGGAAATGAGAAAGCGTGCAATGTGTTTATTTTTTTTGTTTTCTGAAACGTTTTGAAAAGGTCTGTTTGAATATTTTTGAATGGTAGACGTGTTTTTTTTTCAAGTTTGTTTGAATTTGTTTGGAGATTTGTTTCGGAAGGTACAGGGAAAAAGTAAAGGAAATGAAAGAAGAAAAAACATCTCTACACTATTTTGAAATTTGAAAAAATGGCAAGTAACCAGTTTTTCGTTATTTTAATTTTGTGTTTTTTTGAAATGGTGTGTTCGAATATTTTTTTGAATGGTAGACATGTTGGTTGTTTTTTTTTGTCTTCGCAAACTTGTTTGAATTTGTTTATCGGTTTATTTCAAAAGGTAGAATGAAAGTTTGGAAATCGTTGGATTTTTTTTTAAATGATTTAATAGTGGAGATTGTTCAAATTTTGAAAACCATTATTGATTTTATGAGCTGGACTATTTGGAATTTATGAAAATTTTCTTTTACTGCTTACCGAATGAGCAGGTTTGAAAGTCGTATGATGGTTTGAAATATTCAAATTTGTATTGTGGGTTTGAATTATTAAATATGATTGTTTTTCCTATAAAATATAGTTCCATGTTGTCATTTTTGTTGTTGTTTGACACCATGATTAGAGGGAATGTATTATTGTGAGAATTATTAAAATATGTTCTATAATAAAGGGAAATTGAACTTTTATTTCCTATAAATTTTTGTAACAAATTGTGTGTCCAAATTCTTTTAAACTTATAGAAAATGTGTAATATTTTATTGGGGGGGGGGGGGGGGGGGGATTTTGCGCGTTGTCACGCCGCGCTTTTGCTGACAATTTGTTGTGGTAGTTTGTGTTTTTTTTTTGTTATATAGATTGTAAGGAAAGCGATAGTTATAATTTGAATTTGTATTTCGTTGAAATTTTCATTTAATGAAGCATTTTTTTTAAATGTTAGTGTATAAGTAGGTAGATTTAAGTTATACTGCTTCTAAATATGTTATATAAATCGGAATGGTTAAATATAGTTCGATTTTGTCATAATTTCCTTTTTTTATCACCATATTTAGAGGAAATATATTATGGTTGTGATTAAATATTATGTTTTATGTAATTTAAATTCTTGGTTAGAGGAGATGTAATGTGTTAGGAACTATTAAATTCGAAATGATTTTGAGAGGAAAAATAATTTAAGATTTCTTGAAATGCGCATGTAATTAAGCATTACTTTAATTTCATTTAGTTTTTAAAGAGAGGTAAGTTTAGTCCGAGCATTTAGTAAATTGAATTGCATAATTGGTATGAGTTTATTTATATGCTATTTTGCAATATTTATGTTTGTGCTATTTTTTTTGTAGGTTTTTTGAATTAAATTTTGATTTATGTATTTTGTAAATTACGAATGGCTTTATTGTTTAAGATTTGTTTAAGATTTGAAATAACTTAAAATGTCGCGAAGTAGTTGCAATGGCTTTCTTTATTTTGGCATTTTTTTAATTGTAATTTGGTTTGAGTGGATTTGGAACCGTTTGTCAAAATTTACTAGTTTTAAATTTTGTTCAAAAAATTGTTTTTTTTTTGGAAATTGTAGAGGGAAAAAAAAGGCCGAGCCGGCCGCGCAGCGCGGTGGCCCGGCCCATCAAGCGGCCCAGCCCAGCTCAGCCGCGCGGTGACGTCAGCGGTGACGTCACCGGGGTGGTGGCTCGGCCGTGGCGGCGCGGCGGCCACCGGCGGCGAATGTCGGCGTCCCAGCACGCGTGCCTGGGCGCGCTGGGTGCGCGTCGTCGCGGGGAGGACTTTGGCGGCGCCGCCGCCCTCTATTGGTTGCCGGAGAGGCGCCGACGGTGGTGAGAAGCGGCGGAGGACGGCTGCACGGCGCCGGCGTTCCCGGCGCGGCTAGGGCGCCCCGGGAAGCGATCCGCAGCGAGGATGTAGAGGGCGCGCCGCGATCCTCGTGGTGGCCTGCGTTGGGTCCGGGAAGCGGCGAGACGGCGGTGATGCGCGGCGGCGCGACGGCGGCGACGGCGCGGTCGCGGGAGGAAGAGAGGAAGAGGAGGGAGGCCGTGGTCTGAGGTAGTTTTGCAAAAAAGTCCCTGAATTTTTTTGAAATTTCGTATGGGTCCCTGTCCGCGGGAATACTGGACTGCGGGTTCGATTTCACGTAAAGTGAGGGTTTTTTTTTGTAAAGCCGACACGGGCGCGTTCCGCGGGCCGTCCGATCGGGGACGGACGGTGGCACTGTAGCTACTGTTCCAGCTACAGTGCCCGCGGCCGTCTCCTGGCCGTTGGATCGCCGATCGGACGGCGCGGAGGAGGCCTGGTACTGCTACGTCGTGGCACTGTAGGGCTACAGGGGCCGATCTTCTTCACGCTTTTATATATAGTTAATATACGCATTTTTTTAGAGATCGCAATACTGGAAATCCACTTTGACTCCTGGTGCATACGCTCTTGTTATTATTTTCAAAATTAAAAAATATGAACTTCGAAAAAATCTGAACAAATTTGCGCATAAACAGATACACGTTTTCAACATTTGTGCAAAATTTCAGAAGGAAATGACACTTTTTGTGGTCTGTGCAAAAAGACGAAATATTTCGGACACATATTTCGTCTTTTTTGCACAAACCACAGAAAGTGTTATTTCCTTCCGAATTTTTTTACGAATGTTTAAAACTTGTATATTTTTGTGCCCAATTTTTTCCAGATTTTTTCGAAGTGTTTTCATATTTTAATTTTTTTGAAACAATAACAGGAGCATATGCACCCGGGAGGCAAAATGCCTCTCTTTTTTCAATATGGACTACATACGGAGCAAAATGAGTGTATATTTGTATGTAATTCGTATTACAATATCTGAAAAGTTTTATATTTAAAACGGAGAGAGTGTAACAGGAAACAGAGTAACATCTCAAAAAGAAGGTACTCCACAGACTAACAACGCGTATGCTCAGGTACTCAGATGGTAAGTTTCGAAATGCAGTAAAAATTGTGAAGTTTGAACAAAACACAAGTGTTCTGTTTGGATATATAATAGTATTAAACATGGTCTAGTGATCAGAACGTCCTAATAAGAACCGCAATAATACACGCGACTCGTACTCACGCTTGGAAAGTATCGGAATGCTCGACTGCTCATTGCTCCACCTCGTACTCACGTGTATTCATCCTATGAGATGCCGAGTCCAGTATAACAAGCAGCTTGGGTCTGGCTGCGATCAGGAGCCCAGATTCTGCAAGAATATTGTCTAGATAAAGCAATAAAGCATGTTGACGATATCACGCTGCGTGCCTGCCGGGATCAGGCAAACATTCGCAGAGTTGCAGCGGCGGACGGGGGACGGCGATCTCTCGATTCCGAGTCCCTGATCCCATGACGAAGAGAAGACACGCCCATCCATCACGGGCAACACAACCAGTGCATACAGACATACCAAAGGGCCTAGCTGGCCAGCTCTAGCTAGGTACTCTGTTCACAAGTTCAAGTTGTTCAGCAGGGAACATGGCATCAAAATGTTATCTCGGGGATGGACTAGGATACCGCTGCTGACCCACAGAGGCTAGAGCCCCAGCAGAGCGAAATGCTCTCGTTGCTACTACTAGCAACTCTGTGTGCTGGTCTCGAGATTTTTTTACAATTATAACCACTTGTCCACTTGACCTCAAAATCCCGTTTCTTAATTAAAAAAAACAAAAGCGAGCTATAGGGAGCTCGGAAGCAACAAGCAATTTTCGCTTACTGCATTGCTTCTCTTTATGTACCCAGTACACTCATTCAGCAAGATGAGAAAAAATTGATGCGCTTAAATGTGACCGCCGAGAAAGACTTATCACTAGTACAGATCGGGTAAACGCACACGGGCGACTTTGACCATCGCACGCGAGTATAAAACGTACGAGTATCTGCATTGAAGCTATATTATACGACACATCAGATAAGAGTATCTGGGTGATCTGCAATGGATAAGCGTTGGCCTGTCTCTTTTATTTTCATGGAACTCGAGTTACTTAAAATGACAGTACACAAGTTCAATGATAGCTTTGAATGAGATTGCAGAAACTACAAAAACATTGAACTATCGAGAGTACCCAGCTTCAACCAAGTTAAGCCAAGTCATGGTCATTATCATGGGTAGGAAGGCGTGAACCACGCCGGCAGCGGCCAGCTCCGGTGCTGCCATAGACCCTCGACGTCCTCCACTGCGCCGCTCTTGAGGCAGAACACGCCAACGCCACGCTGGCCGTCATCGTAGCGGCTGGCCGCGTTCTTCCACGAAGATGTCCGGCTCAGACCGTCCTCGGTGTAGTAAACCTGGCCGGCCTTGAGCTCTGGGTGCAGCCTCGTCGACAGGCACAGCGACTCGTTCGCCCCGACGAACAGCCCCGCGTCGTCGACGTTGTCCGTCTCCTTCCACTGCGCTCTGTCAAGGACGTGCACCTTGAATGAGCAAGTCCACCGGCCCGGGTTGTCGTGCTTTTCCGTTTTGAGCACAACCATCAACCGCCCACCCGGCGCCGCCACGAGGTACTTGCGGCAGATATACGGGTGGCCGCTGGGTCGGCCAGCATCGGCGTGACCGCCACGCTCAGGGGACACCGATGTTAAGGTAAATATAGTTATACTAAACTTTTATACTTTTCTTAATTTTTAAATATTGTGGTTTTAACAAATATACGTTTTATATTATTTAGCTACCATTGTTAACTATACAATGACATTTCTAAAAAAAATTAGAACTTTATGACTGTAGGGGAGGGCCCTACTGCCTCTAAATTAATAAGAACCCACAAGGGGCAATCAGAAGTTACATATTTACAGACGAGGTTAGATCAGTGTTTCCAGGTCTAAAAGCTATCAACTAAAGCGTTAATAAAAGAATGTTTATCCTCCTTAGTTCTATGAACCAAGAGCCGAAAGTTCTCCTTGAATCTAGCTGACCATGAAGATATTGCTGGCACAATTTCATTGAAGTAAAAATTATTCCTCTCCTTCCAAATGCTCCAAGCCGCAACAGAAAAAACATCTATGAACATGTCTTTTTTCCAATTATTTTCTAATTATTTTCCATTATCATTGAAACTTTATATGATTACGCAATTGTTTTTCCTTTGTGAGATATTACCGTTGACGAGATACAAAACTAAATTAAATGCGTAAACAAAAAATAAGAAAAAACACACGCATTGTTGATTTTTTACAATTGGTATATTATATAAACTATAGGTATTCTGTTTGTGAATGTTCTTCTCTGTTTTACTATTATTAATATATAATATATTGGTAGAGATTGCAATGTAAATAGCCTAGCAAATATCTTGACACAGCGTGAAGTGTATGGTTATGTAAGCAAATATATAGAAAATTCAAAAATATAAATTGAATAGGTAACCTATCTTTGGTAAGATCGGCCGCGTGCGCACCGCCATTATCAAACAACCATGGTGGACGGCTAGGTACACCGCCTGCAAAAGGAGAAGGGGTGATGACCAAACGAGGTGGAAATTAGGAGAGAAAAATGAAAGTGTGCATGTCTCAGGCGAGCTGGAAAGGAGAGGGAAATTAAAGTGTGCATGTCTTAGATGAGGTGGAAAGAAGAGTGAAATGAAAGTATGCATTTATTTTCATTTTTCGCTAGTTGCACTGAAATCACATATCTAAGAATACTAAGTTCTCTAGAATCCTTGCATTCTCCTTACTCCACATGCCCTCCAATAGAGTATTGACACCACATCAGGTGGACCCCACTCACCCCTCACTTTATAGTCACAACTCTTAAACTTAAGTGTGAAACAGACCATGGTGGACCCCACTCATCTCCCATTTTATAGTTCACAATTCTCAAATATTAAAAGTGAGTTTTAACAAAATTGTTGGATATATACACATGTCTTATATGTATCTGCCAAACTTCCGGTGAAAAAATGATATTCCCAGCTACACAAAAAGAAAATGTGTTTGTGAAATAGAAAAATAGCTCCATTTCCCTCTCAAATTTTCTCTTTTTGTATAGCCCAAAATACAAAATATATTGTTTACAAAAAATTTAGAGTACATACATTATGTACACGTACTTGTATTATTTATTTCAAAAATATTAGAACCTAGACATGTAGTTTTGATTTTTTTTTTAAAAAGAGATATAGTGAGTTCGGAACTATTGGCACTTTCCGACAACTCTTACCCTTTCTATGCCGCCAACACACACCATACGTTGCGCAACCTGTGCCACGCGATACCGTTTCTCGCCCTCCGCTTTCTTGAGCCGTATTCTACCAAAACAGCTATACCGGCGCAAATTTTGTCTGTCTCTCCGCACACATCTGGATGTCAAGCCCCCGGAACTATAGGGCACCTACATCCCCGACTTAACTCGATGCAATTGATTCAAATATGACAAGACATAATTACGCCAACTATTACATATTTTAGGATAACTTATGTCAGAAAAGTCTACTTGATTTTAAAACCTCGATGGCTAATCAAATCTTGGCTAATCTATCTCTCGAGTGTGCAATCTTCATCATATCGTTATTGTCTAAAAATTGTCAGAAATTTGTTCAAATTCTTTTTTGTTAAAATCTTCATACAACCATGTAGACAATTTATCTTTCATGACATTTCATAATTGTGTTCGTATCCTGATCGTCTAACTGGGTATCTGCAGGATTTAAGCTTTTTATGTGGGGTCAAGTTCTCTCTGTTGAGTGGTGTACTGCTAAACTTTGTTACGACTGACATAAGTGTTCTCTTCTCTACTTCTCTGTTTATATGAGAATGAGTGAGTGATTGTGCTGCAAAAGAGTGAGCCAGAGTTAATATTTTTCCATTATTGCTACTATTTTCTCGGAATGTTTCACTAAAAAAAAATGGTTTATCTATCATCAGTTGTATTAGAACTGACGCGGCAACGCGTGTCTTTTCCTTCTAGTATTTTCTATGGGAGGCACTGAACGTCCGCTTGCATTGGAATAAACTAGTGCAAGATGGTGTGAATCTGTAGTCAGGGGTTAGGGGTTAGACTCTGAACAAGCCAATGATCAAAGAAGAGGCCCAAGCAAGGGACGTAGCCTTGGCTCAAAAGCGGTGTAGACATATGTGAGAATTGCAAAGTACTCCCTCCGTACAAAAATAAGTGTCTCAAGTTTGCTCAAAAGTGAAGGTATCTAGAGTGTTTCATCTCACATTGATAAGAGAAAAGAGGTGAGGAGTAACTTATAAGGGGGAGTTGTTGGTATCTTCTAAAATGAAACGAGCACACAAGTAAGGTAGTCCACAACACATAGCGCGTGCGCTCAAATACATTGTTTTTTAGTATTTTTACCTGCTGGGTTGAGGATTATGTTTTGTAGGTACGACACTGTTCAGAATCAAATGACACTCACTGAGAAACTGTAGTGTTCTTCACACCGTCCGACAATACAGACACCAATTGGGTGATGGACATAGCCCAAGGGCCCGCTTGAATGTCGGATAACATTTCCGAACGGAAATATTTACTGGCGCTCTCTGATCCGTGATTTTACCCTGATCTAAGATCCATATTTTTTTTGAGGGAAGGCAGCGAGCACTGCTCCGTTTCATTAAGTGAGAACCAGGACAACTGAAAAAAAAGCAAAACAAAAACTACAACATGTCCTTATTTTGTGCTGGCCGTTTTGGCTCCTAAACGATGAACTCAAGGACGTCCCAAAACGCGCGTATGCCAGCCTCACTTCGTAGCCTACCTTGTCCCCATGCAGGCACGGGAACGTGTACTGGCGTTTCACAGTGCCGCTGGACCCCCGCCGCCGGAGGGGACGGTTGATGGATCTATGTCGATCGGTTTCGCTGGTCCTGCTCCGTCGCCGCTAGCCCAAGCCCGACCCGCGCGTACGGCACACGAGCTTGACCATTAATCCTGTGCATGCCTCCTGCCGCACAGTACCACATGACTACATGAGGGCAGTGTTTGCTTACACGTGCGATGGGTTCATCCGTAGTGTGGCAAGGCACCATTCTCCAAGGAAAACCAATAGTGCCGAGGCGACCGATCCGCATCTCAGGAGACCTACCTCTCTGATCAAATGATTTTCCTAGCAATCTGAGAATTAGAATCCTTAATGGCATTCGATCTATAGGATTGATTCCCTATTACGTTGCATAAGAACAAATTTGTACTACTCCCGCCGATACAAAATAAGTGTCGCGGTTCTGAACCGGGGTTAGTTCAAACCAGCGACACTTATTATGAATGGTTGCCTCCAGCATCATCAAAGTGGTAGTATAGGTTCGCTTTTTATGTGACCAAAATTTTCTTTCAATGAATTTTTCCGATACAAATGTTCTAATGCGTGTTTGGTTGGATCTTTGGCTTGCGAAGTTTGATCCTTGGCTCGTGAAGCTCGGATAATCTTAGTGGTTCGGTTTTTTTACTCTCATCATGTGGTTCGAAGAAAGCGACCCTTCACATGTTGATGTTCTGTACTAATTTTCATACTCCTCGGCATCAAACTGTATGGTAGCAAAAAAGATTGAAAGAGTGCCTCCAACCATATCATCGAAGTAATTTGACTAACCATATTAGTTCTTGGGTTGCTCCAATTGGGCTCTAGACTTTGAAGATTGAAGGACATACCCGCTCCGGAAAATGATAGCACGTCGGGTCCTAGACCCGGAATATCGCACGGTGCGCCAGACAGAGACAACGCGAAGCGGCGGCCGCCGCATATGTGAAAGGATCGTATGGCCACCTAGAGGGGGGGTGAATAGGTGCTACTCCAATTTTTAATTCTTTTTCGATTAGGGCTTGACTAAAAGGTAAATTCTCTAGATATGCAACTATGGTGAATTTACCTATATGACAAGTTAAGTCTAAACAAGAGAAGATACAAGTAGTAAATAACTAGAAAGGATTAACCGATAGGAAAGCACGCGGAGACAAGAATGTATTCCCGAGTTCCTCCTTTTTAGGGGAGTACGTCTCGTTGGAGGGGTGTGAGCTTCAAACTCAAGATGCCACAAAAGGCTTCACCCTATTCTCCGATGAACCTCGCACAAAAGCTCGGTCCACCTTTCTTTATCGGAATCCTCCAAAGCGGAATCCGGAGCACAAAAGCTCGTTACAACAACTTGAGGCTCAACCCACAAAAGGATTGGGGGCTCTCAATCACCAACAACACCTGCTACACAAAAGTAACAAGCAAGTGAGAACAACAAGATGCCTAGGTTTTCCTAGTGGAAACCCTAGGCTCGAATCCCTCAAGTGAATGAGGGGGAAATGAAGAACTGCTTGGTGAAGTTGTGGATCCGGGCCTTCTCCTTCAATCCTCCAAATATGAGTGAGTTTGGGTGGAGGGATTGAAAGATCTAATGATTCTTCAGCTTGCAACAATGGTGTTCTTTAGATCTAGAAGCCCTGCTCGTTGAAGGTAGGAGAAGGCCTATAAATACTCTCCTCAGAAATCTGGCCGTTGCAGTTGAAAAATGGCCGCAGCGGTAGTACCGGGCCTCAGCCGGTACTACCGACCGGCGCAGGGTCAAAGTCATCTTCGATGGTCAACTGTCCCTCGCACACCGCCCGCAGCGGTAGTGCCGTCCATCTCAACGCGGTAGTACCGCACTACCCGGTAGTACCGGACAACTACCGGGCCAGTGCCGCAAATAACAAGCGCGTATCCAGTACCGAAAATAGATGTTCAGCGGTAGTACCGGGCCTCAGCCGGTACTACCGGCTGGAACAAGAAAATGCTCCTTTTCTTCCTTGATAAAAACCTGGGCATATACAAAATGTATAAACAAGTTCCTGCAACTATTTAACACCCAGATTAGTCATCTAATTGTGTTGTCGACAAACATCAAAACTTAGAGAAATGAAATGCTCTTTCAATCTCCCCCTTTTTGGTGTTTGATGACAACACAATTAGTAGCTCCACCAGATTTGCAAAAGATAAGCGGGCTCCCCTAGATATGTGCATTATTTGAATGTTTGCCTTTGAATGCAAAATACACACTCATCCAAACGGGCGGAGCTCCCCCTATATTTTACAAGCCATGCAAGTATACACGATCATCATAAATAACAACTTGCACAAGATAATATAAGGAGTACTAGAACGAACATATTACAAACCATAGTCTTAACACGTCTTACACCGTGCAACAAAGAGATAGTTCAAAACAAATATCCAAATAAAGCTGAAACACAAGCGTCAAAGATCAATAGAAGGGCAAGCTTGTGTTCCATCCCATGCAAATCCCACGAAGCAACCTAATAGAACACAATCTCCCCTTTGTCGTCGAAACGCCAAAAAGGGAGGAGTGCGAAGCTACACGTCCCAAGGGGCATCAAGCTCCACCAACGTCAAGCTTGTGTTCCATCCCATGCAAATCCCACGAAGCAACCTAATAGAACACAATCTCCCCTTTGTCGTCGAAACGCCAAAAAGGGAGGAGTGCGAAGCTACACGTCCCAAGGGGCATCAAGCTCCACCAACGTCATGGTGGGAAGAGGAAGAAGGCTCTAAGAACCGAGCGCCACCAGGAGGAGCATCATCATCGCTCCAGAAACCTTGCTTGGACACCCATAGATGCTTCGGTGTGATGTTTTCTTCAGAACCATCGGAGACGTCAACGTTCATAGACTTCATCATAAGCTTCTGACGGTGAGCTGCCTTCTTGTGAAACACATGAGCTTCATACAGACGGTCCTCTAGATCAAGCTTGAAGCAAAAGGCCCATTTCATTTTGATTTGCAGTTTCTTGAGCCAAGACGGTTCCTCAAAAGGAGGGACTCTCCCACTAGCTGTAGGATCTCCAGCAGTCTCCTGAGTAGCAGCAGCATCAGCAGCAGCAGCAGCAGCAGCAACAACATCAGCCGGTGACTTTGGCGGATCATGGGCCTTGACACGAAGCTGCTTTGGATTGAAGGTCTTGATAGGGCTACCATCTTGCATGATGTCTTCACGGAATTCTTGGAACCACTTGTGACGAATGAGCTTCATGATGTAAGGCCCATAAATGGGGGCCCTCCTATCGATGACCGTGTTCCACAGCTCATTGTGCATAAAATCCATAACATCCAACTTGTTGCCGGTACCTTGGTTGTCCTTGGAAAGTTTGAGAAGGTCAAACATGAAGCCATGCACTTGGTCAAAATTTCCCACGCGAGGAGCAATGGTCTCACGATAGATACGGTGCAGAATCTCAAACTCACGGACAAGGTGCGCCGATTGGCCACAAGTACCATACTTCATAGTGATGGGTTGGAGAACCTTCTTGTCACTAGAATAGTCGCCCTCATGGCAACGCCAACCACAAGGTTCACTTTCTCCCTTGTCATCATATCCTAAGAGTGTGGCAAATTCCTTCAAGGTGGCTGAGAACTTAGTGCCCTTGGTCATCCATGTGAGAGTTCTTTCATCATTGGTGTCAAAATACACGGTTGAAAAGAATTGGATGATGTAGTACTCGATAAATGGTTGATGAGCCTTCATGATATCTATCAACCCAAACTCTTCACACATTGCTAAAGTGTCATCAAAGTAACCCTTGTGCTTTGGATCTCTCACCCATGACATGTCAATTGAGTGTTGAGTAACAACCTTGTAGTTCTTGTGGAGATAAATTTCCTTGTAAATCCTCTCTTGGTCATTGGTGTAGAAGTGAGGGTGACGGACTTGGGGAGACCGTTCAGTTGTATAGGGATTCTCTTCACGAAGATTTTGATAGTCGGTGTTTGTCCAAAGATGAAGAGCCTTGCGGACAGGGAGCTTCCTTGGATCCTTAGCAGCAACAGCCTTGGGCTTAGAGCGAGTCCGGGCAGTGGACCTAGCAGGCATCACTTCTTCTTCCTCAACATCCTCAAGGTCCTCTTCCAAAGTTCTCCTTTTCTTGTAACCATTCTTCTTAACACGACTAGCTGCGAAATATAGCACATAGGTAGGGAGGGAATGTAGATAAGTGCACAAGTTCAAGGAACATTAAAACAAGCCTAGTCATCAGGTGAAAACAGGGGTTGATAGGGTTTGATTTGCTCCAGGCGGTAGTACCGCGTCAGTTCCGGTAGTACCGGGTTGCCGGGTCAACGAGGAACTGAAGCAAATCGAGCACATCTACCAGAAAGTTTTCACTAGATCACTAGAGGTGCCTAACCCAGGCCTAAGAGATCCAATACACCGAGTTTAACCGAGCAAACGGAGCTACTAGTAGAAATCCCTAAATGCACCTAGGTTTCCAGATTTGAAAACGAAAAGGGTGCGAAAAGGGAGATTTACCAGAGGCCATCGGAGGGATCGAGGTGGGGAACGCTCCCAACGGAGCAGATCAGGCCTGGGACGGCAGATGACGGCGGCCGGGGGCGGCGGCCGGAGTGGATCGTGGAGGGGGCAGCGGTGTTTGTGCGGGGAGGATGAGGGAATAACCCCCAGCCCGACCCCGCAGTGATATGTGAACAACGCCTCGCCCGGTACTACCGGTCTCCACCCGGTACTACCGGGGCCTCCTCCGAAACTCCAGTTTTCCCTTTTTATTTTGAAAATGAACTTGTGCGAGATAGAAATTGTTTTGTGAGATAAGAAAGGTATAGGGTTAGATCGACACAAACTGAAGATGGTACTTCATACTCAATGTGCAAGAAGCAAACACACATGAAACCAAATTGAGCATGTTTTCCATAGGAGCACTAGGTAGACAAATAAAAAACCAAATAACACCACCTCTTCAAAAAGAAGAGGGTGGTGGCCAAGGCCACCATGTTAGAGTTTATGGCGTGACACCGCGAAGATGTATCTTGGGTTCACAACCAATACTCGTCATTTAAGCTCACAATTCATCGAACGAATATAGAGAGGCAAATGAGTTCTTTAATATCGGCATAATGGGGGGAGGGATAGTCCAATGGATTAGGACCGCACTCCCCCTATGTCCATGCCTACACCTAAACCAAATTACTATTGTCTAATATGGGTAGGTATGCAAGAAGTCCACTAAGTCCAATTGCTTATGTCCACCACATTTAGTTCTCCTCTCAACTCCTTGAATCTTGCTTCACCAAGAGGCTTTGTGAACATATCGGCGAGTTGATGCTTGGTGTTGACATAGTTGATTGCAATATCACCCTTTCAACATGATCTCGAATAAAATGATACCGGATCTCAATATGCTTGGTCTTCCCATGAAGTACCGGATTGTGAGCAATTTTGATGGCACTTTCATTGTCACATAAAAGAGGCACTTTGTCACAAATGACACCATAATCCTTTAAAATTTGCCTCATCCATAATAATTGTGCACAACAACTTCCGGCGGCAATGTATTCGGCTTCGGTGGAGGACGAGGCCACACAATTTTGCTTCTTGGAAGACCAACTCACAAGAGACCTACCAAGGAATTGGCAAGTACCCGAAGTTGATTTTCTATCCATTTTGCAACCCGCCCAATCCGCATCCGAATAACCTACAAGATCAAAGCTTGTCCCATGGGGGTACCAAAGACCATAGTTAGGAGTATCTATCAAGTATCTTAGAATCCTTTTAACCGCGGTTTCATGACTTTCCTTAGGACTTGATTGGAATCTTGCACACATACCCACACTAAACATAATATCCGGTCTAGATGCACAAAGGTAAAGTAAAGATCCAATCATAGAACGATAAAGCTTGGGATCAACTTCCTTACCCTTCGGATCTAAGTGTAGATCCGCCTTAGAGTCCATGGGAAACTTATATGGCTTGGCGTTGTTCATATCAAATTTCTTGAGCATGTCTTGAATATACTTGGCTTGACATAAGAATGTTCCTTCACTATATTGGTGGATTTCAAAGCCAAGAAAATACTTCAATTCTCCCATCATGGACATCTCAAATTCCTTGGTCATTAGCTTAGAGAATTGATCACTAAATTCATGGTTAGTAGAACCAAAGATAATATCATCAACATATATTTGGCATACGAAAAGCTCTCCATTTATCCTTTTTGTGAAAAAGGTGGGATCGATTACCCCAATTCAAAACCATGGTCTACTAAGAACTCCTTGAGATGATCATACCAAGCACGTGGAGCTTGCTTGAGCCCATAAAGGGCCTTATGTAGTAAGTAGACATGGTTAGGAAATTTAGGGTCTTCAAAACCCGGAGGTTGTTTCACATACACTAATTCACTTAGTGGACCATTTAGAAAAGCACTTTTAACATCCATTTGATATAAGGTAATGTTATGAGTAGATGCATAGGCAATCAATAAACGAATAGATTCAAGTCTAGCAACGGGGGCATAAGTTTCACCGTAGTCGACTCCTTCGATTTGGGTGTAGCCTTGTGCAACCAATCTTGCTTTGTTGCGAATGACTTGACCATGTGAGTCTTGCTTGTTCTTGAATATCCACTTGGTTCCAATGACATTATGTGATGTGTCTTTGGGTCTTTCAACTAATGACCATACTTTGTTGCGCTCGAAGTTGTTCAATTCTTCATGCATGGCCGCAACCCAATCCATGTCTTCAAGAGCATCATATACCTTGAGAGGTTCTAAGCTAGACAAACAAGAGACATGACCACAAAAGTTAGTTAATTGATTACGTGTGGACACACCCTTACGAATACTCCCAAGGATATTTTCTTTGTAGTGTTGGAGATGATCCAATGTTGATGCACGCCGAATGACTCGGCGTTCTATGGCTTGACCAATTGTTTCACCAACACGAACATCTTCATCATTTCCTTCATCTTGTTCATGGTCAACCCGAAGTGGAGTTCTTGGAGATGGGGGTTCATCATGTTCTTGTTCTCCACTAGAGTTGGGTGGGTCTTGACCATTATCTTGCTCATGTGGATGACTATCATGATCTTGTTCTTGTATAGCTTGTTGATCAATGGTTGAGGTGGATGGTTCAACTTGAGTAGAACTTGTTCCTTCTTCTTGAGTGTCCATAATAGGTTCTTCAATAGGAATAAGTTCCCCTATGCCCATAGTTCTTATGGCTTGAGGTGGAGGTACATCACCTACATTATCATGATCAATATGCTCCGCTTGGGAGCCATTATCCTCGACAAACTCCACATTCATAGATTCTTCAACACATCCGGTGGATATGTTGTAGACCCTATAAGTATGGGAGTTTGCGGCATATCCAACAAAAATACCATCAAAAGTTCTAGATTCAAATTTAGCAATTGGGCAACCTTTAATGTAAACATGGCATTTGCATCCAAATACGCGAAAGTAAGAGACATTTGGCTTTTTACCGATAAGGAGTTCATATGGTGTCTTTTTCATGAGAGGACGAAAGAAGAGCCGGTTGGAGTAGTGGCAAGCGGTATTGATGGCTTCGGCCCAAAAGTTATATGGGGAATGAAATTCGGCCAACATAGTTCTTGCCATATCAATAAGAGTGCGGTTCTTCCTTTCGGCGACACCATTTTGTTGGGAGTATAAGCAGCGGAATATTGGTGTTGAATGCCTCCCCACTTAGGAAATCATCCATAGTGTAATTCTTGAACTCCGTACCATTGTCACTTCTTATTGCCAAAATCTTGGAGTCATATTGGCGTTGAACTAAGGTTGCAAAGTCAATGAATACTTTTGAGTTTCACTCTTCCTCTTGAGGTAGAAAGTCCAACAATATCTTGTATAATCATCCACAATCACCAAACAATATTTCTTGCCACCAAGACTATCATATGTGGGAGGCCCAAAGAGATCCATATGAAGGAGCTCCAAAGGCCTCTCGGTGGAGATAATGCTCTTCTTGGGATGATTCTTTTCATGCATCTTTCCGGCTATGCAAGCACTACAAGGACGATCTTTGGAAAAATTAACATCGGTTAGTCCTACCACGTGTCCACCCTTCACAAGAGTTTGCAAATTTCTCATACCGACATGGCCTAGCCGGCGATGCCAAAGCCAACCCTTGTCGGATTTAGCCATTAGACACGTGGCGATTTGAGTGGTCTCTTTCGAGAAATCGACCACATACAAACCGTTTACACGAAATCCAACAAAGGCTACTTTAAGAGTTTGAGTGAAAAGGATGGTCACGTGGTGTTTATTAAAGATAACGGTGTAACCGACATTGCATAATTGACCAACGGAAAGTAAATTATATGAGAGAGATTCAACAAGTAGGACCTTCTCAATGGATAACTCCGGAGTGATCACTACATTGCCATATCCCAATACCTTAAGTCTTGCATTATTCCCGACGGTGACATGAGAAAATGTGAGTAATTGATTCAATAGGCCCTTTACTACTTCTTTGCTTCCGGTCATGTGAGAAGAGCACCCACTATCAATGAGCCATGAAGATCCACCGGAAGAAAAGTCCTACAAAGAATCAAGTCTTTGTTTTAGGTACCCATTGTGAAATGGGTCCTCTTTTGTTAGTCACAAGGGTCTTTGGAACCCAAATAGCATAGTGATAATCATCTCCATATGAAGTGCCAACATATTTAGCAAAAACACAACCATCTATAGATTTCATAAGAACATATGAAGGGTTGTATTTTCCCGCAAAGTCATTGTGAGTGGCATTGCCCCTTGTGGCATCACCACTCGCAATGGTAGTCTCTTTTGCTTGTGCGGGCTTGGCATTCTTCTTGTTCGTGTTCTTCTTCTTCTTCTTGGCAACATAACCAAGACCCTCTTTCCCTATGTGAGGCTTTTGCGCTTGCAAGAGCTCATAAAGAGGTTTCTCACCTTGAGGGCTAGAGGCCTTGGCAAGTTCATTCTTCAACCTAGCATTTTCCTCAATGATATTTGCATGATCACAAGAGCAAGTAGAGGAGCTAGGTTCATCAATTTTAGTAGATTGTATTTGAAGTTGTTCAAAAGACTTGGTGAGAATAGAGTGTTCACTCTCCAAGGCCTTGTGAGCCTTGGTGAGCGACCCTAACTCATCGGCTAGTCTATTATGACCAACACCAAATACGACCTTTTGTTTCTCTAAAACATTGTATTTAGCAATAGCATGGTCACGTTCTTTAATGATCTTAGAAAGAGTTTCATTTTGAGATTCATCAAGATTCTCAAGCTTCTCCTCAAGAGAAACTCGAAGTTCATGCTCTTCCTCAATCGCCTCGGTAAGGGAAGCGATCTCATTAGCATATTCTCTTTCTAGTCTCCCCTTTTCTTTAAGGAGATCTTGTGCGATGCCATATTGACTCATAAGAATCTCAAGCCGAATCTTGCTTTCACCTTGCAAGTTAGTCATCAAGAAATCCAAAGCAACATTTTCTTCCTTAACTCTAAGACTCATAAATTCATGCATTTCATTCATAGTCTTAGGAGGAAGGGAAGGTGATACCTCGGAGAGCTTGGCCATGAGACACGTAGCGGATTTGGTGGTGACATTATCATTGGGGGATTCAAAGAGAGAAGGGGTTGTCGATGAAGCAATGGCTAAAGCGGCCACTTCACTTGTGGTTGTTTCTTCTTCATCACTCTCATCCCCGGACATATATTCCTCTCTCACCACCAACACCTTGGAAGGTAGCTTCTTGTTGGGATTGAACTTCTTGAAGTAAGGCTTCGTGGGAGAAGAACTTGACGCTTCCTTGCGAATGAGTCTTCCTCCATGTTCTTCACGGTTCTTGTAAGGGCATTGGGCAACATAGTGGAATTGATCTTGACAATTGAAGCAAGTCTTCATTTTTGGGTTGCCTTCCTTGTAGCCTCTTGCTTTATGCTTTTTATCCACATAAGCTTTAGCTTTAGATGGATTTTTCCAAAAGTCCTTCGCCATGAGAGCCACATAATCTCTATGAGCACCCTTGAGTTCCTCGGGTGCCAAGTAACTTCCCTCTTCATGATCTTGGTCTTCATCTAGTTCCACAACCTTGGCCTTCAAAGCAAGTGAGGAACTTTGGGCCATTCCAAGAGCTCGGGCACGAGAGTCTCTAGCAATTTGAGCTCGGACCTTGTAAGATTGCATCTCTTGCATGACTTCATTTGAGGTCAAGAGGTCATAGTTGTGCTTCCCTTGGAGACTATTCAAGTCGTTCTCTTCAAACGGCATGAGGGCATTCACATACTTCCTCTTGATGTAAGTATCATCCACATGTTTAGCACCAAGGTCTCTAAATGCGGTAGCAAGAGCCTTGAGCCTTTGATACATCTCCTCATGAGTTTCATCATCTTTCTTGTAGAAGCCTTCAATTTGATTGCTCATGGCTTCATATCTATTTCTTCTCATGCTCTCATTTCCAACAAACACCTCCGTGAGATTGTTCCATGCTTCCTTGGCGGTGGTGCAATCTTCAATGTGATGGATGTTCTTTTCACCCACGGCAACACGGATCACATCAAGAGCGGTGGAATTTAGTTGAGCTTCAACTTCTTCTTTCCTTGTCAAGTCATTTTCATCCACCGGCTTGAATCCATCAACAATGATCTTCCAAAGACCTATGCAACCACTTTTCAAGTGAGATTTCATAGAAGATTGCCAACGGGTAAAGGAAGATGCATTAAGACTAGGTGGAGCTCCTCTTAAGTGAATAGGAGGATGAGGCACGGGTAGGTCGGGAGAGTATGCAAAAGGAACTCTAGCATGCTCTCCCTTCCCATTAGGTGTTTTAGGTGGGATTCATTTTTATTTGAGTTCACCCCCGCTTTCTCTTCGACACTTACATCCGAGGGCTTCTCCTTAGGAGGAGCCTCCGGAGTTAGGGAGGAGTCGATACCCTTTGCCACCATGAGTTGCTCTAACATTTTGCGCAACTCTCCCATTTGAGTATCCATAGAGGACTTCAAGGAAGTGAAGTCCTCCACGGAAACAGAAGTGGGAACGATGGTGTCATCGGGTATCTCATTCCCATGTTCGTCGAGGGCCATATTTCTCTTAGGCGGTTAAGCCCGAATAAAGAGCCGAGGCTCTGATACCAATTGAAAGGATCGTATGGCCACCTAGAGGGGGGGTGAATAGGTGCTACTCCAATTTTTAATTCTTTTTCGATTAAGGCTTGACTAAAAGGTAAATTCTCTAGATATGCAACTATGGTGAATTTACCTATATGACAAGTTAAGTCTAAACAAGATAAGATACAAGTAGTAAATAACTAGAAAGGATTAACCGATAGGAAAGCACGCGGAGACAAGAATGTATTCCCGAGTTCCTCCTTTTTAGGGGAGTACGTCTCGTTGGAGGGGTGTGAGCTTCAAACTCAAGATGCCACAAAAGGCTTCACCCTATTCTCCGATGAACCTCGCACAAAAGCTCGGTCCACCTTTCTTTATCGGAATCCTCCAAAGCGGAATCCGGAGCACAAAAGCTCGTTACAACAACTTGAGGCTCAACCCACAAAAGGATTGGGGGCTCTCAATCACCAACAACACCTGCTACACAAAAGTAACAAGCAAGTGAGAACAACAAGATGCCTAGGTTTTCCTAGTGGAAACCCTAGGCTCGAATCCCTCAAGTGAATGAGGGGAAATGAAGAACGCTTGGTGAAGTTGTGGATCCGGGCCTTCTCCTTCAATCCTCCAAATATGAGTGAGTTTGGGTGGAGGGATTGAAAGATCTAATGATTCTTCAGCTTGCAACAATGGTGTTCTTTAGATCTAGAAGCCCTGCTCGTTGAAGGTAGGAGAAGGCTATAAATACTCTCCTCAGAAATCTGGCCGTTGCAGTTGAAAAATGGCCGCAGCGGTAGTACCGGGCCTCAGCCGGTACTACCGACCGGCGCAGGGTCAAAGTCATCTTCGATGGTCAACTGTCCCTCGCACACCGCCCGCAGCGGTAGTGCCGTCCATCTCAACGCGGTAGTACCGCACTACCCGGT
Source organism: Poa pratensis (assembly GCA_947311845.1). NCBI lineage: Eukaryota > Viridiplantae > Streptophyta > Magnoliopsida > Poales > Poaceae > Poa > Poa pratensis. The sequence goes on along the minus strand of CAMZMU010000064.1, from coordinate 6,740,178 downwards.
AGTACCGGACAACTACCGGGCCAGTGCCGCAAATAACAAGCGCGTATCCAGTACCGAAAATAGATGTTCAGCGGTAGTACCGGGCCTCAGCCGGTACTACCGGCTGGAACAAGAAAATGCTCCTTTTCTTCCTTGATAAAAACCTGGGCATATACAAAATGTATAAACAAGTTCCTGCAACTATTTAACACCCAGATTAGTCATCTAATTGTGTTGTCGACAAACATCAAAACTTAGAGAAATGAAATGCTCTTTCAATATGCCACGGTGGAGGTCAAGCCGATCCCTCGTCCCTCCCCCACCCCCCCCCCCAACCCCCCACCCACGGTGAAGCTCTGGTCTGGCCATCATGGTATCCTCCGTTCATGAGGATTTGCCCTTGTCTGTTTACAATTTTAGTTGGACTTTGTTCATCAGTTTCTAAGTTTGTCCAAATTTTGTTCGTCTCTAATTGTATATGCCGAACTACGTTAAATCTATGTTTTTTGATCCGTATGTAACTTATGTTGACTGTGTAGTATTGTTTTGAGGGGTGTAATTTGTGGGGGACGGATGGAAATGGACGTGGCTATCCGCCCAAAAAATTTGTTTCGATTTTTTGGAAACTGAAAAGTGCAGATTTCAAAAATAAATTAAAAATGAGAGCCATATAGCTCGGGATACGTTTGGTGTTTTCGAGTCAAACACCCTTTGATGTATTTTGTTGCATTATTCTAACATTGTTAAAGAGTCAATACATGTTTTTCTTGCTGTGCAACCGATGTCTTCTTCGGCGGCTTTCTTTGTTGTAGAACTAGGTTGCTCTTGTCTGGAGAAGCTGATAATGTCTTGGCTGGAGGGGTCTCATGTGTTTGTCTCCGGTGTTGACTCCTTGTACCGCCATCCAAAGTGCTAGTAGAGGTTTCCTTGGTGCGCCACCAATATCTTCACCAACAACTTTTTTTTGATATAGACGTGCCAAAATGAAGAGGCCGGATCTCTGGCTTGGTGAAGTTGGGAGGATTTGAGGAGATTCGGTTTTGTTGCTCTCATCACGTGGTTCGAAGAAAGCGACTCTTGATTCACGGATGAGTAAGGCGTCGATCTTCTGTACTGATTTTCTTATTCCAAGATATCAAATGGTATGGTACCAAAGAGAGGAAATGACGCAGAACCACCACATTTGTGGTCAAGATGTCATATAATCATCACTTTAGGGCGAAATGACAAGGAGCACCACACTTCGGGGCTGGTACGTGACGCGGAGCACTGATTGTTATGTTTAAGCTTGTTAACACTTTTTTGACCAACCTGACCCACTGTCAGACCTACGTGGCAAATGGGAGACGGCGGGCAGCTCACGGCTGTTAGGTTAGTCGCTTGTGGTCGAATAACTATCGTTCAGACCTCACTCTCTCCCCTGCTTTGATTCCTCTACTGCTCGCGACGCCTCTGCGCCCGTCGCCGCCTGCAGCCGCCGCCGGAGTTCTTCCCTTGCCAACATGGTTTTCTGGGGAGATGATGACGAATCTTCAGAAGTTCCAAGCTCACCTGCCAGCGACGTAAGTAATCAAAACAATTGGTGATTTCTTGCTAGGGTTAGGGTTAGCGGTTCAATTTTGCCCGCGGGTTATGTCGTTTTTTCTTGTAACTTTGTTTCTGTAGCATAGATCGATTTTTTTTTAAAGGATATTGCCCTGGAAGGCACATCAGTTTCCATAGAAGAAGGTGAAGGGAATCGTAGGCAGAAAACAAAAAAAATTCCTAGCAACGATAACCATAAAGTAGCCAAGATCTATTAATATGCAGATATACCGTAACGGAGGGGATCGATGTATATACCCTTGTAGACCTAAAGCGGGGATTACGCTCCCGCACAAGCGTTGTTGATGAAGCCGACGACGCCGACCTCAAGGTCGTGTAGTGGAAGAAGACGTACTTCCAGTGCCACCCGTGTAGCACCTCGTAGTTCACACTACGGTGTAGATGACGATCTCTGGGCTCCAGATCCAGCAGAGCAGCGGAAGCGGAAGACTTGGACCCAGCAGCACGGCGGTGTGCGTATGGTGGAGAAAACTCTCTCCTCGTATGCAGCTCCGAAACGGAACCATGCTCAAGGTAGGAAAGAACAAGAGAGGGATGGATGGATTTTCAAGGCTTGGGGCACCCATATATATAGGTGGAGGGAGGATGCCCATCTTGGTCGCTTGGCCATGTGGGACTAAACCACATGGCCAGCCGCACCATGGGGCTGCGCCGGCCCTAGGTGGGCACCTAGGCCAGCCGGCCTGCTCCTCCATGTGAGGTGCGGTCCCCCCCCCCCCCCCCCCACACACACATGGGCTTTTGACTCCGGTCAAAGCCAATTTAGGTGGGCTGCCATTAAAAAATCGAAATAAATAAATAAAATCTATTTAATTATTAATTACATTAATTAATATTAAATACATATTATTTAATTTATTCAAGCTCCGAAACTTATTCCGTTGCCCTCCAATCATCATCGGACATGTCCCGGAACGCTTCCGGTGTTCTCCCGTATTTTCTTCCTATATTCAATCTTTATAAAACCGTCGCCTACCCTTAAGTGTGTTACCCTACGGTTCGGGATCACTCCAGACATGATCGAGACACGTTCTCTGATCAATGACTAACATCGGGATCTGGATACCCATGATAGCCCCTGTGCGTCCACGAATGTCTTTTTTTATCGTTTGAACCATTAGATGTCTAGTCTCATTCTTTTATCGTTTGAACCATTAGATGTCTAGTCCGAGCATCGTTCTCTGGTATCACGATTACCGAGCATGATCTCGTCATTGACAAATCTATCTTTACTCGTCTGTGATATTACATCCTCGTGACCTAGTCACATGCTTACAAACTCATTGATGTAATCTCACCGAGTGGGCCCAGAGTATCTATCCTGCTATGTGGATTGGCAAATCCCGCTCTTGATCACTCGCCTCCACCGCTTCCTTCGGATACCCGAAAGTGTCACCTTTATTGTCATGCTATATAAGACATGCCGTTTGATGCGATCAAAGCACCTTACAGAAGCAGCGATTTGATATGATCTCACAGGCGAAGGTATGAACACTACATTTCTATATCTTTTGGGTATGTCCACCATGTCATTCGCCCAATGACATGACTCCGTTGTCAACTGACGTAATTGTCCATGATCAGGAAATCTTGATCATCTGTTACCCAACGGACTAGTTAAACAGAGTCTACTAGGGACCTGGTTGTTTACATACCACACATGTATTAATATTTCCGCTTAATACAGTTATAGCATGGTACAAAAACATATTATGAACAATTGAGATATGACAAATAAAATCACTTTATTAATTGCCTATAGGGCATATCTCCAACAGAAGGGCCAAGCGGCCGAGATTACAACGTGGGCTGGCACAGACATCGAGCGCGCACACCACACAGCCTAGTAGCTAATGAAGGCTATGAGACTACTCACCAAACCTCCACCGCTCCGCATGTCCTAGGCTATCTCGGAAAAGTCCGGCGACCCTCCAGATCTCACCCTCACACCTAACAGACTCCAGGACCCTACCTATCGATGGGGAGGCGCCGTTGAAGATTATGTCATTACGGTGGTTCCAGAGGGTCCACGACACCAAGGCCACCGCCGTCCTAAGGTCTCGAGCGTCCCTCCTCGGCGCCGTCCTCGTGGTGATCCACTCCTCGAGAGATTCTCCCTATACTGGGATCCAGCTGCAGTAGTCACAGCCCCTACAACAGCTAGTCCACACCTCTCGGGCAAAGACAGAACCTACCAGGAGGTGGTCGATGGACTCCCTGTGCTGATCACATAGGGGGCAAGCATCAGGGCGAGGGAGCCCTCGGCGCGCCAGGCGATCCGATGTCCAGCAACGCTGCAGTGCCAACCATAGGAAGAACTTGCATTTGGACGGTGCCTTGGAACGCCAAATCTGTGTGGCTCCAGCCATGGCCACCAACCCCATGAAGAGCGATGCGTAGCACGAGCGGGAGGTGTAGGTCCCCCTCGCATCCCACAGCCAATGGAAGGTGTCCGCCCTCCTCGGCGTAAGCTCCACCCCTGCTAGCCTGTCAGCGATCGCCAGGAGCTCCACCAAAGCCTGGGCCAAGAGGTCTGGCGAGATATCCTCGAGCCAACCTCCCGCAAGCCCCTCTCGGACTCGCTGGTCCCGCGTCGCCTTCCGCGGGACCGCAGCAAATAGGTGAGGGGCGATTAATGTTTGGCGTGAGTACGATACATAACCGAGTAAGGATTAAGCTATATGGCCAAGTTAAGAGAGAGTAGTATATGGTATTATTCATCTTCGAGATCAACAATGACGCAAGAGTACAGTATAGGGTGTTTAAGACGTACGGGTGTCTTCATTCAAGCTATGTAAGTACAGTATTTTCCGTTTTACCCGTCTTTATCAATTGATTGTGTTCTGTCAAAATCATTTGACAAGAATGGCGCAAGAGGTCATGGTTAAAAACTTGTTACAAACATTACCTTGCAGGTGAACGCGTTCCCTATCACTGTCATGTTTGGCATGTGCTCCATCTTCCTCTTCATGACAGCAATCTTGCAGAGACGGCTAATGGTTGTCGCCGACCTACACAAACTATCGACAAGTATGTTCTCTTTCTTCGATCTATTCCAGCAGAGATGAAAACAACACTGTTCTTTCCATTCGATATATCAGTTCAGTTTCCCTAACTGCTAACCGTACAGCAGAAGCACAAGAGATGACTGGGGAAGACGAGCCACTAAATCCCTAAAAGGCCAAAACTGAATCGGATAAACAAAGATGTGCCATCTATACTCGTCAAGTCTTTTCCACCTGGCGGCTGAATAAGATGGGTGAGAAAAGCCTGGAGTAGAAGAAACCGGTCGTCGTTTTTGCTTGTAACTTCGTTTCTGTAGCATAGATCGATTAATGTTAGGCTCGAGGATGATACATAGCTGAGCAAGGATTGAGCTATTTGGCCAAGTTAAGAGAGGGTGGTATAGGGTATTATTCATCTTGTCATCAGCACGGCATTATTTAGGTTTAAAACGTACGGGTGTTTTCATTCAAGCTATATTTCATCAGATAAGAATAGATATGGGTTATCTGCAAAGGAAAAGCGTGTCCTGCCTCTTATAATTTCATGGAACTCGAGTTACTCAAAATGTCAGTACACAAATCCAGTGAGGATAGAAGCTGAATGAAGTTGCAGAAGGTGCTGCAATATTTATGAACTGGTGCCACGCAAATGTATTGCTGAAACATTCCGATGTGTCATTTGGGAGTACTCAGCTTCAACCAAGTTAAGCCAAAGCCATGGTCATTATCATGGGGTGGAAGGCGTGAACCACGCCGGCAGCGGCCAGCTGCGGTGCCGCCATAGGCCTTCGACGCCCTCCACTGCGCCGTCCTTGAGGCAGAACACGCCGACGCCACACTGGCCGTGTTCGTAGAGGCTGGCCACGTCCTTCCACGAAGATGCCCGGCTGAGATCGTCCTCGGTGTAGTAAACGTGGCCGGCCTTGAGCTCCGGGTGCACCCTCGTTGAAACGTACAGCGACTCGTTGGCCCCGACGAACAGCGCCGCGTCGCCCACGTCGTCCGTCTCCTTCCATCGCGCTCCGTCGAATACGTGCACCTTGAATGAGCACGTCCATCGGCCCGTGTCGTTATGCTTGTACGTTTTGAGGACCACCATCAGCCGCCCGCCCGGCGCCGCCACGAGGTACTTGCGGCAGAGCGACGGGTTGCCGCCCGCGCCGGCCAGGCTCGGCGTGACCGCCACGCTCGTGAACACGCCGGTGCCGGCGTCATGCTCCCACGCTTCCACCGCGCCGGAGTAGGTCACGGAGTAGAATTTTCCGTCATGGTGGATGGCGTCCTCGACGCCGTCGCGCGAGGGCACCAGTCTCCACGCGGCGTCCTCCGCCGTCGCGAAGGCAGCGACGCCAAACAGTGATCCCGTAATCAGCATGGCGGTGACGCCGTGGCCACTGCCGGGGGACTCCGAGAGGACGACCTTGCGGTAGAGGTGGCCCATCTGGTCGTATCTCAGCGTGAACGTCCCGCACGGCTCGCGGCCGCCGGCGTACGGGGGACCCCTGACGAAGGGTTTTAGCTGGAAGTTGAAGATGTTGCCTCCGTGGCTCGACTCGAGGCAGGGGATGGCGGTGATGGCCGGGAGCGCGCGCTGCTCGCCGGTCACCGGGTTCACGAGGCTCATCTGGCCACGGCCGTCGGCCGTGGCAAGCCACCCGCGGGAGGATCCCAGGACCGCGTAGCCGCGCAGGGCGGGGTCCGGGGCGCGCGCGGTGACGGCGAAGCCGTCGGTGAAGGAGAAGAGCGTGACTGTCTCCGGGGTCTCGCCGGGGAACACGAGCCACGGCGCCTCCGGCTTGAACACCTCGCACGACTCGCGGAAGACCGACGCGAATGCGAGTCGGTCCAGGCAACTCAGGCGACCGTGGATGTTCGCCAGCATGTCCGGTGAGAGGTTGATGCAGCGGCGGCCGGCGGCGCCGACGCCTGCCTTTGTTTGGTCGCGCGGCATTGCACAGATCGATCGGGTTGCGGCTGAGATCGATCAGGTTTTACTGTCTCTACCTGTGCAAATTTGTAAAACTCGGGAAGGATTAGGATCATACTGCGTTATTTATTAATTTATTATTTTAAAGTCATCGTATTTCGATTCGAATACAGGTAGGATCAAGCTACTCCTACTTTTTATAGGTCATAGTTTCTCTTCTGCTACTGCTGCTGGTGCTTGTTAACTTAACAAAGCATTGGCTTACCTATGAAGCAGTTCTTCCTTGTCATTCCTGATTCTGTATTTGCCAACAAATGTCACTGGAAAGCAACCTTCATTCTTGCATTTGATCCATGTATGATGTATGTTATAAGACAATCTATATAGTGAGTTACCTGTAATTCCAAAAAAAAATATCGGTTCAAAAGAGTTGACTAGTTTGTACGGCATGTCCATGTCAATTACAAAATGTGATTCTTCTTCTAATCCACTCTGTGATCTCCAGTACCGGCAGAGAGGCACGCCCTTTCTTTTCGAGCCGATGCTACAAGTACATGAGAGCTCATGTCCCATGTAGGTTCCCCTGAAGGTTGTACTGGTGCCGTAGTAGCATGGCATCAGAATTCAGAAGCTGTGCGAGGTCTCAATATCAGAATTCAGAATTCAGAAGCATTGCACTTTGCCATAAGAGACACCATATCTGCATCCTAGCCTTCTCTTGGTTTTGCTGGGACGTATCCAAGCTGGCCATCCAACCATAGCCATTCAGTTCACCAGTAGTCACCACAGCAACAGGAGCCATCCCAGAATTCGTGATAGATATTTGTGTCGCCAACAACAATCCTCTGCCCTGAATATTTTGATATCAACTTGAGCGCGTGATGGCAGTCGTTGCATATACGCACGTTCTTCTTCACAAGAATTGGAGTTCTGGCTTCAGATGATATCAGACCGAAGACAACCGCCAGCCTTACACTATGCTTGTTTGGCATTGTTCTTCTCCTTGACGTCAACGAGATTGGACCGGACTGATTTCTTGGGCCATCCGTTTCGCCAATCTTTCTTGACAGAACGTCCGACACTTCATGAATCGTCCTGCTCTGCGGGTGCGTCGTGTCTCCATTGACAAAACTGCAGGCCACGCCATGAAGCTCAACTATGCTTCTTGCATCCGTCCTTCGCAACCCCTTCTCTATCATCTGTGACCTTATTCTCTCCACATCCTCCCATCTCCCAGCATCTGCATACATGGAAGAAAGAAGAACATAGCACCCCGTGTTGTCATGCTCTACCTTTAGTTGGAATATCCTCTCTGCTGCATATTCTGCTAAATCTATATCATTCCTGTTCCTGCTTGCAGTCAGAAGGGAGCCCCAGATCCTGAATGTTGGGTCAATTGGCATTTCTTCGATGAATTTCAGCACCTCTCTAAGATCACCCGCCCGACCCAGAAGATCAGCCATGCATCCGTAGTGCTCAACCTGTGGGATCATACCATACTCACGTTGCATCGAATTGAACTGTGCCCAGCCTTCCGCTGCCAAGCCTGAAACACTGCAAGCAGTCAACACTGACACGAATGTACTCTCATTTGGTTGCAGACCATTACATTTCATCTCAGAGAACGTCTGCAATGCAGTTCTACCCTGACCATGAATCGCGTATCCCATTATCATTGTGTTCCAAGAGATGACATCCTTACCTGCCATTCTGTCAAATATCTCCCTTGAGGACACTACATCACCACACCTCGCGTACATATGCACAACTGCGTTCATAATGAGAGTGCTCTCCCCGTAGCCTAACCTGGTAATGTAGCTGTGCATCTGCCTGCATTGTCTCAGTAACCCCAGCAAGACGAATGCTGGCACTACTGCTGACATGGTGAAATAATCAGGATAAAGAGGGTGATTCAGTAGTTCCAAGAACAATGTGATCGCCTCCCTATACATCTCCTTGTACATGTAGGCAGCGATCATATTATTCCATGATACCAAAGTCTTGTTCGTCATCCGACCAAATACTGTTTCAGACGACTTCACTTTTCCAACCTTGCTGTACATCTCGAGAAGAGCAGTCTCGAGCACCACGTGAGGAAGGAACTGTCTTCTAGTCACGTAACCGTGCACACTCCTTCCGTACAGCGAGCTCTCGGTCTGAGCACAGGCAGCGAGCAGATTGATAGCAGTGACAACTTCCACCTGGTGTCCCTCCGCCTTCATTTGCACAAAGGAATCAAATGCCTCCTCGGGGCGTCCATTCAGCGCGTACCCACCTATCATACAGTTCCATGTCACCACAGTCCTCAATGGCATCGTCGCAAACAAGCCCTCGGCATAAGCAATGTCGCCACACTTGCAGTACATGTCGAGAAGGGATGTCCCAACCTTGACGTCATGCTCCATCCCGTGCCTGATCACATAGGCATGGACCTCCCGCCCTTGCACCAACGCGGATTCCAGGCAGCAAGCGGCGAGGGCGGCGATGATTCCGAGGCCGTCATGCTGCAGCGCCTCGTGCGTCATCTGCCTGAAGCAATCCAGCGCCTGGGCCCCTAGGCCGTTGGACACGTACGCGTCCACCATGGAGTTCCAGGTGACGAGGTCCCTGGCCGGCATTCCGTCGAACACCCTCTCGGCATCGTCCACCATGCCGAGCCTGGCGTAGAACGTGAGGAGGGAGTTGCCCGCGTACACGTCGTTACCCGCCACGCCGAGCCTGACCGCCGCCGAGTGCGCAGCGCGGCCGGCATCGAGGTCCCCGAGCCGCGCGCAGCACTTGACGACGACGGGGAAGGTGAAGCGGTCGGGGCGCGCGCCCGCGGCCAGCATGCCGCGGTAGGCGGCCAGCGCGCGGCGCGGGAGGCCCGCGTCGGCGAGGGCCCGAATGACGGCGTTGTGGAGGAACGCGTCCCGGCTGCCGGAGGCCGCGAGGGCATCAAGGGCCGCGTCCAGGCGGCCGGCGGCGGTGTGGGAGAGGACGAGGGACTTGGTGGTACCGGCGCGCTTGGGACGCAGGCGCGGTGGGGGCTCCTTGGAGGTGGCGGCGGCGAGGTGCTGCGAGGAGCAGACGGTGGTGGTGGTGGTGGCGCGGGAGGCGAGGACCAGCGGCGTGGCCATGGCCTATCCAAGCGGAGGGAGGCGAGACAACCAAGCGAGGGAAGGAGACAAGACAAGGATTTCTACTCTTGTAAAAATGGCGCCACCGTGTCTTTACATCTCAAAGTTACACCCTCCGCCTTCGCAAACTATGGAAAAGATCTGCTAGTGATAGTGGTAGCTACACACTTTAGTTTGACCGACCCATATATGTTGCGGAAAAGAAATACTCAAGGGGACGAGGATGTCAACATTAGAATTGCTAGGATTATTTAAAAGTATTTTGAATTTTTTAAGTCATATTTTGAAAGTCAACGAGAAAGTCAACCTAAAAATGACGACAAAAACCATTTAAAAAAAAATTTGAAACCAGTTTTGTAAACCAAATGTCCGTGTCCTACTAGGAAAAAAAGATAAAACAGCTATATTCGGCTTACATCGCCATATAGTGCCATGGTGTGTAGCTACCATCATGACTAGTAAATTGTTTCTCTTGCGAAGTACAATACTTTTTTTTACTACTTTATAGCTATATATGTGTAAAGAACGGTAAATTATGGAAAACACTTCAATTTTACCAAACTCTCAGCGCGCATCTCCCTCATACACTCCTCTCCCAGGCTCTGGCGAGTGGCACCCTCCCCTCCCTCTCCTCTTGATCCGGTGAGCATTGCCTTCCCCTTGCTTTCCTCCTGCATCACCAACAGGCCTCCCCTCCCCTGTTTGGAGTCCCCCTCCCCCTGGCTCGGGGCCTTGGCGGACTGGATGTACGGCGCACCACCTCGGGCTACCTGCATCGCGAGCAGGTTTGGTCCGAGTGGCCATGGCAGAGTCTTCACGGTGAAGGTTGAGGTCATTTTTCCAGGTGAATTTCCTATGTTGCAATGGGTATTTCAAATGTTGTAGGTGATTATCGTATTTATTGTGTACCATGAGTAAATGTTGTGATGGTTTGAATTGTACAAGGTATTTCTTTGGTATTGCAGATGTGTTCCTATGATGTTGTCTATGTTGGGCACATATGTTGAACCGTTGTCTTTTGTTTATTGTTGCAAAGTGTTTTGCTACAACCAAATAAGGATTTGTTGCATAAGTATTTTTTTTTGCGAGGACGGAGTGGTTGAAATGTTAGAATATTTTTAGGTTTTACAAAGCACTGAAAGTATATTGCAAGCAATGTTGTCTTTTTGTGAAAAAGAAATATATGCTATCTACGAAAACTTCAAATGCTATCTATCTATATCTCCATTCCAAGTATAATGGGATTGAATTGTGTCTCTTGTGCTTTCTATTTGCGGAGATCCTTGAGTGCTAGATGTGGTTTTTTGATTGCTGCAGCTTATTTTGTTATACTTTGGAACGACCTCATTAACTTTCTATCTATGTGAAGCTCTGTAACTTGTACTTGATGCCTTGTTTCAATCTTGCAATCCTCTAGCTCTTCGTCCCTAGTTAAACGTTATATCTGAGAATCAGCCATTACTTAAGATGTATCTTTTGGACTGCATAAAGTGCGGATGAGCTTCTCATTGAACAATTCAACAATTGTGTGATGTATAATTCCCCTTTGTTCTGTCTCATAAAGTGAGTATATGACTCCTATGTTCTATCATTTTTTTCTCTCTAGTGTATGATATATAAGTAGTTGAAGTTTAATGTTTTGTCCAATGTGTATGAAACTCTAATTTCTCTTTCTAGGGCTTCAATGAATTTGTGCGCTATGTGTCCCCTTTAGTCGAAAAATTGCTATCTATATGTATCTATATTGCAATTATAACGGGATTGATTGATTGTTGCCTATGTTTTCTACATGCCGAGATGCATAAGTATCGAAATAGGGGTTTATGGCTTTCTGGATGTTTAGTGTGTTATGGTCGGTGAAGACTTATTATTTTCCCTGATGTCATATGCAGAGATTACAATCATCTAGTTCTTCACTAGTTTTTTAGGGAGTTGTTTTCTAGTTTTGCTTATGTTACTTTTTAGACTACCCAGGTGTGATCTCCTCATTATAAAATGACATGCCTATAAGGACTAGTCTTGGTGGCATTGATATAGTAAAAATCCACATTGCTGAGAAGTTCCAAAATTCTGCTCGAGACGGGAGTCGAACTCAGATTGCTAGGAGCGGCACCGCGCCCCTAACCACTGGCTCAAACCACATTGCTGAGAGGTCTCAGCTTCGTTCTCAGGTATTACCCAAACAGCGGCTACGCAGGAGGTTTCGTATCTTTTATGCTGGTTCTTGATTCCGGTGATGCTAGAGATGTGAAGGTGGACGCCGGAGTTAGCGTTCTTGGCAGAGATGAGCTACCGTTAAGAGTTGGTTTAGGTGTTGAATAGTGAATACCCCATCGCTCATATGGTGGAGGCAGAATCGGGGATAATAGTCGGTGATTGTTTGACAATTAGGTGTGATGTTACTGTTGAGAAGGATGTCCATGGTGAAGAAATAATCGGTCATCAGTTTGTAGCGATTCCTCCAAGTGACTTGCATATACATTTCGACAAACTCTTGGAGAGCATGGTCGGAGCCGACGTGACCTTTCATGTCGGCGGGAAGTTCTTGGCTCATAGGTTCGTGCCCGCTGCTAGGTTGTCTGTCTTCAAGGTGGAGCTCTATGGCGCCATGAAGGAGAATGCCGACAATCCCATTCAGATCCTTGACATGGAAGCTGATGTGTTCAAGTTTTTGCTCTATTTCATATACACCGACACGCTGCTTGAGATGGCTAGTCGAGATGTGGCGATGGCTGGCCATCTGCTCGTGGCAGCGGACAGGTACGATGTCGAGAGGCTGAAACTGATATGCAAACACAAGTTATGCAGCCACATTGATGCCAACATGGTGGCGAACAGTTTGGTTTTAGCTTACAAGCATAGCTGCAATGGACTCAAGGAAGCTTGTTTAGAGTTCTTGGCTTCTCCTTCCAATCTGCAGGCGATGAAGGCAAGTGATGGCTACCAGCATCTCAAAATCAGTCGTCCGTCTGTTCTCAAAGAGCTGATTGCTAGGCTCCTGCCGGCTACAATGAAAGCGGCCAAGGATATTGTCATGACAATTTAGTAGAATGGAATGGCCCATGATCATACTCACACAAGTTAATTCTGTACCTGTATGCATGTTTTCACTTATTTCTCTAGGTATATTTGCACGATTAGAATAGGATTGATAGGGTGTCAGTCTGTGTACTATTTGCCGAGATGCATCAGTGTCGAATAAAAAAGCAGGTTTCAGCTTGCTGCAGTTTATTTTATTATGGTTTCAGCCCACTGCTCTACCTACATGAAGCTCTGTAGTCTGATGTACTTGATGTCTTTCCAGCTTCCAAATTCCAATCCTCCAGTTCTTCTTCCCTAGATAAAAGTTATATCCGGAGTGCACAAGTTTGGGCGAGCTCCTCATTGTACAATACAAGTCTTCTGTTTTTGTCCCTTGTTTTCATCTTTACGACATTACAAAGTTTTGGATGGACTTACATAGTCTTGCTTGGTATGAATTTTCAGTCAGTGATTGAGTGTGATTCAAACATAGTGGTCTTCCATGATTACTGAAGCATGTTGTCCATGCATTCTGTAATGGTATGGAACTGAATCTCTCGGCGCAACTACTCTGTTGAACTGTAGCCGATTAGCGGGTGCAGTTCAAGTTTCTAATCTCTGGCCACATATAAATATAACCATGTTATTCTGCTGGGGTTATGTTAAATCTTGACAAAGAAAATTTACACTGGTGCCAACTCTTCAGGGTTTTGCGACTGAATTTGGCACCAGCGAGCAGGGAGTCATGAGGGTTCAGGGTGTGGTGTAGAATGAGCACTGAAGTGAACTTGTGAATCGTTAGCTGCTCATCCTACTCACACATGCCAGCAGCTGGTATGTATGATTAGGCGCGCGCACACACACATGCAAAATTAGCTGTCAAGTTCCTAACCAACTATTTAAGATAATATCAGTGGTTAGTTTTTAGTTGGACATCTTCAAAACATCAGTTTTTGGGCAATGTTTCACGACTTGCACATGAGCTGTAGATTGCAATCGTATTTCCAAGAAAAAATAGCCTATAGTATCTAATCTAAGATACAAAATACTACAAATAAAAATCCTGTAAGAATACAGAGTTGGAGTACAAGAACGAAATGGCAGTAACTGGGTACAAACAGGGTCCAGCATGTGAGTAACTAGAAATTTGTTCTGACTTTGTAATTGAATATCCTCAGCTGTTGTGAGTTGTGGCGAGAAATGTCCTCCGGCAATTCCCTGGCGCACCAATTATCCACATTGCTTCCTTTTCTGGGCCTGCAAAGTCAACAAAACATGTATAAGTTTAATCGATTCGACACATTGCACAATGCATATTACAGAAGTTTATTATGTGTACCACAGAACACATAAGCAAACTTCCTTTTAAAAGAAACTAAATTGATTTTCTTTATTCATTGACCATGAAACATTTGAATATTTATTTGACAAATACAGGGAAAACTGAAGAAGAACCACAACGGTTGCAACAAAAATCATACGTGAAACTTCATTTAAGTACCTCTTGAAGTTTTCGGAACACCGATGCTTCCATATCGCTGAATCCAGTGCCATCAATGTTGCTTGCCCTCGGTTCGGATGTTGGAGTTGCGAATGCTGGTAACCCACCCGATTCGTCAACGGGAGCAACGATTAATGGGACTGGGAAGACATTGTACACAGAATGGTTCTTCAGCGCGGTTTTCTGTTAAAAGATCAACAACTGTTAGCTGCATAACCAAAATATATAATCAATTTGAGAGAGATAAGACAGCTTGGTAAAGTTCCACAAGACGGACTAGAAATTACATAAATGGCATCAGTATTGAAGCATAGAGCAAGCAACATGTCATGCACGAGTAACTATTTAAAATAGACATGCAGCTTAATAAAAATTCTTATGGACTGTCATCTTGCTGCGGGTTAAGAGAAACTCGTTATCCTCTGCTAGTTCAAGATCTATGGTTTTGAGTAGAAATTTCCTAAGGACGCCTATCTTGTTGTGGGTTAAGACGAAATCTCATAATCCTGTGCTTGTTCAAGATATATAAATTTGTTCCCCAGAAATTTTAGTTAAGGAGGAAAAAAATCTCCAAGACAGAAAAAAGAGAGAAATAAGACTTACTGCCGCCTCTTTGGAAGCCATGACAATAATAGCTGAACCCTTGCTCTTTGATTTCCTGGTCTTGATCACGATGTCTTCAACCTCACCGAATTGCTTAAAGATCTCTTCCAACTTTGCAGCAGTATAGTAATCTGCGCCCCCTCCCCATGAAACCTTCAAGACCTTCCCCTTGTCAGTTTTCGTTCCGTTATCTGGAGTTCCACCCTTGTTATCTCCATGTGCCTAATAAGAAATTCACCAAGTTGTGGTTAGGACTAACACAGAAAATACGAGCCAACAGGCAGTCAGTGTATACTGTTCCATATATCTAAGGCTACAATTGCATGTTTGATGCTAGACATGGTCGTATCGCTACTCTGGATAATAAAATACTTTTGCTGATCCTGTTTTGTATGTTAACCGGGCTCAAAGTCAGGTGACTTTGAGTCACTGACACGTGGGGCCCATCATTTGTAGGGTCCACGTGTCAGTGACTCAAAGTCAGGACAAAGTCATGGTTAGGAAGTCAGAGAATCTCTGAAAAAAATTATATCTTGAACAAGCACAGGATAATGAGATTTCGTCCTAACCCACAGCAAGATAGCTGTCCTTAGGATTTCTACTCAAAACCATAGATCTTGAACTAGCACAGGATAACGAGTTTCTCTTAACCCGCAATTTTAGAAGTACATACTCAACTCCAACCGGTTGAGCTAGGCTCATATATGCAGCCTATCAAGAATTAGAATGCTTATACCTTCTTAGCAAATAAAGTTATATGATTCTTGACCAATAAATCAAAACTAGGCTATTCTCCTATGCATATCAGTAAACATGATCATAAATAATGAGGTGATCAATTTAACTGTGAGCAGTGATGCAGGCTAAGCTCAAGAAAGTTAAAAATAACCTCAAAGGCTGGGGGTGTGAATCTGCGTGGCAGCGACATTAAGAGGAAGAAAGAATTGATAGAGGAGCTTGCAAAGCTTGAAGCTATTGAAGAAAGTGTGTTTCTGTCAGATGATCAACTTAATCAGAGAAGTAAGGCCCAGAGAGAGTTGTTGGAGGTTTTTGAGAAGGAAGAAGATTATTGGCATCAGAGGGCCAGTGACAAATGGCTGCTCAAGGGAGACAATAATACTGAGTACTTTCACCGTGTGGCTAATGGCAGGAAAAGGAAGACAATTTTCTCTTTAAAGCATGGACTTGATGTTATCCAAGGTACTCCAGATCTGCTGAAACACGCTACAGACTTTTATAAAGGCTTGTTTGGTCCCTCCCCCATCATGGGTATAAAAATGAGAGACGATGTATGGTCTTCTCATGAAAAACTCTCGGATGCAGACAGGGAGGAGATGGATAGGAAGTTTACTGAAAAAGAGGTGAAAGAAGCTATTGATATGATGGAAAAAAATAAGGCAGCTGGCCCTGATGGAATTCCTATTGAATTTTATCAGGCCTGCTGGCCTATCATCAAGCACGATCTCGTGCGAGTTTTTGAGGATTTTTACCATCACAAGATCAGCTTGGACAGGGTGAACTATGGGATCATAACTCTTATCCCGAAGAACGATGATGCAAATGTGATCCAGAAGTTCAGGCCCATTGTCTCCTGCAAGTTCTCTTCAAAATCTTCACCAAGGTGTTAACCATCAGATCTGAGTCCATGATGCAGAGAATAATCCAAGACTGCCAAAATGCATTCATTAAAGGTAGAGTTCTGCATGATGGGGTTGCTTTGCTGCAAGAAATCCTCAGAGAGATAAGGTCAATCATCAGCAAGGTGTGGTGTTGAAAATCGATTTCGAAAAAGCCTACGACAAGGTAAATTGGCAATTCTTGTTAGAATGTTGTGGGGCAACTTGGTTTTAGTGACAGGTGGTTGGTTTGGATTAAAGATGTCATCACGGGTGGCACCCTTAGTGCTAAGGTGAATGATAGTATTGGTCCTTACTTTGGCAGTCACAAAGGTGTGCGTCAGGGTGATCCTTTTGCTCCCTCACTTTTCAACATTGTTGTGAATTGTCTCGCGAAAATGGTGAATTTGGCACAGCGGAATGGCTTGTTTTCGTGACTGGCTTCAGAGATGACTGATGGTGGTGTCTCTATCCTCCAATACGCAGATGATACCGTCCTACTCATTAAGGATGATGTGGAAGGTGCTAGAAATTTGAAGCTATTGCTGTATGTTTTTGAAGCGATGTCTGGTTTAAAGATCAACTTTGACAAAACAGAAGTTCTGATGATACAGCCAGATCAAAACAAAAGCAGGTTGTATGCCGATCTGTTCAACTGTCAGGAAGTAGTTGGCCTATTACTTATCTAGGAACCCCAGTCTGTGCTAGGAGGATTACAGTCGCTGAAATGAAATTCTTGGAGGATAAATTCAAAAAGAAAATGGGAGGCACCATGTCTATTGGTGGCAGAGTGGTTAAAATGGACACTTGCTTGGCCAGCACAGCAGTCCATCAGATGTCGTTGGGTATTCTGCATAAAACCAACATCAAAGGCATGGAGAAACATATGAGGGCCTTTTTGTGGGCTGGTGGAACTGGAAAAAGAAGATATCATCTAGTAAAATGGAAGTTGATTTGCAAACCGAGAGCTAAAGGGGGTTTAGGTGTCAAGAATTTAACTCTCTTCAATATCAGCTTAATGTGCAAGTGGTGGTGGAAATTAGAGAGTGGTGATGGTCCTTGGCAGAAGTTCATGAGGAGAAAGTATATGTCTGGCTCTAGGGTTTTTGACGTGACGCATAGGCCGAAAGACTCTGCATTCGGAAAGACATGTTGGCTGTGAAGAAAGTGTACCTGTGTGGGAGGAAAATGGTAGTTGGTAATGGTGTGAATACCAGTTTTTGGGGTGATTCTTGGTGTGGGGATGTAGCTCTGAAAGAGAGATTCCCAGAGTTATTTAACATATGCAATGAGCAGAATATCTCGGTTGCTGAAGCAGCAAATCTGAGATGGCACCTCACCTTTAGAAGATGGTTGTCTGATGCTCTTCAGAATCAGAGGAGGGAGCTGCAGAATATGTTGATCTGTGTGGCTTTAAACTCGCAGAATGACAAAGCAGTCTGGAAGTGGTCGAAAAATGGGCAGTTCACCGTGAAATCGATGTACAAGAACTTGAGTAGTAGTGGTGTAGACAGGTCGTTCAAACATCTTTGGAAGGCGAAGATACCATTTAAGATTAAGATCTGGCTTTGGCTGATTTGGCACGACGCAATTGCCTCAAAGGATAATATGAGTAAAAGAGGATGGTTGGGTAACACCAAGTGTCAATTCTGCTATGAAGAGGAGGATATTCTACATATGTTCTTCTCCTGCTCAGCTGCAAAATATGTGTGGTCCACTGTTGCAACGGCGATTGGTGCACCAGATCGTCCTGGGTCTTTTTCACAGTTCTTTTGGTGGTTCCCTCGCTATATGCATGTAAGCCGAAATGTTCAAATCGCAGGCATTGCTTCCATATGCTGGGCGATATGGAAACTACGGAACAGAGCGTGCTTCGAAGGGAAGCTTATAAAATCTCCCACTGAACTAATCCATTATTCCTGTGTCTTTATGAAACATTGGGCAGGATTGCATAGCGCTGCAGATCAGGAGGACATTCGAGCTGGAGCTGATGCTCTCATGAATTTGGTTGCTGTTGGGAGGCCTTCGACGTCTGCTTCTATGTTACTGACGAGTGGCTCGAAGGATGGTGGTGATGACTCGCGAAATCAAGACGATACCTAAAAAAAAGAACTTGCTGCGGATGCTTTTGATGGACGTGCTATGCAAGATGGATGAAGAAGTTTTCTGCTGCTGTACGCTGGTTTGCTGCAGAGGGTGGAAGTAGCTTGTTGCTTGATCTCGCTCTATCGTATGTTTCCTGTAACTGGAGTTTCGGGGTTTGCTGGCTGGATAAAGTTTTTACGTTGCTGGGTGCCTTCCCATTAGCAGTAGGCGGTGGGTTAGGTTTTAATTTCTAGAGACTCTGCATTACGCTTTTACTTTTGCGCTGGACGCTCGGCTACCTTGTATTTCGTTATCTCTCTGGTAATGAAATTCGATCCCCTGTGGGGGTTTCGCGTGTAAAAAAAAGTCAGTTGTATACTGTTCCATATAGGCTACAATTGCAGTTGCAGACACGATCACCTCTGATGGAGGATCAATTGGCAAGGGGTACTCCAATTTCAAGGTGCATACATTTATCTTATACTGAAAGGCTAAAGAAATTCAACAGCATTCATCAACCCAAGAGGCAACAATTGTTAAGTAAACGAACGCATTGAGTAGATTCAAAAGAAAAAAGACATTACCGAGGTCGAAGCCGAAGCAGAGCCAATGGCGCCGGACTTTCTGGCGAAGAACTCGCTCAGCTCGCGCTTAACATCCGCCGCCTTCCGCTTCTCCTCCCTTCTGGCGAGCTCATCGGGGTCGAGGGCGACGCCGCCGCCGGCAGCAAAGGCGCGCTCGCGCTCCTCGAGGTCGGAGAAGGCCTTGCGGCGCTTGACTCCGGTGGCGGCGGCGCGGGCGGCGGCCTCGCGGCGGCCCCGGAGGCGGGCGTCGAACTGGCGGCGGAGGGACTCGTCGCTGAGGAGCTCGTACGAGGCATTGAGGCCTGGAAGTCGGCCTTGGCTCTGGGGTCGTTGCCGTGCTTGTCGGGGTGGCGGAGAAGGGCCTGCGCCTGATAGGCCTTCTTGATATGCTTGAGGCTCAGCGCCGCGCCCTCCTCGCCCGACGGCAGGCGGAGCACCTCGTAGTGGTCCACGTCGTCGCCGTCCTGCTGCCCCGTCGCCGCCATCGGGGGGATTTGGGCCCGGTTCGGCGAGAGGTCTCCGGCGGTAAGAGGGTTCCGGCGAGACCTGGGCGTCGAGGGTGAACCCCGGATTAGAGGAGGGTCAACCCTAGAACGCGCGGGAGGCCTGCGCGGCGCGCGAAGGCGAGGCGGCGCTGGAGGGCAGCGGTAGGTCTGGGTTGGGGACGGGGGAGCAAGGGCAGGGCGGCGGCGCCGGAGACCCTCGGCGGCTGGAGACTGGAAGAGGACGAGGAGGGCGGCGGTGCCAACCAAGACTACGGAGCGGAAGACGATATCGCGTCCGGCCAAACCGACCCGGAACGGAGCCGGTGGGTCGATCGTGCACAAATTTGAGTTCAATTCGGTGGTTTTGAGTTTGAGATAACTTGATTCAAAGGGTTATAGAGGAATTCGGAAGGATTCAGTTTTTAAATATCATCGTTAAAGCTTGTCTGGTTTGTAGGTTTACCACGTGGATAATTTTTCTGGGATTTACCTAGCGTGTAATTTGAAAAGAAAAGGGAAAATCAATGTATAGAAACTTTCCGGGTAATTTACAAATAGCCCCTTCTCCCCACCCCCTAGCCCCATCCCGGGTGAAAACCCAAAATCCGTCTCGGATTAGATGGCAGCGGCGGCGTCGTTACCTCGTTGGAGTCGCGTTTGGTGTAGACATTGAGTGATGTCACGGTGGCTGGTGATGGTTTCAACAACTGCTCCAAGCTTTCCCTCTTCGTCTTGGTCGTCCGTGGTTGAAACTATGGTTGTGCAGGTATGCTAGCTAAGGCAAGGAGTTTGTGTGGTGTGTTGGAGGTTGATCTGGTTTATGGAGTCGCCACACACCTCGGTGCTTTGTTCGCCGAGCGACACGGCTAAGGATGGCGGGATGCTGGACACCGTTGTTGTCCGTGTTGCGGCGGGTTGGGCTTCGTCCCCACCGTCCTAGCCATGGGGTTGGACCGTGGCCATGTCCAACGGCCTCCGCTCGGGCTTGCAGACAGGCGCATGATACCTGCGATGGTGAAGTTCGTGTCAAGGCGGTGTGCATCTTGTGTTGGTTGTGCCCGAGCTCTAGGGAGAACCCCGGCCGACAACTCTGCCCTGCCCAACAGGTGCTCCTGCTCATCGGCGTGGTTGGTGCCATCCTCAGGTCTGGCTGGTCCTTGCTAGTTTGCTTGGACGTTCAAGTGTGGAGGTCATCGCCTTCTTCAAGCTGCACCAAGTTTCTGATCTCTTATGCTTGGTTGTGCGTTGTGTTGTGTTGTATGCTGTTTGCAAATCCTTGTATCTTTCCGCCGTTGTGACTATTAATATAAAGTCGGGCATTTTGTACCTATTATCTAAAAAATATTACAAATATGCAAAATACAAAAACCTGTAGTAAAGTTCATGTGTTTCCAGTCATTAATCCAATCTCCAAGGCGGAGGCCCTTGATTCCCGGCGGTGTGCATCACTCTTTCTCCCAAGTTGTTTCGTCCACCACCAAGGCCAGCAGCGAGGTCTCAGTTGTCCATGTGGTGGAGAAGGACCTGGTTGCTTGTCTTGTACTCTTGTTTACTTTTTGGGGTCCTTTGTGATTAATTTCTGGCATGTGTTGTAATTTTCTTCTTTTTTCATGTCATGTTTACATTTGTACCCCACCAACACTATGAACGCAACACTTCTGGGCCTTTCCCCTGTTCAAAAGACGTTCTGCAGTTTCAAGTTATCTAGGATCACAATCCAATTCGTTCGTTTTCCAATCATGCACACTTAAAATCATGTGAAACAAACAACGAATATTCTCGAGCACAATGTACATTGTACTGAAACAACGGCGGAACTATGAAGCAGTCAGGGGGGCCACTGCCCCCCCCCCCCCCCCCCCCCCAAGCCCAAAGATTTTTTTATTGTAATTAGAAGTTTGTTTAAAATTGGAAGAATACGAGCATTCGGCCCAGACGGCCGGCGAGGGCCTACCGACTGGGAATATGTTTCCAAAGAATGGCTTCACTCGGTGCTTTACTACTCGATATCGCCGCTGTTATTACAGCGCTGCATTGAGGGCTTACATCGTCGCCGTGTGTTTGTTTGTCATTCACATTATTTTCCAATAAATGTCTTTGATTGATGTGATTCCAAGCATAGTGGTCTTTACAAGTTTTATCATGGTTGGCGATTTTAGGAACCGTCGAATAAGTCAATCCAACGATTGGAAAAATAGGAAGTACTAGGGAGTAATACAAATAACGTAGTAAAAAGTACTTGAAAGTACTGGAAATATTTATTTACCTGTAAAAAAATACTGATTTATCTGATTTACTAAAAGGGTTGTCTACATTGATAGACCGGGCTCTGCTGTCTTTGAAGCTCTCCTAAGATCGCCTGATCGAGAAGCACCAAACATACAAGGTCTGGGGATGAAGGAATTACTAGCTACGGCCTGCTGGTTCTTGTGGTGGCAGCGTAGACAGCATACCCATGGTGAGAAAATAGCTAATCCGGCTAGTTCGGCCCAGGCTATAGCAGCGATAGCGATCAATTACTCGAGAGCATGCATTAAGAACGTACGGGCACGTACTCAAGGCTGGGAGAAACCGAAGGAAGGTTACAGCAAACTGAATGTTGACGCATCCTTCAAACTGATACCTTTACGGGTGCAACCGGAGCAGTTATGTGAATGTTGACGCATCCTTCAAACCTGACACCTTTACAGGTGCAACCGGAGCAGTTATCCGTGACGACATGGGCTCTTTCGTCGCTTGCAGTAACTGTGTTATCCCTTCTGTCGCTGACGCACCTTCTGCGGAAGCCACAGCTTTGCGAGATCGACTTCTTTTAGCTGGACAAGTGGGATGCACAAAACTGATTGTCAACAGCGATTGCATAGAGGCTATCTCTACGATACAAGGAGGCAATTCTCTTGGTGCCTGCTGCTGCCATTTATGAGGAGTGTACGTTTCTAGCAAGAGGTTTTGCCCATGTCATTTTTGTTCATTCGGATAGGAAACCAATAGAGTAGCTCATATTTTAGCTGAAAAGGCGGAGGGACACCATACTGTATGGTTGGAGAGTCCGCCGGATTTTATTTTTGAGCTGCTTGCAAATGATGTAACTATTTTCAATGAGCAATAAATAGCCGGTTTGTTTCAAAAAAAAAGGGTAGACTGGTAATGTCGAATCAGTTTGCCCACATATCACTCCCTAAATGAGATGAACCCACATGTCACTCTGTTTTGCTCTCATCTCTCTCTAAATCAGATGGCCCCACATGTCACTCTTTTTCTCTCTCATATCTCTCAAACACAAACCCGATCCCACCACCGATGCACCGACAAGCTCGTCCCCTACGGCGGAACGCTCGCCTACCAGCTACACCAGGGCAACGACGGCGGGGCTACGCTGCCGTCGCTTACCTGCCGCGCGGTAATTTAAACAGAAAGCTCTACTCGTTGTAAACAGAACATACAGAAGAAACCAACTCCAGACTAGCGGTCATGCTAATTTCAATGCATTGAAAATGCGTAGACTTTCCTTCACCTGATTCCACTTTCCAGTGTTCACAGGTACTTTACAGTATGCAAAAGCATCTCATCAATTGTCAGGCATATTATTAACACCGTGACTTTAAAAGAAAGGCGGGCGATGATCATCTAACATCTCAAAATTTCTGAGTTCTCTGCAGATCTGATCTCTCAGATGTTATTTGAGGGGGTGATTCCTCAAATAGGACTTTGCTAAAGAAACTGTTTACAACAATTACAGTTTTGCCTCGTCGCAATCATCTCAGCACCACGCTCTATTGCTCGGCGGCGATCTTTCGGATGACGTATGGTAGAATACCACCATGGGTGTAGTATGCGATCTCCACCTGAAGAGTAATCAGCAAACGCATCGTCAGGAATCAATCACTATAGCTGGATGATCAACAAGAAAAATGCTGCTGAGGGGGAGGCGAACGGACTGTACCTCGGTGTCAAAGCGGAGTTTGCAGGTGAAGGACTTTCCGTCATCGGTTGTGACCGTGACATCTTGGCCAGGCTTGATGTCGTCCACATTGGTCGGAAGCTGGACAGTGTAGCGCTCATGCCCAGTTAAGCCAAGACTGTCGGCGTCCTCCCCGGCCTTGAAGCATAGAGGGACGATGCCCATTCCAGCGAG
Organism: Poa pratensis; assembly: GCA_947311845.1. Taxonomy (NCBI): domain Eukaryota; kingdom Viridiplantae; phylum Streptophyta; class Magnoliopsida; order Poales; family Poaceae; genus Poa; species Poa pratensis. Next base: position 6,716,513 of record CAMZMU010000064.1, on the reverse strand, counting down.
GTTGCTACGGTGAATCCTCTCAAAACTCTTGGCTATCACGGCCTTCACTCCCTGCAGCAGTCACCAAGTGAAAACGCACACTGTTAGTGACAGTTTGCATCATGCCATGCGTAGGCCAAGAGATTATGGGGGGCATCGTTACCTGCAGCATTGGACCCTTTGCGGCCCAATCCCTAGAGCTGCCACTGCCATACTCGGCACCAGCAAGGATAATAGTGTCATGCCCTTCCTCCTTGTATTTCTGTCGAAAATAAAGGAATGCAAATGATGAATTCATTCAATGAGAGATTTGAACACGCACTGTTATGTAGACATCACTCAAAAGCAAAAAACTGGATTCAATAAGTTATACTAGTATATTACCATGGCAGCATCAAAGACAGCAAGCTTCTCCCCTGATGGAACATGGATGGTTTTGGCTCCAACCTCTCCCTTCAAGAACTTGTTCACAAGACGAATGTTGGCAAAAGTGCCCCTAGCCATGATCTCATCGTTACCTCTTCGACTGCCATATGAGTTGAAGTCCTTCCTTTCAACACTGCGCTCCTTCAAGAATTTGGCAGCTGGGCTGTCTGGGTGGATGCTTCCGGCAGGGGATATGTGATCAGTTGTGATACTGTCACCGAAGTTGAGAAGACAATAGGCATCTTTCACAGGCCGTGCCCCAGGAGGGGTCATTGTCATATCCTTGAAGTAAGGAGGCTCGTGGATGTATGTTGATGTTGGATCCCATGGGTAGAGAGTGCTGGCTGATACTGGCAGCTCATTCCACATTGGATTTCCTTTGGTGATTGACTCATATGTGCCCTTGAACATGTCTGGGAGCACGCTTGACTTGACAACCTATAAGAATTAACAGCTTAATTATGAGGAATGTCCCTAATCAAATATGTTCTCAAAAGAACGAATGGAGATAAATATGACAAAATATCATAGTTGAAGTGCCGACCTCAGCAATCTCATCAGTGGTAGGCCAAATATCCCTGAAGTAAACCTCTTTCCCATCTTTTGAGATGCCGACTGGTTCTTTCTCAAAGTCGATATTAACCTGCAGCAGATTCCAAAGTTTAGCAAAGAAATCAAAAGAATAATCAGGGAGAAGTTTGAACTAGTTAGCTTAGTAGATCTGGGCCCTCATCACACTACTGTATTGTATTGTTGATTCATAATAACAACATTGCATAAACAACATATTCATGATAGAATAGCTAGGCAGAAACAGAAATTTGAACTGATTAGCTTAGTAGGTCCTGGCCCTCCTGACACTAACGAATTATACTGGTGAGTAAAAATAGCAGCATTAGATAAATGGTCACATTCTTGATTTGTTCCGGTGCTTCCACTGTTTAGTTCAAAATACATAGGTTTAAACATGGGACATGCATGTTCTCTTACCGTGCCAGCAAGGGCATAGGCCACAACCAATGGAGGAGAAGCGAGATAATTTGCTCGGGTCAATGCATGTACACGTCCCTCAAAATTCCTGTTTCCAGACAACACAGCAGCAGCGACAACATCTGAAAAGAGGAAAAGTGAGTACAATGAATTGTTTCATACCATTTCAAGCCTTAAACATCCAGCGATGTCAATCTCACCATTATCAGTAATCGCAGCAGCTACGGATTCATCAAGATCACCAGAGTTTCCTATGCAGGTTGTACAACCATAGCCAACAATATTGAAGCCAAGCTGGTTAAGATACTTCTGCAGACCGCTGCATAGGAAAATGTAGAAGAAAAAATTAACCAATGCTCCCCAGTAAAGAAACCTTTGAATGGAGAATCAAGAGTCACCTCTTGTCCAAGTACTTCTTCACAACACCAGAACCTGGCGCGAGGCTTGTCTTAATCCAAGGTTTCACCTAATTAACACCAAAAATGTTATACTAAAGCAACAGTTGGCTATTGGAAATTATCAGAACATAGGCAGAGAAAATAGTACATTAAATCTTAACACTTCACTCGTAATAAGAGAAAAGGCTGCAATAATTTTGTTCAGGAAAATAATCCCATCTTAATAGGAACATGTTGCACATGAGGATATAAAGTTAAAACTACCAACATGCTGGAGTTCCTCTTATGTTTTTCAATAGCATATGCTATATCAAAAAAATGAACAAGGACATTTAAGTCCAAAGTTGAAGACAAAGTTAAGCGACAAACCTCAAGGCCAAGGTCGCAGGCCTTTTTGGCAACCAAAGCAGCTCCCAGCATTACATTAGGATTTGATGTGTTGGTGCAACTGGTGATGGCCGCAATTACAACATCTCCATGTTTTATCTTTGCTGGCGTCCCTTTGAATGAAAACTCGCCAACTTTACTCTGAGATTCCTTGGGGACAGCAAAACCCTGCAAAAAAAACAGGGTGGTGAGCATAGAAGAAGGAAAAGGGGAAATAACGTAAAGGAAATTTAGAAGGTATAAACTGTTCGCATGTATTCTGTGCAATATTATAGAAGTTTGGAATTCCAGTAATCCTAAATGGTAGTTTCGTCTATTTATAAATAAACAACAAGATGGTGGCAGGCACATAGCACAAGAATCACACTGGGAGAGTATTGCCACAATCTATAGAGCAGATTGTTACCTTGAATCCTACATCGTTGTCTAGGCAAGAAAGCCAATCTGACTTCATGTTCTTCAACGTCACTCTATCATGAGGCCTGTTGAGTATATCTTTAGGTTAGTCATGAATGAGGTGAATGAGGCCAAGCATATGCCAAGGATAAGAGTTTACCCAGGTACATTACCTTTTCGGTCCGGACAGACATGGTTCCACCTCATCCAAGTCAAGTTCCAGATAAGATGAATACACTCTTTCAGGTTGAACCTACATCAAGAGAGAAGTATCAGTATTATAAGTAAATAAATATATAATAATACCAAACTGCTTATCTTCAGATAAAGTGTAAAATCACCTGGCTGTAGTCGACGAACATATTATTGGCGCGCAGGTAAGTCTCTATCATGGCCACCTAATGAATGCAACCGTCAAAAACTAGGAAGTTAAGATGCATGTGGAGTTAAGCTGCAAATCAAATGCAATCACGGCATATAACATACAGTGTCATCGCTTCTGCCAGTTAGCTTCAAGTATTCCAATGTCTTTGCATCAACCGGGAAGAAACCCATAGTTGCACCATATTCTGGTGACATGTTTGCAATTGTAGCCCTATCAGCCAGTGAGAGTTCACCCATACCTCCCCCTGAGAGTAGTATGCAAAAATTAGAGAAGCTCGTAAAAGAAAGTGACATAGATTTAAAATCAATGGCAAGAGGGGTACCATAAAATTCAACAAACTTCCCAACGACGCCATGTTTCCTAAGCATTTGAGTTACTGTTAGAACCAAGTCTGTGGCTGTAACTCCATTCCTCAGCTTCCCTGATAACTTGAAACCAACAACTGCTGGCAAGACCATGCTCATTGGCTGCAGAACAAACCACGTTTCAGTTCAGGTAATTGGCATAAATGAGTGATCCCAGCGAAAAGTATCAGAGATAAAAACTTGTTAGTAACAGATATTAACTTCACCTGGCCAAGCATTGTAGCTTCTGCCTCTATGCCACCAACTCCCCACCCAGCAACACCAAGACCATCTATCATAGTTGTGTGAGAATCAGTGCCAACAACACTGTCAGGGTAAAGGATCCCACCATTGTTAAACACAACCCTGGCCAGATATTCAAGATTCACCTGGAAAGGAAATGGAATCGTTATTAGGGTTCACAACGGGCATAATTCGCAGGATTATTTGAAAATGTCAAAATTATTGTTTCGTTGAAATACCTGGTGGACAATTCCAGATCCAGGTGGAACAACAAGCATGTTATTGAATGCAGTGGAACCCCATTTCAAAAACCCAAACCGCTCCCTGTTACGGCTGAACTCAAGCTCCATATTTGCCTGAACAGCATTTTCCGATCTTGCCACATCAACTTGTACTGAATGATCAATAACAAGGTCTACAGGTACCTGAAAAAAAATACATCCAGCAATATCAGCAACAACACAAAGATACAAGCATAAAATAAAGATAAGCTACCCCTCTGGGGGGTTCAATTGACAAAGAGAGCAGTACTAGACTGCACTAGCGCCCATTCGGAGGGGAAAAGTTTATATGGATTATCTTTTGAAAACTACCATTTAATCAATTAGACGATAATCAAATGGTAGGATTAAGAGATTACAAACATAACATTCAAACTCTAACTAGAATAGATACCATAGTTGGACAAACTGGAATGAGATGATAAGACCAAGGAGAGCTAACCACAAGATTTAACACAAGCAAGTCGGTGTTCAATAAAGCATATCAGTTCAGAATTACACCACAATCACACATTCAACCTTAGTGTTGTTTAGATGATTAAACAATATGAGATGATAGGTTGATAAGAATGAACTTAGGCACACAGAGATGCTATCAGAAATCCAAAATCGTGTCGGTGGCAACACATCAGGCTAGAAACCAGAAATTGTCAATGCAGCAGTTCATTCGACAGAATGGTCGAGCTAGGTAACTTAGTTATCAACTGTATCAAAACATAAGCTCCTTCACTTATTTACTTTTTGTAACATCACATATCGAAATGTGGCATACTAACGGCACAGTACATCAAACGCGCATGTCAAATATATTTCCAAGAAGTTATAAAGACAAGAAGGTAGCTAATGTAACCACCAGTGGCGGAGCCAGAGGTTGAACTATGTGTTGTCAATATAATGTTGTGTAGTCAAATACACATATTTTTCTCATGTTTTATATTTTTTTGCACTGTTTTTGCTTGTATAAGCCAAAATGTTGTGTAGTCTATTGACTACACAGAACGTACGTGGCTCCGCCACTGGTAACCACTGGTATATAAACTCACCAGAGGATTAATTTTGTTCGGGTCACTGCCGAGTTTGCTCATAGCATCCCTCATACAAGCAAGATCGACAACTGCTGGGACACCAGTGAAATCCTATATACAGAGAAAATTGGTGAGAAAGTGAATAAACTGAACATTTTAGAAAGCAGGACAAAGATTCCCAGCATGAACATCTCATCAGAAACGAATATCAGAATAAAATAAGTGATATATCCAGCTTAGGCTACCACTTGCCAAGTTGCCATACTAAAATAGCAAGTGTTGACTTTAATAATTCTCATTAGAACAATGATATGCGATGACGAAGCATAGCAGCTAATTTTATAAAGATAGCTACCGGGGCATATGACTATATTTAAACAACTCAACTGACGGCAGCAAACACAGAGCATACATAAAATAAAATGGGCACAAGGACATGGGGATCGGGGCTGTCCACTTTCTCGAGAGGATAGGAAAGTAGACCTCCATTTCCACTATTCCTGGCACCAAAAGCTATTGACTCGAATCTTTACCCACTCACATTTATTCTTTCCACGGCAGCTGGACAGCATCATGGAACAAAAAAGTGGAGAGGATGGCAGGATGAATACCTGGAGGAGGACACGGGCTGGCTTGAACGGGATTTCGACCTGCTTGGTGGCGCTGTTCTCCCAGTCGAGGATCTTCTCGACGTCCTTACCCGTGACCTGGAACTCATCGCAGTTTCTGATTGCCGACTCGAGAAGGATCCTTATGGAGTAGGGGAGCCGCTCTGATGAAAAAGTAAATGGATCAAATCTTCATCGTCTGACATAATTCAGTGATACAAGCAGATTTAAACAGACATAAGAAAAAAACACCGATACATCCAGAGACCAATTCCATCATCAGACTTGACAATTTCACTCGTAGATACGGTCGAGTGCCCGAAATTCAGCAACATTGCAAAACTACCAAACACAGGAGCAGATCAGAGCCTGCTATCTATCTTCCTAGACAAACCAAACAATCGATCCGCTCCCAATAATAAGGAATTGACAGGCGGCAAGAGATCAAAGCGTCAGGGCCTCGTACTATCCTCAATCCACCCAACACACGGGAACAAACAATTCGAGGCCAAAATAGCGGACCAGTGTGCGCAAAAATACTCACCAATCCGCGGATCGGCGAGCGCCGGTAGGCTGTAGTACTTGCCGAAGTCCGGTCCCCTCCCGGCTTGGCGAGGCTGGTGAGGATCTCGTCGTAGGCGTTTTTGGTCGCTGCGGAACAACAGAGCAAACAGTTAGCGAACGAGAGACACGACGAAACGGGACGCGATGATTGGAGGTGTCCTTACCTGCGGAGGCGAATCGGCGCTCGAAGACGGCGGCGGCGGAGGAGGAGGAGCGGGCGGTGGCGCGGTGGCCGCCGAAGAGGCGGCCCGCGAGGCCCGACGCGAAGGGCGACGAGGCCGTGCGGCGCGCGGGGAGAGGAGGCGCGGAGGCGGAGGGGGACGGGGACGGGCCGGCCTCCGCGACGGCGGCTGCGGGCTTGGAGATCGCGGCTGCGGCGGCGGCGGTGACCCGGGGCCCCGCGGCGGAGCGGGAGAGGAGGGAGGTGCTGAGGGGAGGCATGGCTAAATCGGAGGGGAGAGGAGAATGGTCAGGTGGATGCGGGGTAGGCAGGAGGAATTATATAGGCCGCCGCGAATTTGGGGGGCGGAGACGCGTGGTGGGCAGGCGCGATGTTCTGTAGGGTTGGGGAGCGCGCCGCCGCGGCGGAGATGGTGGAGCGGAGCCCGGAGCCGGATGTCTTTTCTTTCTTGGAGCCGGGGCCAAAACAAATGGGCCAATGCGATCGCGGGGATATCGGACGGGTGCCCTGGCCCCACATGGCAGCGGCTGTCCATTCTGGGGAAGCTGAGCTGGGGTTATCGCTAAGGCCACCCACGCCCCATGCCATTTTGGCAGGATCTTTGGACAGATAACCGTCCATTCTCTTTTTTTTCTCCTCCAAGCATGTGTTGGGTCATATTCATATTCGTATGTTTTAAACTTATACTTAAATATAATTCCACTTTTTACCCCATAGTTACACACACTAATTACCCCCGTCAAGTCAAATTTTGTATAAATTGACTATTTTGAAAACATTTAACCCTCTTTTTCGGATGCATATCAATCGGATAAGTATGACGTGATGATTAAGAATCGAAAATGTGAGAACGAACAATGAGAAATGGAACAAATTGACAAGAGAAGCCTGGGTAAGATCATCGATGATGCCTTCCTAGCTTTACATAATCTTCCGCGCCACATCGGCCTAACACGTCGGTTTTACCTAACAATACATTTAGAATGTTAAAATGAGGCACAACTATGTTTAGAATTTTCTAAATGGGGTATTTCGATAAGAACATTTACTAAATGGGGTAATATGTATCATAGACGCATGACCACGAGGTAAAAAGTGGGATTCACTCCATATACAAGTGTTATGTGTGATTGTTTTCGACAACTACAGTCGTCACCCTTACAAGTGGAGGAGCTACGTGTAAGGTGTGGGACCCGTAGCTTTTTCTAAAAAACCTTTAATTTATATCTATTTACGTGATAGTCCATGGTTTGTCGCAAGGTATGACCCCACAAGTCTTGGCCGTTGGCTCCACCGCTGTCGTGTGTGGATCGCTGACTCGAGTATCAAACTTGTCGTTGTCTCTTTTTATCATGTTTAAGGGTTCCAATAATGTGCGAATAATGTGTTGCATGTATCAGGCCAATTGCTAGTCGCGGTGAAGCGCATTTGTTACGAGTCTTTGGAGTAGGTAACACTGGACATGTCTTGCAAACTGACTGCGTACGGCTGGATTTTGGAAGTAGCTCATATGGCGCTCTTGAGAGAGTTGGGTGTCAAAGTGTGTTTAAGTGGGCCAGAGTCAAATCATGTGTGTGACCTTGTAGAAATGTAAAAGTTTCTAGACACAATATGGTGATGCAATTCGCAGGAAAATGCAAGCGCAAGGGATCCAAATTGAAACAATAAAATGGGAACATGAGTAGATTAAAAAAGGGCCCGTGTGTTTGATCGGGTACATGTAGGTAAATTGCGTGGTGGTCCCACACAGCATGCTAGTGGTACTATCGACCGATCTACTCCTACTAGTGTACTACTATCCCCCTCGGCGTTCGCTTGTTCGTGACAAATTTGAATTGTTTACTGGGACTTTGAAGTTGCAAATTATTGGACGATAGTACTATTGCTCTTTCTGGCCGGTACCACCATTAACTCTAAATGTCAATACTTGTATAGATCGAGCAACCAAAAACAATTGTTTCTATGCTCTTGGAGGCACATACTTAATTATCCTGGAAAAAAATCATGCATTATTTGTTATTGGAGGCAGATGAGAAATGGCTTTTCGATTCAGCAGGCTGCAATATCATACCGGCCGGGAGAGGGCAAAAGCTCGTTTGGCTTCTCCAACGTCCTAGTACTAATTTTATAGCAGATGGTGACCTGTCCTTTTGTTGGTTCGATGGCTTTTGTTCGTTTGGCCAAGTCAATCTACCCCCTACGTCACTCAAAGCACTTCAAAGTTGCTCCATTTTGTACTAGTTGTATAGCACGGTCTTCTGGTTGTTGATTATTTTTACCCCGACGATGCTCTCATATATATATCCCTTCATACCTTGAGTCCGCGGCCGCGACGGTCATTCGACTATCCATCTTGTGTGTGCAAAAAAATGTTTCACGCATCGTGATAGGAAACAATTCTCTGCCTTGCTGTTCTCTTCTTTGTTGTTTCCTCGTCCATGTCTATTTCCCTCGTTCGTGCGGTGGCCAACGCTGTCGCCGACTGCGTCTGGCTACGACAGCTGCTTGGTGAGCTCGACTGTTCTCTCCCAAAGCCACCGTCGTCTTCTGTGACAACGTGTCCGCGGTGTACATGTCAATCAATCCCGTTCATCACCGACGAACGAAGCACATTGAGTTAGACATACACTTCGTGCGCGAGAAGGTTTCTCTCGGCGAACTCTGGGTCGTGCACGTTCCTACAACTCAACAGCTTGCTGACATCATGACAAAAGGATTGCCCAAAGGTCCTTTTCAGTTCTTCCGATCCAGTCTTTGTGTCTTGCCACTCGACGATGTCAAGATTGCGGCGGGGTGTTAGCGTATATATCTTCTAGTTAGGTTGTTTGTATTCTGTAACAATACCTACCGTAGATATCCCCTGTTGCAAGGCTATATATAGCTGCACCTTTGATCAATACAATCGAGCATTGTTGCATCGCCTATTCTCTCCCTAAACCCTAGCTACGGCTCTAACACAATCTACCCCTACGTCATTCAAAGCACGTTCAAAGTTGCTCCATTTTGTACTAGTTGTATAGCACGGTCTTCTGGTTGTTGATTATTTTTACCCTGATGATGCTCTCATATATATCCCTTCATACCTTGAGTCCGCGGCCGCGACGGTCATTCGACTATCCGTCTTGTGTGTGCAAAAAAATGTTTCACGCATCGTGATAGGAAACAATTCTCTGCCTTGCTGATCTCTTCTTTGTTGTTTCCTCGTCCATATCTATTTCCCTCTTGGAGAGTGACCAAAGGAGCACAAGAGCAAGAAGAAGCCACATCCAACACATCATCTCACATCCAGCACCCCTCTTACGAGTCGGGATTACCTTTGGGCGTGTGGGCGGACGAGGCGGCCAAGCGAATTTTGACCACCACTTCAGAGCATCTCCAACTGGAGCGCTCATATCCCCCCTATACATTTGGGCGGATAGTCTGAACGCAGTTTAGACACTAAACATGCACCCAAACGGATCCCAAAGTTAGCCCAAACGTCCGATATGTTCGGCAACTTTCAAATTCAGCCCATATTAAAGTGACGGATATGGGCCGTTCGGACGCGCCCGCCACGTCGGATGGCCTGCCTCCGTCCCCACATAATCCCAACCCCCCCCGTCCCATCGACCAAACCCTAGCCTCACTCCCACGGTCCACTCTGCTCCCCTTCCAAGCTCTCCCCGTTCTCCTCCTCCGCTCCTCGTCGTCTCCAATATGGGCTTGGACGGAACAGGATGACAATACCGAAGGAGTGCCGACAAGCGCCGGGGGGGGGGGGGGGGGGGGGGGGGGGGGGGGGGGGGGGGGGCTGGCGACAGGAGACAGCACGGGCGCAATACGCGTCGACGGCTGAGGACGAGCAGTCCGCCTTACTCGCAGCCGGTCGATTTTTTTGTAGACTAAAGGAAAAAATGCATAGGCAGCTTGGTGAGCCCAATTAAATAAGAAAATCGGGTGGAAGCCCAAATTAGTATTTTGGCCCAGGTTGGAACAACTTAAGTTGGAAGGGGTCTGGGCGACGTGATTTTTCGATTTTTTCCGACTGTAATGTGTAGAAAAGAACGCTAATATTTTCTCGAAATTGTCAACTGATCTATTGATCATCAACAACAATACAAAGAATCGTAAAAGTAATAAACATTACACATAGATCTTTAAACCATCTACCGAAGACTACAAACAATGGAGCGAGCCGAATGCACACCGTTGTCCTCACCCCTCTTTCACTGGATCTAGACAAATCTTGTCGTATTAGAGCTTGTTGTAGTAGACAGACGAGAAGTCATTGTGCTAAGCCCCGGAAGGACCATCGCAGCAGACCAGCAACCATCACCAATGATGATAACCGTAAACGAAAGAGACGGACTACAACCACACAAACGTACATGAAAACTGTCTGGTTCTAGGAACCCTCCGCCGATGCTATACGCACCACCAGAGCGAGGATAGGACAAGGAGGAGCTTATTCTGCATTCTGGATGTCGCCGCCGCCATACCATCCCGAAGAAGAAACTAGAACAACCTAAAAAAGAACAAAAACCTTCCCGTTGGTGAGGGACCGCGGTCCGCCCACCTCCGAGTCCTGAATGGCCACCGGAGGCGGAAGGACCGGCAGCTTCGCCGGCGAGAGGGGCGAAACCCTTGGTCGCTTTTGGATCTCTTGTACCCTTTGCTGGAGCCGTACCGATTCGGTATACTACCTCGTTACTTCTCGGGAGAAAAGAACGCGTATATACATGCATATAGGAGCTTATAGATTTAATTTGTTTGCTGAAAATATTGGGTATTCGCTGCATAACATGAATTAGTCTAGCTCCGTCCCTCTGCGGCACCAGATCGAGTCGGCCAACGCAAGACATAACCCAACACCCGCAAGTGACTTACGCGAACACATCAACTGTCGCAACAAAGCTCAATCCTCAGGAACCGGGGTTTACCATATCAGACCGAAGTGTTTCAAATCCTTCCAGATAAATACCCTTCAAAATAAGACGAACAACACTTGCAGTCACTCCTCGCCACATAAAGCCAGTGTTGCCAGAAGAAGTTGACCGGAAGCCGTCTTGCCCAGGAGATTTGGTAGGAAACATTTGGAATAGGCCATAGGGCCTCTTTTATCTCTTGGAAGAGGCAGGGATGAGGGTAGGGATGTAAACGGATCGGATCGGATCGGATTTTGCCTCTACCATATCCTTTACCATATTTTTTTCTCGGTTTCGGATCGGATCGGATAATGAACGGTTGCGGATTCGGGGGCGGATAGATATAATCACGGATTCGGAACGGAAACGGAGCGGATTCGGGGCGGAAAGAAAATTAGTCGGATCGGTATGTGCAATGTATATCATCAAGCCACATAACCAAAAATAATAGCTCAACAACATAATAATCTAACAAAGTTATACTCCATATTATGTAGAATGACCATGCAAGGGAGTCGTTGTTCAACAAATGAGCTCCACAACTCACTAAATACAAATTGTGCTCTATTAGTTTAGACATTTCGGTATAAAATCGGATTATTCGGATTATAACCATCGGATAATCCTAACTAATATTTGGATAATCCATATTCGGATGCTATTTTTCATACCATATCCTATACCGTATCCGGGTGTTCAGTTCGGAATCGGATATCCTTATCCGGCTAATTCTTCGGAACCGGATATGGATTCTTTAAAACGGATTCGGCGACGGATTCGGTACGGAAATTATCCTATCCGTTTACACCCCTAGATGAGGGAGAGATCGTGCAGAAAGATCGAAGCTATCACCGGCGATCAAAATCGCCGACATAGTGGCCAACCCTAAAACGATAGGGAAAAAACCGTTCAGACAAAAAAAACATGTTGGTCGGCCCTTTTAGCTCTTGTGCCAGGCTTATTGTCGTTTCCAGGACTTTCGGCCGGCCCTTTACAAACAAGCTGTTAAGGGCTAGACCCTTTTATTCGCGGGCCGTCCCGATGTCCAGGCGTCCAGCATAAACCTGTCTGGCCCAACTTGGAGCAGGGAAAGAACATGCGGCAGAAATTTGTGTTTTTTTTAATCGGGGAGGGTTTTTGCAGGAAGGAAGGAAGCTGCAGGGCAAGGGGTGGCGTTGTGTCCGGAAGGGGGAGGAAGCGGCGCGGCGGGTTTGTGACCGGAGGAGGCGCACCTGAGCTCTCTCGGCCGCCGAGAGGATCAAATCGGCCACGTGCCGGCCGCAAAGGGGGGCCCTTTTCCCCCTTCCGGCGAGGTAACACCACTGCTCAATGCGGGGGATCTGCCCTCTCTCTCTCTCTCTCTCTCTCTCTCGTCTCCCTCGCTTGTTCCAGCAGGTTCTCGAGTCAATTCGTTTTTCTTTCTGTCAGGTTTCATCGGAGATATATACCATCGTAGGCTTGGGACGGGTCGGGAACAGCGGGAGATTCAGAGCCAGGTATAGTCCGGCAGCCATCGCCACAGCCCCCAAAGTCTACTCGTGCTTGGCATTGCCGAATATAATTGTTTCGTCATGACGTTTATGCGCTGCTCTGCTCTGTGTTATTTTCAGTGCTTATTCTTGTGGGTTACAGTCGAGGGCAACGGAAATTATATTTTATTCTCCTTGATTGTTGTATAACTGCACTACCTACAACACCCAGGAAAGTGGTGTTTTCCCCCTTGTTGCTGTTGTTGCAAATGTCACATATCATTCAGCATGTGCAAAATAAAGGATTAAAAAACACAGGAATTTTGTAAACTTGGTTGTTTGGTTCACATGAATAGAAAAACATAGGATTACTAATAAACATGACCAAATCAAAGTCAAACAATTTGAGAAGGTATAATTAGCATTTTATAATGCAAGACAAACATCGGTCTCGTTCTTCGTGCAAAGGATTTTGAAAAAGAGGTCAAGGTGGATTGTAAAATTCCTGCGTTTTTCCTTTGAAACCTACATCAAAGGAATATTTCCTGCGTTTTTCCTTTACTCAGTTCCTTTGAACCAAACGGATGAATAGTATCCCCATAGGAAAATTTCCTATTCCTACATTATTCCTCCACTTTTCCAAAACAAACAAACAAGCATTCCTTTAATAAAAAATGTAGTGGGGCAGCCGGCAGCGAGAGGACTGGCCTCGGTCCATGACCTTGGTCAGCTGTTTTGAATTTCTTGCAATATCTAGCCCTCTAATAGTTTCGTTCAAATATGTTAGGTGATTGCTTCTTTAGTTTGTGCCTATGGTTCGGTATACAGGTACATAAACTGAAATTGGATGGGATGGGGTAGCACCGTAGCGGTTACTGCTCATGATAAAAAACTATTCATTTGTGTTGTTGAGTCTTGATATATGCATTTTATTTTACTTAGTTGACCATGCGATTATACCAAGTCTTCCTGAGCTGTTGACACAACTTCTTATTTGTGCAGTTTCGTGACTCAAAATGGATCTAATAATTCCATTTAAAGTTGGAGATGCTGTAGAGTTAAGATCCTTCGATGCCGGTTACAGGGGTGCATGGTTCCGTTGCAAGGTTGAACTAGTGATCTCTTAAACTGTTGCGTGTTCCTACTCGTAAATACATCTCTCTTTTGCTAGTACAGACTCTTCTTGGTTTATAACCCCCTCTGTTCTTCTATACAGGACATTATTCACCTTCTGTGGTCGCTATAACAAGATCTCAAAAATTTATAATGTAGTTCTATAGCTTTATTTATTTTCAGTGTTCCACTTCATCGAAAATAGTATCACTGACATTACTGATTCAACTGTGGCATTCTCATGTTATGTTGTGTTTGCTAATCTGCACCATACCAAGTTCGAGTTTCAACCCGCAATGCCAAAACCTTCTATTTGCCACCCTCCAACTGTTTAAATCTCCTTCTATGCTTGTATTATCTCGAATATAAACGTTTCAGTTGTCTCTACTTCCCTCGGAATGGTTTCTTTCGTCTCTTTTTTCGATAAAGGGAGCTTTATTACTTAAATAAGGTTTTAAGCATTACACCCGGCCTCTGCATAGCTAGGATGCACACAGCCGTCACAAGTTCAGTAGTTCTTTCCTCTCTTGCTTCCACGCCTTAGCTAGTCAAACATGACAATGGTATGAGTCAATGAGTGCCAAGTAGTATACCATCCTTGGTAGGACTAGATAGACATGCCTATAGGAGAAGATCCGTCTTTTCATGTCATATCTTGGCCATATGTATACCAACACGAGTGACACCTGTACTCGTAGTTAGTCCGTGGTGTCCACCATATCAAGATCAGATTAGATCTAAATAACTACATGTCTCATGTGTTTGTTCGTACCTTGATGTCTAGCAATGCTGCAATGGACCATCAAACATGAGGATGATACCCTATAGAGCAGGATTCATAAGGTTTCACGGCGTTACTTTTGGCATAATCTCCGTCTTAGAGAAGGCGCAGCCTGTGGGGGTGTTGACATGGGCATTTAGCAGCTCCAAGATGTGTCCTTTCATATTTTGTTGAGGAGATTCACCTCTTGGTGGTGTGGTTGAGTTGGGGGTGCATGATTCTAGCCGAGAGTTAGAACTGCCAGTTCTCAAAGTGTACTATCAAGGGATCCTTTTTAGTCTCTGAGTAAAAAAAAGGGTAAAAATGTGCGTTTCCAAAGAAATTTACTCAAGTGATACCCTGCGTATCTAATTTTCTTATGATCCATCTCATGTGTTCCAACTTACATATTCATATTTTTTATTTTGGATAAAGGATTTCTTTTATATAATGAGATGGGCTATTTCTAAATCGTTTTAGTTTTACTTTCAGATCAGCGCTATGTGTGTCAGGTACGGACAAATGGAGTGTCAGGTGGAGTATATAGACTATCCAGAGGAACGTAAGTAATTATTTATGCCTTGTCTTCGTTATATGTTATTTTTCATATGGAACCCAATATACATTATTACGTTTTTTATTCGAATTTGTTGTTTTCTCTGCTAGCTTTGTCCTGGTGTTTGTGTATTTCCATGGTTGGCTTACTTCTCTGGCCCAATTGTTTCGAAGAGAAGTATTATGTTGATTTTTATAGTTGAGGCTATCTTGAGCTGACGGTGAACTTTTTTTTTGGTTTGTAGCTTAGCTCCTTTTCCACTAGCTGGATATGTTTCTTGTAGCTTACGCTTAGCCAAGGTCCATTTTTCCTAGCTTGACAGATGAACCAGGGTTGAATTTTACAGCATGTAGGCTATAAACTGATATATTGTCTGCCCGACTTAATATTTCAAAGGGGCTCAAGCAAACCCAGCCTGCAGTGCACTGGAGACGCGCCTATTTTTCTGGGCTACCTAAATCAGTCAGGCCATTCAGATAAGGATTTAAATCCCTGACCCAAGTATCCAAATTGTTAAAACTAGTGCGAACTATATTTAAAACCATGAGACGTGACTTTTTCTGCTGCCTTAAGTGGGCAAAAGTAAACAACGTGACTTGTTTCATATGAGATGCTATCCTTAGCATAGGGAAAAGGTACTTCATATGACATCACTTCTTTGCGCTTTCGTTTTGCTAGACATTGTTTACTTTCTCAAATTTCTGCACTAACATATTGAAACCAGCTATAGTACATCTGTAACCGGTACATGCTTTAGCGAATCGTGACTATGCTTTGCCTATGACGTACATTGTCTCAGTTGCAAATTCGCGCTATAAATTTTCCTTCTTCTTTGGGTGGTTAGTATCAACGTGTGAAACTTCAGATGTATATTAGTACCAAAAGCATCAAACTTTGTGGGTTCGATGATCCATTAGCATAACCATACTACTGTAAAGCTGAGCCAACAAACCTGTAAACGGCACATAACCTGAGGCTGAGCACTAGTTTTGTATACGTCTAAAATGGTTTCTTTCATCTACTGCAGAAAGGAGCTGGAGTAGACTATACAAAGTTTTCCCAGAATGCCGTAATCAGAAAGCAGGGAAAGCCTCTTGCGGAAATGCAGGGAAAGGCTGCATACAAAAGACCGAAAGTTGTCAGGCCCTTCCCCAGACCCCACGCAAGCAGGAGCTACGTGCACGGGGCCGTAAAGCGGGTCAGAATAGGGAGCTCATGTTACGACCTCCTTTTCCTCAGTGGTGTTGGGAGAATGATATTCCTGAGCTTGGCCAGAAGTTGGATGTTGTAGCAGTTGTAAGCAGTCCTTGGAAAGTAGGTGACTTAGTTGACTGGTGGTACACTGATTGTTTCTGGACTGGGAAAATTGTCGAGTTACTGGATGACGACAAAGTTAAGGTAAGTATTTAATATGGTTAATGGCAAATGGCAATTGCCTGCTTTGTTGATGGAACCAATTAGCTATCCACTGTTATTTAAACTCGTCTTAATTATTTTTCATTCATAGGAATATAGGATATCAAATTAGCATCATTATTCATTTGTATCCAAATTTCATTTTGAATAGTTTCTAAAATGATTTACCTAGCCTCATCTTATTGTTCACATGCTGATATACTCCGATGTCCAGAAAATCATGTGAGGATGGTATAAGGATGAATGAATATTCTTGCTCTATTTGCATATAATGATTGCTCAAATTAGTATGCTTGTTGTATCTGCAATTATTTAATAACATTGCATAAATGTTAATTTCAAGTTGTGCTTGCTATTTGCACAAAAATTGTACTAGATATTGATATGTTCTGACGGTGCACTGCGATAATACGAATCTGAGAAGGACGAAAAGTTGCATCTTTTCAAACATTTAATAATCAAAATCTTAAGTCACAGAAATTTCTTGAGCGGAAATTCTCATTTGTAACACTAGAGAGCACATCTGCGGAAATCCATAACGGGTAGTAGGTGCAGATGCACCCACTGTCCAAAAAACAAATTTTAAAATGTCAAAAAATTCAAAACAAAAATTTCGGATATACTTCAAGACATTTTCTGTTAGCACAAGAAGTTACGTGAAGAAAAAACATTTTTTGTGACCTGTGCAAAAAAGACAAATCCGGACGCTCCAAAATGATTTTATACGAGACATTTTTATCTTTTTTACACAGGTCACAAAAAATGTTTTTTCTCCACGACATTTTTTGTGCTAACACAAAATGTTCTAATGTATATCCGAATTTTTTCTGTAATTTTTTGACATTTTGAAAAATAAATAAAAATGTTTTACATAATAGGTGCATCTGCACCTACTACCCAAAACGCCGCCTCCGCACATCTGCCAGTAACTGTGTCACTGGTGTTTGTGCCTGTTTCCACTTATCAGTGTTATAGCCAGTGGTGGTAAGACAATAGGCACCAATTATTTCTTGTGCTGTAGAAAAAAAATAAAGCGAGACTGACCTCAGCTGAATATGAGGGGTACGGCAAAGGATTTGAATGTCTCGGTGCAAACATTGTTCGTTCTTGTGTCCATAATGTAACATTTTCTTCTTTGGATTTTTTTGGTAGTGTTAAAAAAGTGATTCCTTTTTCTATCCGCCATTGCATATTTTGTAGTACAGATGTTTGCTGCGATGTTTGGGAAAATGCATTTAATATGCGTTCTATTGCAATGTTTGTACTTGATGTTTGTCTACAGATAGCTTGTCCTGAAGCACCATTAGGTGAAGGTGGATGCTATGATGCTGCTCTTGAGGATCTGAGGCCAGCTCTTGATTGGTCCCTTGTAAAAGGTTGGAGCGCTCCTCTTTCACAGGTAACTTCATAATAATTCAATGTTTCATGAAATATCCTAAGCATCGGAACATGTTCGTCTTCGACAACAGGCAGCCCAGTGTTGCCCGCTTGTTCGCCACTATCAAGGTTGAGGCCAGACAGTGGGCGTTAGAAGGGGCAACTGGGCTGCCGGCGCTTCTCCCACGGCTCTTACGTGTAGGGTGTCAGTTGTAATTATGTGGTGTTGGCCTCTCGGTGCCTTTTGTACGGAACCTCCTGTCTGTCAATGCATCAAGACGCAAGGCTTTTGCGTTTTCTAGCAGAAAAAAACTGTGAAAAAACCACCCTAGAGGGTTGCTTAAGCGGTATGCTATAATGCAATATATGATGGAGTTGGCTACCTGGTTCCAAGTCAAGTAGACACTTTCCTTATCGTGTGAAATTCACTAACTGAATGATCTGAAATACAAAGCAAAACTTAAAACAGTGACAATGTTGAAAATTTTCGATCATGATCTTATCACTGCCTTTTATTTACGTTTTACAGTTTGATTCTACAATCCTGCTATTTTGTTAATCCAAAAATAACCCAATCAAAAATCATGACACTGAAAACCTTAATTATTTGCGTGTAGACATGGCTTGCAATTGGTTAATTCTCTAATATCGAAATAATATAAACAAAAAAGTGTGCTTTTCATGGTAGGAGAATTTAGTGTCAGTTAGTTATGTAACTGAATATATCAATTCAATTAGATAGATATTCATTCCATTATTTTTGTTTGGAATTAACAGTTATTTATTGTGCCAGGAAAATGGTGAATCCTGGTATACTGCTCGTTTGATCACAGAGAACCCTGGTATTGCTATTTTTCTGATTTCCTGTAAACTATATGGTTTTGGTACAGCTCTTCTTCAATTGTGATGGGTAGTCTGTCATATTTTGACACGCGCCACCTCATCACCAAGAAAATAATCAAAATCTTAGCTTAGCTGCCTCTTGTCCTTGTTAATAGGGGTCTTCTGAATGAAGTATATACGTATGTCTATCCTCAGGAGTTGATATAACTCTAACCACTGTCCACTAACAGGAGTCGGGAAATGATGAGACTAGTGTTTCCTACTTGCTTCCAATGATTACCAATGCTTCCTCATCTCCTGAAACGAGTGCTCTTTAAAAAATGACTCCTTCCTCTTACGTGTCAATCTTCATCTGAGTCCTCATCTGTAGCAGCTCCCCAGTCCTCTTATCTACCGGCAACCCTCGATCAACAGTGCAATCTGACATGTACCGGCAAGCATCGTCAATTAAAACCCTTAACCCTTTGAGGCAAAATAACCATTGTAGCAGCATCCCTTAAAACACTTCACAATGGCCACGCGAGTTTACTATAATCTCAAGCACACATACCTTGTCATGCTGAATGTGGACATCTCAGAATATCAAAATTAATTTTTCAAGATCTCATTATTGGGTTATGTCATCATGTGAAATGGATCTCTTCAGCAAAAACGGGGGTAAAAGGTGCCCATTGAACTCTGAACCGCCTTTTTAAAGAAAACCAGCCTGGACCGGTTTGAGGATAGTTTGTGAAAATGGGATTAGTTTTCACTGGTTTGAGAATAGGTTTTCATCTGTTGCATTTCTTAGAATCAAATCTACTTGGTGTTCACCTTGAATTCTTCGTCTAGAGTTACACTGAACTAGAGCAACTGTCTCTTCTGCAATGCACCTTAATATTTATCTACTATTGGCGTACAGATACAGGAATTACCAGCTCAGATGAGGACATGGAGCAATTTTATGATGGTATCAAGGAAGTACAGAAGTGCTTGAATGGATCATTTGACACACCGAAGCTGGAAATACGAAAATGCTTGAATGGATCATCTGTTGCACCGGAGGAGAAAATGATGGATTCTCTGGATGTAAAGCACCCAGCCAGTACAAATGGCAGGTGCAGCATGAAAAGTCAAACACACAGTGGGGAGGAACCAGAAGAATGCCTGAGTGAAGACCCTGACACGTCTCCAGATGCCATCCCTCCAGAAGCGCAAGTTGCACCTGACGAAATCGAGGAATGCTGCACGAACAGCCAAGCGGACTACCCGACGTCTCCAATGGCCAATTCAGGAGAGTCTTATGAGCTCCTTAGCAATGGCCAATCAGGTGTCACCAGTTTCAAAAAGCTCAAGACCTCAACTGAGCACACATCAAGAATCGACACACCTGCCAGGGTGTATTCTCGAAAAAAAACTGTGCACGCGTCAGTTGAGCAGCCTCCTGAAACTGTTGGCGAGGCCTTGATGGAAGTGGAGGAACTAGCACACAAAATCAGACGCGCCCAAGACCTCCTGCAATCTATCGACGACGACGATGCTCCACCAAGCAGAGCGGCGACGCCTGCTTGGAAATTTCGGTAAAGCATAACTGGAGTTGTGCCTCTCCTGGTAAGTAACCATCTGGCTCGAAATTCCTTGTTCGCTAGCCGTGAGGTTTCTCTATACCGTCTGATATGGCTTTGCCTCATTTTTTTTGTTTTCGGTGCGGATGGTGGCAGTGAATATATCAGAAAGGCGGACCGATCATCCTGACCCATCTGATCCTCTTCATGCTGAGAGTGATACCTAGCTATCTACGGTTAGCGCTGAAGCTAACTGCTCACGGCAAGTATCATTGGTAGCAGTTGCGTCATCGATCATAGATAGCTCGTGGTGTCGTTTAGTCAGGGTTTCTACGACTGGCCGTAATCTGATGTAGCAACTGTTGAATATTAGCTAGTCATGTACAGTAGTAGTATTATGCAGGGCTGTCGTGCGGCGGTGTGAGAAATACGTACCATCTTAATTCCCTGCATGTTCAGTGTAAGTGGGACACTAGAAATAGGCTGCAATGTAAGTTTGTCCCAAGAGTTCTGTTACCGGTGATTGGTTTTGTTTTCGTTTGTGTTGAGAAGTGCAATCTTTTGTTGCCTTGTGTTGGTTTTTTTTTTTTTTTTTGAGCAGATGTTGCCTTGTGTTGGTGAAAGAGACATCTTCTCGTGCGCGCGCGTGTGTTTTGTGCAAAGGGCCGGCCTTTTGGTTTCGGCCCAGTCTATGTACTCTATTTTCCAGCAGACTAGCCAGTGGGCAGTGGCCACTGACCGGTGCATTGCTTCGTGTGACACGCATGGACGGATAACGAAACAAAGATGCTAGTGACAGCCAAATCAAACCTGAACGTTTCCTCTGAATAATATAATAAATCGATGAGAACCTGAAAGAGGAAGAGCATGGCATGGGGGGAGGTGGTCTTCGGCTCCGGAAGTGTTTATCTGGGACTTCATCCCCAGATAACACTCCCCCAAAGGGCTAACCTATTGCACGCGTCTGCTTGATTTTCGCCGTGAAATGCGTGTCTTCCTCTTTGGCGGGCATTCTACGTAGGAGTAGTATATTGTTCCATGATAAACGGTCTAATGTGTCATGCTGCCGTACTTTAGGAAAAACTATGGAAGCTTTGGTAGGGGAAGGGGGTGGTGTGAACGGGAGGAGGAAGAGAGAGAACTTGTACAATTTGGGACAGATGAACCTGTCATTAATAGTATTTTTATCCACTCCCGCATGTTGAAGCGAATCAGGATTTTGCACTTTGAAGGCATATTGTGTCATCCATGACATAGATGAATGGGGCAGCTGAGATATTGGAGTCTGTATATCGATGAAAGTCTTCCCGGTCTCTTTGGTATTTTGAGGGGTGTGCCGTGTGTGGCATGCAAGATCGAGCCAAATTATAGAAGCACACCACAAGGAAAGTCATTTTGGCGGCGATATATCGGTCTAGTAATCCGTTTATTTTAGAAATTTTAAAAATTATACTTACAAATTTTAGTACTTCGTACAAAAAATTATGCATGTAGTCAAAATCACAATGCAAAACTCTTTGTTTTCCCGATAAACGGAGTTTTTATTAAACTCAAAGCATCAAGACAATACGTCCAAACAAGTTACACCGACCTCTGCATAACAAAGAGGCACAAAACCCAATGCAAAATTCTTTTTATTATGGGTGCACAAAAATGACAAAATCTTGTATATTTTGAAGATTTGAAAGTGTGTATACTCATATCCACATATTTTCCTTTCTTTGTGAATTGAGATTTTCTTGTTTGTGGTATACATCATTGACAACAAACAAACAAAAAATCAAAATTTCAAAACTCATAAATATGATTTTTTATTTCTTTTAATAAAGCAATCATTGTATCTCTGGAGTCGAAAATCTCCACTCCACATTTCACATCTTGTATTTATCCTTGCAGATATACCGCAAGTACAAATACTTCTATTTTCGATATAACTGTATTTATATTATAGACGTGTTATAACTTATACGTAAACAAACCATTCTAATAATAGCAAGCCTTATTCCTATTTTGGCATTTTGGATTTCAAGGCAAGTCTGAAAGGACATTTCGTGATCCCGTATATTTTGTGTGTTAGTTAACAACACTAGTGAGATCTTAATCAGGTGCTAAGTGATGCAGGTGTTAGCTATATAAAAGCTTATGTGCATTATCACCAAAAAGAGAGAAGAAAAGAGCAGCCAGACTTTTGGTAGCCGGATATTCCGGTAGGGCAACCGGATTATCCGGTTCAGTCGAAGCAACGTGAGAAAACGGCTAAGGACCAGAATGCAGAAGCTATTGGAGGTAACCGGATATTTCCAAACCGGAAATTCCGATTACAATCGGATTATCCGGTTCTGGCGAAGCAAAGTGAAAAACGGCTAAGGACCAGAACTCGAAGCAGATCAACCAGCATGGATCAATCCGGCTAGTCCAGGGTGAACGTATCGGATACCTCTTTTTCTTCCACCTTCCTTGGTCCGGCTTCTTGGGAAGATGCCGATACGACGCCTGACATATTGGGATATTGCAGAGCTAGGCAGTCCACGAGATCAATCAGGAGTTGCCGGATGATGAGTCTGCAATCAGGTGGTGACTTATGCGGGTCCTTCTCCTATCCAAGATGCCGATAGGACGCCTGAAGCCTAGGTCGCATTTGGTGGTACTGCAGGGAGCCGGATTTTCCTGAAGTAATCGGATAATCCAGTTAGTCGGATTATCCGGTTCCATATTGTATCGGATTATCTGGTTCCCAGACTTTCCAACGGCAAGATTTCAAGGAGGGGTATAAATACCCCTCCACCTACCTCCTGCCATTTAGCTCGCCCAAAATATCTGCACCTCCATTGTTGCAAGCTCAAAACTACAAGATCTCCCAATCCCTCCACCCAAACTCATTGATACTTGGAGGATTGAAGGAGAAGGCCCGGATCTACATCTTCACCAAGCCGATTTATATTTCCCCCTCATTTACTTGAGGGCCCCTTTGCTAGGGTTTCCATTGGGAAAACCTAGCTCATTGTTGTACTTACTTGATTGTCTTTGTGATAGATTATAGATGTTCGGGTGCCCCCAATCCTATTATGGGTTGTGCCCCGGATCGTTATTGTAAAGGCTCCGGAATCCGCCTTGAAGGTTTCCGATAGTGGAAGGTGAACCAAACCTTTGTGGTGCGGTTCATCGGAGAAGAAGGTGAAGCCTTTGTGGCTGTTGAGTTGACCTTTGTGGTTGCTCACACCTCTCCAATGAGACGTACTCCCCTAAAAAGGAGGAACTCGGGAATACATCTGTGTCTCCGCGTGTTTTCACCTTCGGTTACCTCTATCCTTGTTTACCATCTTTACTTCGTGTATCTTGCTTAGTTGCTAGCTTGTCATATAGGAAAATTCACCGTAGTTGCATATCTAGAGAATTTACCTTTTGTGTCAAGCCTAATTTGAAAAAGTACTAAAATTGAAGTAGCACCTATTCACCCCCCCCCTCTAGGTGTCATACGATCCTTTCAATTGGTATCAAGCCTCGGCTCTCTTGTTGGGCTTAACCGCCTAAGAGAAGTATGACTAATGGTGAGGTGCCCCAGAAGGGCAAAGTACACCGGCATCCATGGCCGATGTCAAATCGATGGAAACATCTTTGAGATCGTCCATGGATACCCAATTTAGTGAGATACGCGACATGCTCGCAAGACTCGCTAGTACCAAGCCCTCTTCGCACACTCTCCCATTAATAGAGGACCCTCTTCATTCCAACTCGGGTGATTCCGGGGATGAAACTAAGAAGAAGGAAGGGGATGAAGAAACCGATACCGAAATTAAGAACCCTCTCCATCCACAACCAAGCCTGAAAGTGGGAAGCCTGAGTACCATGCGGTCTCTCCTCTTGGTGTCTACTCTCCCGACCCACTTATCCCTCATCCTCGCATAAATACCTTGGTCCTCCACCTAAGCTTAATGCATTGGCTTTTACTAGTTGGCAACACTCAATGAAATCTCATGTCAACAGTGCCTCTATCGAGCTTTGGAGGATCATACGAGTGGGATTCAAGGCCGTGGATCCAAACAACTTGACAAGAAGAGAGGTGGTTAATGCTCAACTCAATGCCTCCGCTCTTCACATGCTTGAACTTGCCGTTGGAGAAAATGGTATGCATCACATTCAACATGTCTCCACCGCCAAAGAAGCTTGGGATTGCCTTGAGGTGGTATTTCTTGGAAATGAAAGCATGAAGAGGAATAGATTTGATGCCTTGAGCAATGATGCCGAAGGCTTCTACATGCTTGATAATGAAACTCATGAGGAGATGTATGGAAGACTCAAGATTCTTGCCAAAGTTTTATAATGTTGGGGCAACCTATGTGGATGATGCTTGGATCAAGAGGAAGTATGTGAATGCTCTCATGCCCTTCGAGCCCATTGAATTGAAGGCTATACAAGGAAGACACAACTATCTTGCAATGTCATCCAATGAAGTTATGCAAGAATGCAAGCCTCCAAGGTTGCCACCAAGAATGCTCTAGACAACCGTGCTAGGGCCATGGGAATGAAACAAGGTCCCTCACTTGCTTTGAAGGCCAAGGTGGTGAGCCTTGATGATAGTGTGGAAATTGAAGCATGCCCAAGCAACATTCTCCCCGATGATCTTGAACAAGCCTACCATGATCACGTGGCTCTTGCCACAAGAGCTTTTGGCGTGACCCGGCCAAGGCAAAGGCTCAAGTTGATCTAAAGAACAATCCAAGTGGGAAGAAGGAGTTTGCTAATAAGGACAAAGACTTGCTACAATTGTCATGACAAGCATCACTTCATCAAAGATTGCCCGTATGAGAACCGAGAACAACATGGTGGAAAGCTTGTCCCAAAGGATCACTCAAAGTTGATTCAAAAGAAGCCCGCTAGCAAGAGGAAGCCATTCTTCAAGAAGGCACCGAGAATTGTGTTGGTGGCTCAAGAAGAGTATCCTTCTGAAGATTCCGAAGGAGAAGATGAACCCACTAACGAGGTGGCCGCATTGGCTATTGTCTCAACTTCATCATCTTCTCTCTTTGAATCCCCCAATGAAAATCTCTCCATCAACAACGCTCGTTGCCTCATGGCTCATGTTACCGAGGTATCATCTTCTACACCCAAGTCCATGCATGAAATGGATGATAAATCTAGTCTTGTGATTAAGAAAGAACTTGTTTCTTTCGATACTTTTGTGACTAACTTGCAAGGTGATGCTAAGAAACATGTTGAGTCTCTCTGAGACAACTTGGTGCGGCCGAAGAACTCCTTGAAGACAAGGGAAAAATTGAGAGAGAGGACTCTCTCACCATAGCATCCTTGAATGCTTCCATAGAATCCTTGAATGCTTCCTAGAAGAAGAAAGTGAATATAGAACTTCTCTTGAGGAAAGACTTGAGTCCTTGATGATAAAAATGATGAAATAATTGCTAAAATCATTAAGGATAGAGACCATGTCTTTGCTAAATATAAAGTGATTAAAAAGGAGAAAGTCGAATTTGTGGTTGCTAATGCTAGACTTCTTGAGGATATGGAGAAGCTTGACAAGGCTCACAAGGCCTTGGAAAGTGAACACTCCAACCTTGTCAAGTCTCATGAGCAACTTCAAACTCAACTTTCTAAATCTACTCACCTAGTACCTCTACTCCCTCTTGTGATCATGCAAATGTTATTGAGGAAAATGCTAGGTTGAAGGTTGATCTTGCCAAGGCCACTAGTGCCAAGACCTCTATTCCCAAAGGTAAAGAAAAGGTTGTTGCTCATTTTTGAGCAAAAGCCACACAAAGGGAAGGAGGGTCTTGGTTATGTAGCCAAGGCAAAGAACAAGAAGAGCAACAACAAGCAATGCCAAGCCCGCACAAGCCAAGACTTCCATTGCGGGTGGTAATGCCACTAGGGGCAAGACCACTCGTAGTGACTTTGCGGGGCATAACAATCCCAACTACATTCTTTATGTTGATTATTATGGGGATGTTTATGCAAAATATGTTGGTCCTTATGATGGTTACATTGCTTATTCTATTTGGGTTCCTAAGACCCTTGTTGCTAACAAAAGAGGACCCATTGAGAAATGGGTACCTAAAACCAAGCAATGATTTCTTGTAGGACTATGCTTCCGGTGGGTCTAAATGGGTGGTTGATAGTGGATGCACTAGTCATATGACCGGAAGCAAGGAGATCATGACGGAGTTGGACCAAATATAAATCATCAACCGTCTCTATGGTGATAAATCAAAAGCGAGGTAAAGGTCTCGGCAAGGTGGTAGTTGCAAAGGATATCACCCTTGTAAATGTCATGCTTGTCGAGTCCCTCGGTTACAATCTTATGTCCGTTCGTGCACTTAATAAGATGAATTTGATGTCCATTTTACTATTGATATGGTGGTACTCTTGAGGAGCAAGACTCTAAAGGTCATGTTCGTTGGGTATGTTGAAAATGAGTTGTTTGTGGTGGACTTTTCGGGGTCAACCAACACTCAAGCAATATGCCTATTCGGAAAGGCCGACGTGGGATGGTTGTGGCATCGCCGCTTGTCCCATGTCAACATGAGAACTTTGCAAAGTCTTCACAAGGGTGGCCACATTCTTGGACTAAAAGACAATGTTTCTTTTTCTAGAGATCGTCTTTGTAGGGCTTGTGTTGAAGGAAAGATGCATGATTCTCCCCATCAAGCAAGACCATCATTCATCAAAGAGGATATTGGAACTTCTTCATGTTGATCTCTTTGGTGCCGTTCCTCAACCAGTCTTGGTGGGAAGAAGTATTGTTTGGTGATTGTTGATGACTATTCAAGATTTACTTGGGTTTATTTCTTCAAGTCGAAGGATGAGACCAACAAGCCGTCATCGACTTTCCAATGAAGTTCAACGCAACACAATGTCCCATATTGGCCATTAGGAGTGACAATGGCTCCGAGTTCAAGAACTACACCTAAATGAGTTTCTTAGTGAAGAGGGATTCGTCATCAATATTCCGCTGCATATACCCCTCAACAAAATGGTGTAGCCGAAGGAAGAACCGGACTCTCATGGATATGGCAAGGTCTATGTTGGCGGAGTTTAAGTCTCCACTTTCTTATGGGCCGAGGCCATCTCCACGGCGTGTCACTCATCTAACCGGTTATTCTTTCGTGTTGGAAGAAAGAGACTCCTATGAGATGCTTACCGGCAACAAGCCCAATCTCCTACTACCGAGTGTTTGGTTGTAAGTGTTTCTATAAGATCAAAGTGTTCGTTTATCTAAATTTGAATCTAAAGCTTTAGAGGGTATTTTTGTTGGTTACGGTGCCGAATCTCACACTTATAGAGTCTATGACAAATCCTTAGAGATTGTGGAATCTTGTAGTGAGGTTCGATGAGAATGACGGCTCCCAAGTGGCGCAATTTCATGTTTGTGATGTAGATAATGAGGAACCTCAAGATGCAATAAGAAGAATGGGCATTGGTTTCTCGCCCCATGAGATTCATCATGAGCCTCCTCAAGCAAGTCAAGCAAGTCCAGCTCCACTCAAGTGGAGACTCTCATCACAAGTTGAACCGGCGCCTACATGGAAGCAAATGATGCACCAACCCAAGAACAAGTTCAAGACCCTCCTCATGTTGACCAAGTTGCTATGCAAGAACCAAGTTCTCCTATTGTTGATGCTAGCCAAGGTCAAGACCAAGATCAACCCTCTCCTTCTATTGTTGAAGATGTGCATCAAGATGATCAAGGTCAACATTCCGGTCAAGACGGGGACTCAAATGATCAAGATGATCAAGAGATACCTCCAAGATGCAATAGAGATATCGAAGCCCGTCGTAAAGCAAGATTGCAAGAGACTTTGAAATAAAAGTCACAAGCTAGAAGAAATCATTGGTGACCAAGAAGGTGTTACCACAAGAAGGCAATTGGCAAACTTTAGTGAACATCAAGCTCATATCCATGGTGGAACCAAAGAAAGTGTTTGAAGCTCTTGAAGATCCGGATTGGTTAGAAGCTATGCATGATGAACTCAATAACTTCAAGCGCAACAAAGTGTGGAATCTAGTTGAGAAGCCAAAAGATTGCCGCAATGTTATAGGCACAAGTGGATATTCAAGAACAAGCAAGATGACATGGAATGGTTGTGAGGAACAAGGCAAGATTGGTTGCACAAGGGTACTCTCAAGTTGAAGGCATTGATTTTGGAGAGACTTATGCACCCGTGGCTCGCCTTGAGTCCATCCGTATCCTTCTTGCATATGCATCACATCATAACTTTAAATTGCAACAAATGGATGTGAAAAGTGCCTTTCTTAATGGTCCTTTAAAGGAGTTGGTATATGTTAAGCAACCACCGGGTTTCGAGGACCCAAATTCCCTAACCATGTCTACAAGCTTGATAAGGCGCTCTATGGTCTCAAACAAGCACCTCGTGCTTGGTATGAGCACCTAAGAGAGCTATTGCTAGACCGTGGATTTGAATTGGGGCAAATCGATCCCACCTCTTTACCAAGAGGGTTAAAGGGGAGCTTTTCATATGCCAACTTTATGTTGATGATATTATATTTGGCTCATCTAACAAAGCTTTCAATGATGAATTTTCAAAGCTTATGACCGATAGGTTCGAGATGTCTATGATGGGAGAATTGAAGTTCTTTCTTGGTTTTGAGATCAAGCAATTGAATGAAGGGACTTTCATCTCTCAAACCAAATATACCCAAGACATGCTCAAGAGGTTCAATATGCAAATGCTAAGGAGAGCGGTTTCCCATGGACACCAAATGCCATCTTGAACTTAACCCAACGGTATCGATGTTGATCAAAAACTTTATCGCTCTATGATTGGTTCTTTGCTTTATCTTTGTGCATCTAGACCCGATATTGTGTTGAGTGTAGGGGTGTGTGCAAGGTATCAAGCGCTCCTAAAGAAAGCCACATGGCGGTCAATAGAATCCTTCGATATTTGGTTTATACCCCAAGGTTTGGTTTGTGGTACCCAAAGGGCACTAATTTCTCTCTTGCCGGTACACGGATTCGGATTGGGCGGTTGCAAGGATGATAGGAAATCAACTTCCGGGCATGCCAATTTCTTGGTAGGTCCTTGGTGAGTTGGTCTTCTAAGAAGCAAAATTGCATATCTCTCTCCGCCGAAGCCGAGTATGTGGCGGCCGCTAGTGCATGCACTCAATTGTTATGGATGAGGCAAACTTTAAAGGAATACGGTGTCAATTGTGACAAAGTGCCTCTTTTGTGTGACAATGAAAGTGCTATCAAGATTGGCCACAACCGGTGCAACACTCAAGAACGAAGCATATTGAGATTCGTCATCATTTTATTCGGGATCATATTGCCGTGGTGATATTGAGCTTGGCTATATTCCAACCAAAGATCAACTTGCCGATATTTTCACGAAGCCACTTGATGAAGCAAGATTCACCTTTTGAGGCATGAGCTAAATATCGTGGATTCAAGGAGCTTGACTTGACTATCTTGCATACACACCTATTTCTTGACTATCTATTTGGTTTAGGTGTAGGCATGGACATAGGGGGAGTGCGGTCAATCCATTGGACTATCCCTCCCCCCATTATGCCGATAGTAAGACCTCATTTTTGCTTCTCGATGTTCACTGGTTGAATTGTACGAGTAGTAGCCGTGAATCCAAGATATATCTTTGTGGTGTCATACCACATATACTCATACATGGTGGCCTAGGCCACCGCCCTCTTCTTGGTGAGGAGTTTGTGTCATATGTTTCTTATTTGGGTCTTAATTGAAACATTTGGAGTTGTTGGTTCCTAGTTGTCTTTATGGAAAACACACTCAAATTTGGCATTTGTTTGTTTGAATCTTGCAAGGATGAGTGTGAAGTGCCATCTTCAGTTTGGCTTTCTAAATCCCAAGCCTATCTTACCTAGAAACCCTCTATCTTATGCACACAAGTCCACCTTTGAAACTGGAAGAAAGGGGGCAGCAGGCCAATTTTTTTGTGTCTTTCACATAAATTTTGAGATCGGAATATCCGGTTCCTTTTTGGACCGGAATATCCGGTGGATCAGAATATCCGGTCCAAGTTCGGACTGGAATATCCGATTCGGCGGTTCGTCGCGTTTATCAGGAGACCGTCGGGGTGAAGGCCTCATTCGAGACCTTCTTCCACCTCGACTGCCTCTTTCCTCCAACGCCGCCGCCTGCCGTCCCCGTGCCCCTCCGGCGACTTCCTCCACCGGATCTGCCAGATCTTGGCCGGATCAGGTGCTCCTCCTCTCCGGGCATCTTCTCCTCCAAGCATTTCCTCAAATGGATGAGGGTAACTCTCATACTTTTGAATCTTGGGTGTTTTTTGTTCCCTTCATCTTTGTGGAGTTATTTGTTTTCAATCTTGGAATAGATGATGCCTAGGATCATTCCCTGCATACTGGAACATTAGGCTAGCATCCACTTGTGTAGATCTAATTTTTAGACCTAGGTCTCGAATCAATTTTTCTGAAAAATCCTGACCGGATAATCCGGTTCTGTCAAACCGGATAATCCGATTTTGACAGTTTTGTTCAGAATTCTTCAGATTTACCTAGGCCTAAGTTCTATCGACCTATGGATGCTCCCCTAATGTACCCTGTATCATTTCCTTCTGCTAAAGACTTGTGTGTGTGCTTATCTTTTTTGCTATCCATCTATTGCTTCTTCACAGGTGGTTCGAGTATGCCTCCACGAAGACGTATGAACGCAATAGCGCAGCTGTGAGGAAGATTCCCGCAAAGAAGGCTGCTTCCAAGCCTACATCTCCTGCCCCTAAGAAGAGGAAGGGTAAAGAACCAAGGCAAAACTATTGGGAGATGAACCGCATTGACTATGCTCAGCTTCGTCAAGGCGATTGGTACACAAGGGCTGAAAGGGATAATGACATTGAAGATTCGCGCTTTTGGTGCATGGAGCAGCTCTACATTTATCAGGATGTTTATCTGCACTATAAGCATCCCATTCGTCCAATGCTTCCCATCAAGTTGCAGGCTCTCAAAGACAAGACCAGTTATACTCAAGCAGCGCATGTGGTGGAACAGCTTGGCCTAGTTCGGCTCATGGAGACTCAGTGCGATTTCAGTGTGCCTATGGTGCTGCAGTTCTTTGCTACTCTGGTGATCAAGAATGATCTTGTCAAGACCATCAAATGGATGACAGGAATAACTCAATGTGAGTCTAGCTTCCAGTGGTTTGCCACTGTCGTTGGGTACACTTTCCGTGGCGATCCTCCTCTTGGCCATCGCATGCATGATGTAGAGAAACCCAACAGGAACAAGGTTATGGCACACATGTATGGTCCGGCTGGTCACATTGGCAAGAAGGAAGGCCTCCTCCCTCTCTTTGACCAGCTTGTGACTATTTTCCGATCCAACATTGCTCCAAGTGGAGGAAACAACGATGCAATCACAAGCCCTCTAGTCAACTTGCTTTCTCTTGCTGAAAAGTGTATTGCAAATCAAAACCTAGCTCGTGTCTTCACGGTGGATGTTATGGATTTCATTTTCAATGAGATATTTGATGCCATGGTAGAAGGGACCACTGTTCCTTACACTAGTACAGAACGACACATCGGAAACGGGCCAAACCCCATCGGCAACGGAGAAAGGGTCCGTGTCCTCGCCTCTGTCACTGATGTGAAGCCTCACAATGGCAACGGAGGAGATAAACCATTTCTGATGTATTTAACATTAGACACGGAGTTTTGCTAATAACCGTTTCTAATAAGGGTTACAGGAAAACAAAAAAAAAACACGGTGACGGGTTGTGCCGTCGATGGAGCCCCGCTCCATGCGACTAGACGGCCGCCCGGTCGTCACCGTATTCCTGTACGCCCTGCTTTACAAAAGTTCATCAGTGCGCGTGGCTGGAGCTCTGCTCCTATGTCTTCACGGCCGCCAGATGAACATCTACTGTCTTTCCTGCTGCGCAAAATGTACTGCTCCTGGTGACGGCACCGTGTATGGAGCCTCGCTCCTAGGTCTTCACGGCAGCAGCATCGTCACCAAGCATCCACCAAGCCCTTGAAACAACGAATATTCTTTGTTAAAAACAGCAAACAAAACTAATAAACAGAGCCAATATGCAGTAAACAAAGCAAACCGAGCTAAATACATAGCTGAAGAGCTAACTAACAGAGCAAACCAAGCTAAATAAGTAGCTAACATAGCAAATACATAGCTGAACAGAGCTAACTAACAGAGCAACCCGAGTTAAATAAGTAGCTAACATAGCAAATACATAGCTGAACAGAGCAAACCGAGCTAAATAAGTAGCTAACATAGCAAATACATAGCTGAACAGAGCTAACTAACAGAGCAAACTGAGCTAAATAAGTAGCTAACATAGCAAATACATAGCTAAACAAAGCAAACCGAGCTAAATAAGTAGCTAACATAGCAAATACATAGCTGAACAGAGCTAACTAACAGAGCAAACTGAGCTAAAAAATTAGGTAACATAGCAAATACATAGCTAAACAAAGCAAACCGAGCTAAATAAGTAGCTAACATAGCAAATACATAGCTGAACAGAGCTAACTAACAGAGCAAACCGAGCTAAATAAGTAGCTAACATAGCTAAACAAAGCAAACCGAGCTAAATAAGTAGCTAACATAGCTAACACAAAGCAAACCGAGCTAAATAAGTAGCTAACATAGCAAATACATAGCTGAACAGAGTTAACTAACAGAGCAAACCAAGCTAAATAAGTAGGTAACATAGCAAATACATAGCTAAACAAAGCAAACCGAGCTAAATAAGTAGCTAACATAGCAATACATAGCTGAACAGAGCTAACTAACAGAGCAAACCGAGCTAAATAAGTAGCTAACAGAGCGGTCATTTACCTTAGGCGAGGCGGGGTCGCTTTCCGTCGCGGATTGCGTCCCAGGCGTCGGCGCCGGAGCCACTGCCAGAGGAGACGTCAGAGGAGACCTCATCCTGCTCGAACACCGGAGCGTCCTCCTCCTCCTCCGCCGCCACCGCTGCCGCCGCCGCATCTGGCCCAGGGCCCTGGCCAGGGAGAAGAGAGCGGTCTATGGCCGCCCGGAGCCGCGTCTGGAACAACGCCTCCTCGGCGGCTTCTATCGCGTGCTCGGCGGCGGAGATGCGGATAGCTCTCTGCATCGCAGACGCCCGAATGACACCCTCGGCGCGCTCGCGCTCAAAGGAGGCGCGAGAGAGGAGGAGACCGACCTCCAGATCCTCGTCCTCATCATCCGAGGAGGACGATGAGGACGAGATCCGGGCGTCGGTGGCCGCCGCCACCGTGGATCCGGATGGGATTTGACGACTCAGAATGAACTCGCGACCACAGTCGCCGGGGATCTCGCCCCAGTTGTAGGGGAGATCCGGGCTGCGCCTCGGAGGGTGAGAGGAGGAAGATGCTCCATCCTGACTTCCGTCGGTGCCGGAGGGGTTCGCCATCGATGGGTGAAGTAGGAGGAGAGCGTGTGCGGCTAGGGTTAGGAACTGTGGAGAGTGAGACTGAGAGTGAGAGTGAGATACAGTACTGGAGTGGGAGATATTAATACCGGCACCGCTTAATGTGCCTTCACATGGGAAACGGAGATAGACCGATCTCCGTTTCTGATGTGGCAATATCAGCACCGGAGATATTCTTTCCTCCGTTGCCTATATATGAGCAACGGAGATCTTTTCAGCCTCCGTTACCATTGTGTCGGGCCCATCGACCAACTAGCGCGCGCGCACTCGCGGAAGCGCGCGGAGCTCATTTTTCCGTCGCCTAACTCTTGCCGTTGCCATAGAGGGGTATCCGATGTGTCGTTCTGTACTAGTGTTATGCTCCCTATGTGATGCTGCTCATCAAGGACACCTTGCGAAACCAAGATTTTAGTCGACTGGAGGTGGAATCTCATCACTTCAAGAAAGTGTACAACAAGAAGAAAACATCTACTACTGCTGCCCCTGCCCCTGCCAAAGACTCCTTCATGAGAGATGCACGCACTTCTGGTGCCTCCCGTCAAGCAACTGCACCTCCCTTTGCTCCCAAGTCAAAGAAGCTCAACTGGTTTCAGAAACATATTCTGTGCATGCAGGTTGACATCCGCCATGGCCAGTATGATGCTTATTGTGCAAGTCAGAACATCCTCAAGAGACTCCCTAGCCAGCCCGGTGACCCTCCTGTGCCAGATCCTCTTTCTTATGACAGCTGGAACGCCAAAGCTCAGACTCCTTGGGTTCAAATGGAGAATTACCTTCTTGAGGCAACTTCTTCTCGTCCTCGCACTCGTGCCACTGCTCTTGATGAAGATGATGATGAGAGTGATGATGGGAATGAAGAGTACAATGATGAGGAGTCCCAAGAAACAAGTGATGATGGTTCCGATGAAGAAGAAGAGGAGGAGTGATCCCTTTGGGGCGTAGCATCGCTCTTCTCTCCTTTTTGGTGTTTCGATGCCAAAGGGGGAGAAGTAGTTCTATTAGGATCTACGTGTGGGATTTGCATGGGTTCAGGCACAAGCATATGCGTTTATCATTCTTATTGCGCTTGTGTCCATTTATCTCTTATTTTGTTATTTGTGAGCTTTGAACCTCTTGTTATGTGAACCTCTTGTTATGTGTTATGTGTGAGACTTATGACATATGGATTTCTATTATGTATGGTTGAGACTTGGCCTATGATCTCTATGGGTTGTTTATCTCTATCTTTATACCAAGGTATGTTTTATTTTCTCAAGTTTCAATCTAATTGGTGATATGTCTCAGCTTGTGCTTTTGTGTTTGTCAATATCATGTTGTTGAATCTAGTCGGAATTCGCTTCTCCCTATATGTGTGTGTAATTGCATTCCAAAGTAAACGAGTTATATGCACACATCTAGGTGGAGTCCTTTTCTTATCTGTTAAACATGATCTAGTTGTGAAACTTTATTGCAAATCCTAGTGTTGTCATCTAACACCAAAAAGGGGAAGATTGAAAGGACATTTCGTGATCCCGTATATTTTGTGTGTTAGTTAACAATACTAGTGAGATCTTAATCATGTGCTAAGTGATGCAGGTGTTAGCTATATAAAAGCTTATGTGCATTATCACCAAAAAGAGAGAACAAAAGAGCAGTCAGACTTTTGGTTGCCGGATATTCCGGTAGGGCAACCGGATTATCCGGTTCAGTCGAAGCAACGTGAGAAAACGGCTAAGGACCAGAATGAGAAGCTACTGGAGGTAACCAGATATTTCCAAACCGGAAATTCTGATTACAATCGGATTATCCGGTTCTGGCGAAGCAAAGTGAAAACGGCTAAGGACCAGAACTCGAAGGGTACTGCAGGGAGCCGGATTTTCTGAACCGGATTTTCCTGAAGTAATCGGATAATCCGGTTAGTCGGATTATCCGGTTCCATATTGTATCGGATTATCCGGTTCCCAGACTTTCCAACTACAAGATTTCTACCCCTCCACCTACCTCCTGCCATTTAGCTCGCCCAAAATATCTGCACCTCCATTGTTGCAAGCTCAAAACTACAAGATCTTCTAATCCCTCCACCCAAACTCGTTGATACTTGGAGGATTGAAGGAGAAGACCCGGATCTACATCTTCACCAAGCCGATTTACATTTCCCCCTCATTTACTTGAGGGCCCCTTTGCTAGGGTTTCCATTGGGATAACCTAGCTCATTGTTGTACTTACTTGATTGTCTTTGTGACAGACTATAACTGTTCGGGAGCCCCAATCCTATTGCGGGTTGTGCCCCAGATCGTTGTTATAAAGGCTCCGGAATCCGCCTTGAAGGTTTCCGATAGTGGAAGGTGAACCAAACCTTTGTGGTGCGGTTCATAGGAGAAGAAGGTGAAGCCTTTGTGGCTGTTGAGTTGACCTTTGTGGTAGCTCACACCTATCCAACGAGACATACTCTCCTAAAAAGGAGGAACTCGGGATTACATCCGTGTCTCCGCGTGTTTTCAACTTCGGTTACCTCTATCCTTATTTACCGTCTTTACTTCGTGTATCTTGCTTAGTTGCTAGCTTGTCGTATAGGAAAATTCACCGTAGTTGCATATCTAGAGAATTTACCTTTTGTGTCAAGCCTAATTTGAAAAAGTACTAAAATTAAAGTAGCACCTATTCACTCCCCCCCCCCCTCTAGGTGTCATACGATCCTTTCAAAGTCTAACTTATATTTTGGGAAGAAGAGAGTGTACAATTTAAATGTATTTTTTTGTAATATACCAAAAACAAATCAACAAGACAAATAAAAGATACTACTTTTTTATGATCAGTCCACATATTTTTGCATGTAGGTACGCAAGAGTAGTCCGAATTTTAAGACATTGACTGCACGCATAATTATGCATCTTATGTTTTTTCTATATAAGAGATTTTTATTATCTCAAAACTCATATCAAGCTGATACAAGGCATCTGTGTACTTAGGATGCACACAAGTATATCAACATGTATCAAACGTTTCTCTCATTAAATAAACACAAAGATAATAGAAGAACACAATCTATCTAAAGTGATGCAAGACAGATGTGTAGATTATGCGGCCATCCATGTTCGGTAGGCCGCCCACTTCACGTGATAATCAGAGTGTGTTATATACAAATGTACAATATGGTCCGTTGGTTTGTGATCCGGTGGTCAAAATGAGCAAAGTCAGCTGTACTGTAGCTTCGCTGCCTTTGCTTCTTTAAAAAAAGGTGAGCGAATCCGGAGTGAGTGACATGAACCTCTGTACATCTAGATTGTACCTGGTGTCTTCCGAAGAAGGAAAGCTGCGTCTGGTTAGAGGCTGAGATATGCTAGCTCGTTGTTTCTTGGCTCGTCACCGGGCCACAGATTCCGTGAGAGAAGTGTTTTAGCCGGTGAACCACCAAGTAGAGACTAGAGAGCATGGGCAACACAATTTTTGGTATAAAAAATGATGGAGTCAATAACTAAAATAGAAGTAAATATTTTAAACTCTTTCCTAAGGATAAAATAACTACACACAATATTTATATATTATTTGTTACATGCGCTTGCAAAGGCACATAATAATCAAATTTGCGACATTTTAACAAAAATAATATTGTGACAATCAAATCGTATTTTTACGGAAGTAATAGAATCATTGCATTCGTATTTTTACGGAAGTAATAGAATCATTGCATTCTTCTATTCGTTGGTGATTACATTTATGAATACCAAATAAACAAAATACGCATATTATCGAATCAACTGTAACTTCTAGGTTGTATCTGAAAAGAAAAAACCGAGATAAAGTATCATGCTAATATTCAATTTATACTCTAGAAGTTTCTATAAACAAGCTTACCCTATCATATAATATACATTTTTGAGATGTCTTTCATAAATATGTATAAACTTTAAATCATATGAGTTATGGAAATTAAATTACGAAGGAAATCTTGTTAGAAAATATAGTTTTAAATCAAGCCCAATGCAAATGTTTTTTCCTAAACTGTGTGCATTACAACTATATAGAAAAATGCTACAACCAATTAGCAACTTTGTTATGTCTTTAACTATGCCAAAAAAAATTGTATTCATCAAATATTGTGCATGCTTAAAATAAGTCGTAAATAAGTACAAAAGTTTATTATAAATCATATTTATTTCAGTTTAGGCTTAGAACAACCATGTTTCCGAGGTAGTTTAGAAAACTCACAAGGTGAAACTTCAATTAAAAAATTGGATTACATATAGGTTAAACTTAAGATAAAATATTGTTTTGAACGGATCGCTGAAAAAGTCATCCACCTTTAGCCACGGCAGCAGCTCTCACAGGTCCAGCAAGCTCAACGGATCAACGGTGGAGTAGTAGTAAAGGTACGATGACCTTTCGTAGTCATCATATGGTCAACGATTCGCTATGCAATGAACGAGAAACCATCAAAAAAGCATACAACTATATTCATAATCATAAGCAATGATCGACGAAGTAGTAGTGAATATCATGATAATCGTAAACTATATGTGAATTGTTTATAAAACTTGTTTCCACTTCTTTTGCCTTCCTTATCATTGTTCATCTTGTAGTTCTGTTATTCAAATATTGTGATATTTTAACTAAAAAAGTAGTGAAACAAATGATGAGCTAAGAGTAATACTTACGAAATAATGCAGCCTTGTAACATCATTTTAGTTTTTTCTACTCTTATTGTGTAATCTTCTCTAATTATGTGTTTTCTCCCTAAAAAATTATCCTGTTTTTGCGATTCGTCGTACTTGTATATACGTAGCTGGCATAGGTACGTATGTACAAGTGGCACAGCCGAATTCTCGCATCGTTACCGGCAAAATCGATCAGTGGGTGCTAGAAACTCAATGTACGTACAAACTCATTTTATGGTATATCACGGCTGATCTGCATAAAACCGTAATGGATCCAGCATAAAAAAAGCATCGTGTTGATCGCATAAAAGCATAAAATCGATCAGCATAAAAAAAGCATCGTGGATCCAGGGGCGGTGTTGCTGGTAACTGCCGCGCGCTCGCTCGGGACCATGGCCTGAGGATACGTTCGGACATTGCTCACTGGGACTGGGGAATAACTCCACAGCCACCTGCGCTGCTGGCCTCATGGAAAACATGACTAAATCCACCATGGAGAAGAAAGTGCACGCGGCTAGCTAGTCCGATAGTATGTTGCAACTTTGCTCGTACCTACTTCCTTCCTTCCGTATCACTTGACACTAAAATGGATGTATCTAGACTTATTTTAGTGCTAGATATACCCATTTTAAAGTCTGGAACGGAGGGAGTACATATGAACGACTAGTCTAACCGAAGGCAACAAATTTAGTTAGGTTGATAGTATTGTTTTGTTGGAAGTCCTACGGTTTGTATTGAAGTATATGTTAACTGGATTTCCATGTTCAATTTTGCGCACGAATCTTTATTTCAGAAACTACTATGGAGCACTTGTGTAGAGTACACGAGACCAAGCGGATTGCATGCAAGCGTATCAAACAATCAAATCTTATTTTCTCTTCCATTTGAATACCAATTACACAAACTGCACACATAGGGAACTTATTATCGAATCGAGTATAACTTGGATTGTGCCAATGTCCAGTTTACACTCTAGAAGTTTCTACAAATAAGCTTACGTATCATATACCAAATTTACCTATTTAGATATATAAATATGAACTATAAGTTTTTGAGATATTTACCATAAATATGTATAAACTATACATCTATGCGGTTATCGGAATTAAATTTTCAAGGAAATCATGTTACAAAGTATAGTTTAAATCTAGCCAAATGCAAAAAAAAAGTAATCATGTGCACTAAAACTATAAAAAAAGAATGCAAACACTAATATTTAGTAACTTTTTTATGCGGTTATTTAACTATGCCAAATAATAAATAGAAAATTGTACCCATCAAGATTGTGCATGCTGAAAATGAGTTCTATATATTTATTTCAGTTAATACTTGGAACTGCCATGTTTTTGGGGTTGTTAGAAAACACGCAAGGTGAAACTTAAATAGAAAAAATATCTTACACAAAAGAGAAACCTAAGACAAAAAAATGTTCTCAAGTCATAATGAGACAGTCAATGCACGATCATTGAAAAAGCGTCCACCGAGAATATTATCCCAAGTCCAGCGAGCTCTTCACCCAAGTCCAGCGTGCACTTTAGCGCTATAGAATGTAGATAATATTATGCACGTCGTTGCAACGTGCGTCCTCTATGATAAAGTTATTCTAAGAAAGCTTCAAACTCGAACTCAGGAGATCATCGGTCTCATCTGGCTTACCACCATTTGTGAAGGTTGTCGATCACCGTACCTTGCGGCCATATTGCGGCCCATCATTGGACTCCTCGTACGCAGAGGGGAGTAGCATGTCGGTATCGGCATCCACGTTGTCAAAGGTGGAAGGGAAAAAAATGACGGGATAGGGAAGTTTGTGGTTGTCCGCCACCTTGGTATTATCCTCCACACTTTCTAAGGTATCGAGCCACACCAGCGTAACCTTGAGCTCACGGATGTCCACGGTGTACTTCTCCTTTGGATGCTTCCGCTTCCCACGATACTTATGTTCCTCTTTTACTATTTTCTTATTTTGTAATCCCCAACTAGGAACTCATCTACTGATTAATGAGGACTTTTTTTTGTTTTTAGTCGGTTAGCCTCTGCAGCCAAAAATTGGTGGGCTTCATTAACATAATTGTTATTCTTGAGTTATCATTTGTCTGAATATACAGAAACAATGTGTACAAGTAAGCTCGTTCTAAGCAAATTTACACTAGAACTTTAAATAAGAGTTATTTTCAGTTCGATCATTTTTGTAATGAATATTTTAAGTTCTTGAACAAGTTTGTGTTCGAATATTAAAATATGTGTGGGAGTTCATATTTTGTGAATTCGGTTTGAGATAATCTTCTTTATTGTAATATGCCTTTAAGTTTAAGTTTTGTTAAGTCTTTAATTGTTTTGATTCGAATTATTACTTAAGTTTGAAGAAATGATTAAGTTGGTTTAATTTTAAATTTGGAGTTATACTTTTAAGTGACTCCACTTTAGTATTTTTTGTATTGGGCGTGTTCGGTTGTTGGTGCGTGATAAGCACAACCCGAAGACCGGGGCCACACGACCGAGGAAGACCGGCGCAAAGCCAGGGGAGGCTGGATGAGGCCGGAGAGGTGGGTCCAGCCGGCAGGGGAGACTGCCTTGGTGGTGGCGCGGTGGTGAGGCGGTCGCCCGCTAGATCGCAGGAGCTCCTGTCTTCAACAGTCATTTTTTTCTGACACCTGACTACCCGATCGAAGGTTCACTCCTGCATATTGTACATAATCAGAAAAAGTGTTTAAGGGCTAGTTTGGTATCAAAATATTTTTGAAGTATTTTAATAATACTCCAGTATCTCCAAATACCACAGTTCCAAATACTTTGATGCGTTTGGCTGTGACTAAATACTATAGTATTAATACTTCAATATCTCTCAAAACGTGCTATTTTTTAAGTATTGTAAAATAAAGTCTGGATCTGGTTTTCTAAAACTGAAGTACTAATGTGTGGGCACTTAGATACTAAATATTCTGGTTCTTAGAATACTTCAGTTTTAAGAAAACTTTGGTGCCAAACTAGGCCTAAACCTTTAAGGGCTATAACTATACCCATCAGATACTACCGACATCCACAAGTTTGCGAAGTGTCACGAAAACCGGGCAAAATCATTACCGACTGCTACACTCCGTAAAAGTTTACTCGCAAACACGGCTTCACTGAGCGTTATTTTTGGACTTTTTTTAAGGTAGTCGTTGCCGAGTATATCTCTTAACACTCGGTAACATAAAGATGGTAATGTTTTCGATAGACGGACAAAAGATGGCATGAGCGGGTTACACGTTTTTTTATTAAAAAAATACACTAGCCAAATTTTGCCGAGCTGGCAAACTTGATGAACAGGAAAAAGAACAATAATAGAACATGAACATTAATATTCTGTTCTTAATAGTCTAAATTCTAAGCCAAATATACATTGAATTAATTAATCCAAATCAAAACCACATAGTGTGAACCAAATAGAAATAGAGCAGTTCAAACAGATTTTATGGTGTGTGTGATGCAACGATATTCGGTGGTTTTCCAAAGAGGCTTGGTTTCACCATTAGTTGGTGGTCTCCGGTGCTTTTTGGTGGGTGTGGACGTGGTGGGTTACTCATGTATTTTTGTTTTATCTTTGTTCAGAAGGTTCCAGAGCCGTATTGGTTTATCTATAGAGCTGGGTAAGATATAGACTAGTTAAAAAGTCAGAAATGTAGTCAGTCAATCACTAGCCATATCAGTCACCGGGTACTCTCGAGCAAACACATATTTCATGGCTAAAACGTCATCACTCGTCCACATTTTGATAGCCCTGTGCGATGTGCCCTTGTTGTTTTCAGAAATGACAGCTCCTGTTTTCCAGAATCCTCCTTCCCCGGATATCATCATTTTCCATCTTAAAAACCATGCATAGTACTGGGGGAAAAAAGAAGAAGGCAAGTCACACATCACGTTTCAGATCTCACCCCTTGGCAGGGACGCTACCCATGCTACTGCAGGAATTCTGCTGCTCATTCACAGTATCAGATCACGCCATAAAACCAAACGTAGATTATCGCTGTAATAGTTTTTGCGAGAAAACTCACCAGACTTATCCCGGTCGACCTTGCTAGCTAAGCCCTGTCAAACCACCAGCTTATCAACGTCACATGCTGAAGACCTAGCTAGCTAGCAACTCCCCCACACCGACCTTCCTCTTATGGTTGTGTATGCTGCTAATTAATTAGCCAGAAGCCACTGGCCAGTTCTTTGCTTAGTGTCAGACTCGTGGACGGATAACAAATACTGGTCAGTCAAATGAAACCTGAAGGCCGGCTTCCCCTGAATAATCTATACATAACTTTGGAGGAGGAAAAACGTCTTCGTCTCTGGAAATGTCATCTGGGACATTGTACCCAGGTAACACTGCCCCAAAGGGTAACAAATTCCTCCTACTTGCAGTTGCCTTCGCGGAAAAACACAGAAATGTGTGGCTTCTTCTTTGGCGCGCCGGTGTAGTTCAAGGTAGCTACGTACGTACGCCGTGGTCTACTGCGTCATGCTGCTCTGCTCTAGCGTATTGCATCTCTTTTGACCGTGGAAGGGTTCCACCTAAGATATGGAGAAAGCGTTGATGCTTGT
Source organism: Poa pratensis (assembly GCA_947311845.1). NCBI lineage: Eukaryota > Viridiplantae > Streptophyta > Magnoliopsida > Poales > Poaceae > Poa > Poa pratensis. Next base: position 6,673,707 of record CAMZMU010000064.1, on the reverse strand, counting down.
TACGTAGGACTGGGGGTAGGTCCATAAGAGTATTTGTGAATGTGAAAGAGAGAGAGCTTGGAACATATGAACGAAGATGAATCTGGCATGAAAGATGGTCTCGAGACGAAAACAGAAAACGGCTCCCGAGCTACACGAAGCCCTTTTAAAAAAAATCGAAAATTGACACTTTTTAGTTTAAAAAAATCGAGAATTTATTTTCCAAATGTAGATAGTATTGAGATCTACAAGCGTGAATTTTTTTAACTCAAAATTCGATGTATTTTTGGCTGCACAAAAAAGACAAATGAGTAGATTTGGGTGGTGAATGGTACACAGTTTTAAAATTTTGAAATTTTCCCCGATTTGTCTTTTTTTGTTCAGCCCAAAATGCAACGAAATATAAGTTACAGTTTTGCACGCTTGTAAATCTCAGACACTATCTAAATATAAGATTTTTTTTACGATTTTTAAAAGCTTTAAAATATCATTATTTATTTATTTTTTCAAAATAACGAGATCCATGTATCTCGGGAGCTATTTGTCCTCTCTCATCTAGAGAAGCCTATTGTCACAGGGAGGTAGATAGATGGGGTTGGACAAAGTGAATTTCTCGCTTAATTAGCCACATGCATGCACAGGCAATGTATTGCACATTTGACTTAGCCACATGCTGACATGCACATTCATGCATGCAAGTGGTGCTTGTTGTACACTTGTACTACTTCAACAGCCGGGAGCCAAGATCGATCAGTTGGCTATGCAGCCGCTGACTGACGCACGTATAGCTTATCTGTATACCCGGAAGCTAGATAAACCGGCTAGGTAGCCGGCCGCTGGTCCATTTAAACTACCGCTTGCTTGTCAACTTTGCTGACGGTGTCCACGGCATGCTAAATACAAATATGCAACTCTTCTTATCTAATCCATCGAAAGCAGATATCGAGTCACCGGCACAGATTCTAACAAGTTCAGCCGAGTCAACTTCAAAAATCAACCTGCTGAACCCTTTCCGAACAGCAAATGCAGCTAAGTCACTAATTCGTACGGAGTAATGTACAACCGTTGGAAACGTACGGAGGCTCTGGCGTGGGAGATGTGATGGTTGCCGGTGTCATGCGCGGAAACGGTACGAGGCGTGTAGCTTTCCATGCCATGGATAAATGGATCAGGGCGACCAGACTTCAAGGTGCGTCGGAAGTGCATATGCGGCGCGCGGGAGCTGGCAAATGTCATTCAGACATTATTGTCCGTAGATCGATGTCTGAGCGAGCATGTGCTCCATACGACATTCATATTCCCTCCGTTTTTTTAAATATAACATGGTTTAGCATGTCCACATGCATGAAGCGCACTGTGCAGGCTCAGTAGTGAAAGGAGCCATGTACGTAGCCACAGCCACGTATCCACGTAGGGCACGGCCTGTCTGCCTATTGTCATGTACCCCGCCAGCTCATGGGCGATTCATCGTATTTGTTCGTTGGCGGCGCCTGTGCACGCGCGTACGTACGTACGTGGCACCGCCGAATTTTCGCCACGTCCCCGGCCAGGGTGCATGCATGCCGTATCGTCACTGTCCTGACTTGCGATCGAGCTGGCACGGTGGTCGGAGGTGGACAGAGACTGTGTCTGTGTGGTGTACAGCACAATCGATCACTCTGTTGTCGCGTACGCTTCGCTAGCTAGCTGTGAAAAATATGAGCTGGTTCTGCATCGGCGCAATTGCAATGGCCGGCGAGTGCAATCCATGTAACCATCTGGCCGAGGGTACCCTGCCCTGCATGGTGCTCACTCGCCCTTGTGCTCTCACTGCTTCGGTGGCATGCGTGGAAGCCGACGACTTCCATTATTAGTCACCGAGGGACTATAGATGCATGATTTCGCCTCACAATGGATATGTTATTATGTTTCTTACTTTCACCTACTACAGTACTAGGGTTTTTCTCTTGAGAAATAATGCTACTCGGTTTGTTGGTTTGGCGTGTTGCGTTCGTGCGATCGTCTGGTAATGGCCTGGCCCCCACTAATTAACCAGCTGTCTTAGCAACAGCCAAGAGGTGAAAACAAACACATACATGGCCCCCCAGGATACTGGGGACTACTTACCTACATGCGCTGGCCAGGCATCGCGGAAAACATGCCCAAATCCACCGTGGAGAAGAAGAAATGCATGAGATTTGTCCGTAGCGAGGTCATGCAGAGCTTCTTCGCAAGTATTGTGCAAAGTTCCCACTAGTACCACGTCTGCAACTGACCTAGCCGCCAGGCGCAGGGAGCGACTCCACCGCTCCGCTTGCTGCTCAGGCGGCAGGAGGGAGGGGGACCTCGTTTTCTCCGTTTCGACATGGAAGTTAGGGTTATGATAGTTTTGGCGTGGAGCGTCATTGGGTCGGTGTGAGCGGCGCACGGTTAAGTAAACCTGCCTCAATTCCAATCCCACACCGGCGTTGTCCTTCATGGCGGCGTCTCGGAGTTGGTTGCATCGTGTGCTTACCGATCCTTCAGATCGGTGGGTTTAGGGTTCATGGATGGTGTCAGCGAGACGGCGGCGGCGATTTCATCAAATGGGTTTTTTCTCCTGCTCTGTCCCCATTTTGATGCGGCGTTGTCTCCGGTGCCATGTTGGCCAGAGCAGAGAGGCTTTGTCCAGAGTACGCGCAGACGGTTGTCTGTGCTGGTGACAGCTGGAAGATAGTGCATCTTGTGTTGGGTTCGTGGTTGGAGACTGAACGGTTCTGGTTCCCTACTTCGACGTCGTCGTGCGGGAGTGCCAGTTCTGAAGTTCGATGGCGTGTCCAGGGTCATGCTGCCCCGGTCTGATTCTTTCAACGGCAATGGTTTGTCTTATGGAAAACTATTTTGTAGGTCCGAAACGTTGCTAATCAGCAATGGAGCCGCGTCGAGCTCGGGTAAAGAGGTGACCTCTCTCTTCTCTTTGGTGGATGCTATGGTGGTGCCAAAGTAGAGGGACATGTGTTGGTTTATCACATAGATTTCTCCTATCTTTTCAGTTATGTAAGGTCGGTATTTACATGCATTGTAAATTGATCTATATTTTATATATGAGATACGTATTACCAGCAAAAAAATGTTAACCTACTAGTAAGATAGTCGCGAAAAGACACAACTATCACGGTGTTCTGATGATCATGTATAATCATAAACCTTCATGAAATTTAATTGGCTAAATACACAACTACTCCCTCCATGCATGAATATAAGACGTTTTAGCTATTCAACATGCTGTCTACATGCATACTAATATGAGTGCACATGCACACTAAAATATGTCTACATACATCTAGATATATGTGAATGTGAATAAATGCTAAAACATCTTATATTAAAACACGGAGGGAGCATTCCACATGTATTAAAATTAGCTTCTTGGCTACTTTGCCTATTTTACAAGCCCTGCTTCGGTACACCACCCCTCCCCCAAACATAAAAGGATAAAATAGTATTTAACTATTAATTAGTTGTTAATATAGATTAAACTTAATATTTGTTGGCTCCATACGCCCGTACGCTAACACATGTACATCCATCCGCATACCGAGCAAATACACGATTTCCCTCTTTTATTTCCATCCATGGCCAAAGTCTCCGCGCCGTTGTTTTTTTGGCATAGCAGCAGCGGCGTCAGTCCACACCACACGCCACAGCCGTCCTTATCTGTGATCGTTACAGCTGGAATATGGTGCACCTTGTGTTGGGTTCGTGGTTGGAGTCTAACGATTCTTGTTCCCTAATCCGACGTCGTCGTGCGGGTGCCAGTTCTGAAGTTTGATGGCGTGTCCGGGATCGTGCTGTCCCGATCTGATTCTTTCAACCGGCAATGATTTGTCATGTGGCAAACTATTTTGGAGGTCCGAAAAACGCTGATCAGATGTGATATGTCTTTATTCTCTTCGGTGGCTGCTACGGTGGTGCCGGAGGCGAGATAGGCGTTGATTTCTCGCATAAGTTTATCTTATTTTTTCAGTTCTGATCTATATTTTATAAATGAGACACGTAACACCGGAAAAAAATTCTAAATGTAGATACGTGGCTAAATACATGTGAATGTGAAAAAACTATAATATATTATATTTTGTAACGGAAGGAGTACAAAAGCTGGATTAATTAGTTTGTTGGTGCATGCACCAGGAAAGAAACTATTGGATACAAGCATGTCCACATACATGAAGCGCACTGTGCAGGCTCAGTAGTGAAAGGAGCCATGCATGTACGCAGCCGCAGCCACAGCCACGTATCCACGTAGGGCACGGCCTGTCTGCCTATTGTCATGTACCCCGCCAGCTCAAGGCTGATTCATCGTATTTGTTCGTATCTACGCCTGTGTGCACGCGCCTACGTACGTGGCACCGCCGAAGTTTCGCCATGTCCCCGAAAAATCGATCAGTGGGCCGGTGCCGGAAACTCCAGAATCGGAAGACACCACACCACGAACGGTATTGTCCACAACAGCCGTGGGCTCGGGAACACGGCCGCCGGCCTGAGCACACTGTACAGTGCGCACGGCCGCCGTCGGCCGGCTGTCGTTGATCGCTCCAGCAGCCAGTGGGAGCGTGGACAAGATCACGACGTCTCACGCGCGCGGGTGAGGGATTCGGATTTCCGGTCGCCGTGGACTAGGGCCGTCGCCGTCCTCCTCTCTAGCTCCCCGTCTTCCTCTCTCGATCAATCAGCAGCGGCAGCCGGCAGCGAGGTGGTGGCGGAGTACTACTGCAAGCGCCAGGGTGCATGCCGTGCTATCGTCGCCGTCCTGACTCGCGGGCTGGCACGGTGGTCGGAGGTGGACAGAGACTGTGTGGCGGAGTACCACACAATCGATCGCTCTGTCGCGTACGCTTCACTAGCTAGCTGTGAAAAATATGAGCTGGTTCGCGTTGGCACAATTGCAATGGCCGGCGAGTGTAGTAGGGTAACCCTGCAGGTTTGGTTTGGTTTTTGCCCGAGATCGAACAATCCATGTAACCATCTGGCCGAGGGTACCTGTGCTCTCAGTTTTTCGGTGGCATGCCTGGAAGCCGACGAATTCCATTAGTCACCGAGAGACTATACATGCATGATTTCGTCTCCTTAGAACATCTCCACCGGCGCGTCCAATAGAACGTCCGACAACGTTGCCGGGCAGGTGCAGTTGGACGCGCCGACAAGCGTTGTCGCATATTGGGAGCGCTGCGCCCCACCGGCCGCTCCAAATAGGTTTTTCTGAAAGAAAAAAACTCGAATAAGAACGAAACCGTCAATATTTCATTAAATTCAAAGAACATTTAACAACGCGTCGTCTGCGCCCGTCTGGGGAGCCGCTGCGTCATTAAAACAGGCATACTGGCCACAATAAATCCTACTGAGGACGCTGTGTCACTGACGAGACGGGCCCGGTCGTCAGGATCCGACATGACGCGCGTTGCCGCGGTTGCCGGCGTGCCCGCTTACATCCCTAAAACCTGGGTGCGAAGCGGGGTTGTCGAACGTTCTATTGGGACGTACCGACAACTTTTGCCCTATTGGGCGTGCCGTTGGGAGGATTTTGGTGTCGACGCGCCCAATAGGTAGCGAGGTCATTTTCCGTAGGGCAGGGCTTCTTCGCAAGTATTGTGCGGTTTGTGGATGGACGTGTGGAATGTATGTAGTACATCTAACGTCTATACCGTGCACGTAGACATTAGCCGCGATCCAATGCATGTACATACGGCTCACTGCTCAATGTTCACGGTGTCTTTCTGAATTTTTCTGCGTATATATTTTTCAATCCACACGCCTCAAAATAAGCTTGCCAGCTTAAACCACTAGTACCACGTCTGCAACAGAACGTTTTGTCCCTGACCTAACTCGGGGAGCGACTCCACCGGCGAAGGGGCTGGTCCCCTCTCCCTCCGCTGGCCGCCCCGGCGGTAGGAGAGAGGGGGGAACCGTTTCCTCCGTTCCGGGATGAAAGTTAGGGCTACGATAGTTTTAGCTTGTTGCGTCCTTGTGCTGGTGGGAGCGGCGCTCGGTCAAATAAATCTAACTCAACTCCAGTCCCACACCGAAATTGATGGCATCGTGTGCTTACTGCTTACCGATCCTTCATATCGGTGGCTTTAAGGTTCATGGATGGTGTCTACGAGGCGGCGGCAGCGATTCCTTCAGATAGGGTTTTTCTCCTTCTCTGTCCTTGTTGCTGCGGCGTTGTCTCTGACGCCATGGTGGAGCAGAGAGGATATGTCCAAGAGTACGCACAAACGGTTGTCTGCACTGGTGACAGTTGGAAGATGGTGTACGTATTCTTATACTGGGTTCGTGTTTGGAGGCTGACGGTTCTGGTTTCCTACTCCGACGTCGTCGTGCGGGGAAACAGTTCTGAAGTTCGATGGCATGTCGGGGTCATGCTGCCCCGGTCTGATTCTTTCAACGGCAATGGTTTGTCCTTATGGCAAACTAGTTTGGAGGTCCGAATATCTCCTGATCGGCCATGGAGCCGCGTCGAGTTTGGGTGAAGAGGTGATCTCTCTTCTCTTTGGTGGCTGCTACGATGGTGCCGAAGTCCCTCAGATCGACGGCAAAAACAGAATCTGCGCCGGATGGTCTCCGGCTGACCGGTGCCGGCATGTGGTGTGGACTCCCGCCGGTGCTGCTACGCCAAAAAAAAAGAGCTACAGCGACCTACCCATATCCAAGCCTGTATATCCCTGTATTTATTTTTGGCGTGGGTATACCCGCGCGACTTGAGGATGACGAACTAGACGCTGTCCCCGTTCATGTACACCTCTGGCAGCGCGACAAAGGTGAACTCCACGGTGCCGGCGTCGTCGTTGCGGAGGTCTGCGCACCCGCAGTAGATGTTGCATTGGGTCTGGTTAGCCAAGAATTGGAGCAATGGCATGGCTGGGTTGATAGCTTCTCTTTGATCCACGGTCATCTTTCCACTTTTTATCAAAGGGTCGGTGATGGGAATTATGTTGTCATATGGTCATCCTCCCTCGGCGCCGACAGTGTCAAAGCCGGTGTGATGTGGTTGTTCGACCGCCTTGATTGCCGAGACGATGCTCTGACCATGCTTGCTGAGGTCGGACCCGTCTCGTAGTTCATCAGCCTCATCATGTTCTCCACTCCGTAGCGTTGGGCTCCAGGAACGATGTCATGGCGTTTGGTGCCTTGTTGTATTGTCATGTATGTTCATGTCTAGGGTACTGATGTCACAGATGTTTATGTGTACGGATCTGTAATGGGTCACACAGGGTTTCTACAAGGATACATACAACTTAGTTAATATTTAATGATGAATTAATTATTTAACAATGACCATCATACGCTTAATTTTAAAGGGTACAGAGCGATCTCAGCCATTGATGTGTTTAACTTCGGGGTTGGGGTGTGTGTGTAGGGGGGTACATCGAATTAGAAGCCTAAATAAATAGATCATCATGCCATTAATTATGAATGGTTATGAAACCATCTCAGCCGTCCTTGTGTTTGAATTTGGGGAGGGGGTGTACCGAAGCAGAAGCCTAATTTACATATCTCTAGTCATACAAATTATCTTAAATGGGTCTTATATCCTTACCATTTATGTGAGAGTGGGAGGAGGGCATTGCCCCCCTCCCATGGCCATAATAAAACGATGGTATACATATTTGAGCCTGTCGAACATAGCCTACGATCACTGACAATGGTTCTTATCAGCACAATGTGTTTCATGGACCCATAGTGCATGACCATCTACAGAACCAACACGGTGTCGTGTGTTTACAGATCAGCCATGTATGGAGCTATAATCGACGTCGAAAGATGTGGAAGAGAGAAACAGTGAAAGTATAGAAACGGGATTGACATGACAAGTTTACCGATGTTTGAACCCTCTCTATAGAGGTAAAAACCTACTCCTACTTAAGTGTATTGTGTACAGAGAGGGACATGGTGTTTTGACTCATAGGTTTGTATGAACGCATTATATAAAAATCATATCAGAATGTCAACAAATTCCAAACAAAAATTTCAGGTATACCATATACATCCGAACATTTATGTTTGCACACAAAGTTTAACGGAAAAAAGACATTTTTAGACTGTAAAAAATACAAAAAGGTCTCGTGAAAAGTCATTCTATAGCACTAAAAAATGTCTTTTTATATTAGCCACAAAAAATGTATATTTTTCTTGAAACTTTTTATGCAAACATAGAATGTTTAGACATATATACACTCGATTGTTTTTTGATTTTTTTGATACTCTAAAATGTTATTTTTGAACAGTGGATGCATCTACACCTCTGACCCAAAACAGATTTCCCGTACAAAGAGCTTGTTCAAATATGCGGAACAATAACAATCCAAAAGAGTCAATCAGTGAATTAGTAGCCCATCACGGAAAGTCAAAACAGAGACTGAGCTACATGTAGCCCTCTATTTTTAAAAATTTAAAAATCATATTCGAAGTTCCAATTTGAAACAAATCTCGGAAATCTTGAACATAGATAATATTGCATTTAGCTGAAATCAAAATAACTCATATTCGATCTACATAAAAATTACAAAATCTGACATATTTTGGAAGAGTTCAAATTTTGCACTATTCGCTACTTTTAGATTCAGATTTTGTCATTTTTACACAGCCCAAAATACAGCATATTTCTATTTGTGATTTTACATGTTGGTATAAGACAACATAATCTACATCCAGGAATTGTTTTCAGAATTTTTTGAAACTCGAAATCTGATTTTCAAATTTTGCAAAATAAAGTGCTACATGTCGCACAAACTACATATCGCCACTCTCCCTCATCACGTACGTTTGCAGCTTTTCATGGCTAAACCGTCATCACTTGTCCACATTGATTTCCCTGTGCGATGAGCCCTTATTGTTTTCACAAACGCAACTTTCCATATCTCACAGCTGTAGCTTTCGCGTACCCCTTCGCCCTTGAAAGCCTGTGAGGGCGTTTGGTGATCTTCCACCTCCCGACGGCGCCGCCGCCGCTCTGCTAGCTCCTATGGTCTTCAGGCCATGGAGGCGGGGTGGATCTCGCCCCCGTCAGTGGGAGGGCTCCGTTCCCCTGGTTTTAGGGTTAAATTTTGGTGGAGCGGCGCTCAGATGGTGGCGGCAACATCTTTTCCAATAAAGTCTCCGCAGCTTCAGCCCATCTCGACTGCGACGTCGAGAAGTTTGTGAGAGTTATGTGGTTCTCGAGGACGTCTTCTAGCGGTAGCGTTCTTTGGATCGTCGTGGATCTTCATCGGCGGTTCATCCTTCTTCTTCGGCATCAGGATAGATGTGGCGGTCTTCTTGACCCGTTCGGCGACTTCCCGTTTGCAACCAACAACGTCAAGCCGACTTTGGGAAGAGCGGCAGCGGCGGCGCGCTGTTGACACGGTCTGTTCGTTGAAGACGAAATGCATCTCAAGAATCTCGTTGTAATTTTTGTTTTGTTGAAATGTTTTGTGTTGTTCGGTGTTTCTTTTAATGACAGAGTCCTTTTCGGAAAAAAAAACTCCCAGTTTCCATAACCGCCAAACATCATCATTTCCCATCTTAAAAAGACGTATAGTACTGGGAAAAAACGGAAACCAAGTCACACATCACGTTTCTGATCTCACGAGTCGGCATAAACTCTACCGATGCTACTGCTCGAATTTTGCTGCTCCTTGACGTTTTCAGACCACGCCATAAAACCAAACGTAGATTATCGCAGTAATAGTTTTTTGCGAGATATCCATCAGACTTATCCTTCTGACAAAGAGTGAAGACGCACCACCAGCTTATCAACACCATGTGCTGAAGAGCTAGCTAGCCACTCCCGCACACCGACCTTCTTCTAATGGTTATGCATGTTGTTAATTAGCCAGAAGCCAGTGACCAGTTGGTTGCTTAGTGTCACACACAATGCTGGTCAACCAAATGAATCTGAAAGTTTCATCTGAATAGTCTACTCCCAGGTACTAGAAGAGTGAGGCGGTCGTCGACTCTGGAATATCATGCCCCCAGGTAACACTGCCCAAAACGGCAAATATGTTCCTTCTACCGGCGGTCGCCTTCGCACAAAAAAACAGAAACGTGTGTCTTCTTTTTGGCGGGTGTCGTTGTATGTCTAAGTGCCATACAGCTGAATTATACTTCCTCCGTTCGGAAATAGATGTCTTAGTAAGTATTAGTGATCTTTGACCCTGGAAGGTTCCACCTAAGATACGAAGAAATCATCGGTGCTTGGTACGTAGGAGCAGGGTAGGACCGCAGGAATATTTGTGAATGTGAAAGAGACCTTGGAAAATATGAAGAAGGTGAATGTGCCATGGAAAATGGTTTAGAGAGGTTTAGAGAATCCTTTTTAACCTTTTATTAAAACCATTCAACAAAGTGGATAGGGTTAACTGAAAGGTTTTAACCTACTACCGAGAAATCGTCATCGATCGATCGGCACATTATTCCACTTTGTTCATTTGAAGGGCATGGCAGATGGCACGTTACATCACTTCCATGTAAATAAATGGAGCGCATAATGCCCCTCTCTGACTAAGCAAATGCGCATGGCGGTACATCGCATCTGCTCGGTACGTGGTAATCCCTCCGAATTATAAAATGCTTTGGATATTCCGTACAGACTACGTATATACGAGAGTGACAGACACACGAAATGCATATCTCATTCGCACCTTCGAGCGTCTTCCTCCCCCGTCTACTGTAGCAGGAGGGCGATCTTTTGGAATCAACAACTCGCACCACAACCTCGCCGTAGATCCGGTCGATTCCCCGCCCTCCGACGCCGCTCCGGCGGCGGGAGGACGGGGAATCGCCGGATCCGTGTATATAGGTACTGTAGGTGTGCGTTGTGTCGCTGCTGGTGCCGTCATGGAGGAAGAGGCGACCCCGGTGGCTCTTTTGCAGGTGGAGGTCTTCTTCCGCGGCGACGGCGCTCCTCGGAGCTCTGGCGTTGCTCCTCTGCCGCATCCGTGCTCGCAGCTCTGCGGAGTTGCCGTGCGCGGCTCCCCCTTCGTCGGATGCCGCGAGACGGCGGATCCGGCGTCGACGATTTATGTGCAGGTGGCTGTTGAAGTCCGGATCGACGACGGCGACGTCCGCTGGCGTAGGTCCTTTGCGGCCGGCGATCGGCGACTTCCCGTCCGCTCGGGGTGCTCTTGATCCAAGGCGTGGAGAGCAGGAGCGGCGGCGCGCCACCGACGGCGTCAAGGACGAAGGCGAAGTCGAGCTGCAGTAGGGGTCGGTTTGTAATTTCTTTCTTTCTGTGGACCTCTCTGTAATTGCTGGATTTTCATTCAGCCCCTTGTACTCGTAAAAAAAAAAACACACGAAATGCATGCTGCATACAGTACTACAGTAGCTCCCTGCCTCCCTCTGTCCCAATACAAATATGCAACACTTCTTATATGATCCATCAGGAGTGGATATCGAGTCCAGGACGTGGCGCGACCTTGCAAGTTTGCCGTCCAGCTGTAGTCCTCTGTTTCACGAGCAGAGTAGGCGGTTATCATGGACACAATTACTGTAGATCGACGTGTGAGCATGTGCGTACAAAAACCTCGATTAATTAGCTTGTTGGTGCATGTATGAGGAAAGAAACTCTTGGATACAAGCAAGTCCACATAATGCATGATGCCCGGTGTGCTGAATAATAAAAATACTAATTGTACAAGGAACCGTGTAGACGTAGGCCATGCATGCATGGCTTTGTCTGCTATCACGTACCCCGGCCCGGCCGCACATCCGCCAACTCAAGGCCGGCTCGTCGTATTCGCACGTAGCGGAAACGATCTCATTGCGCTATAACATACACACATACCGCCGACCTGTGTTGTCGATAACAACCGCGCTCTCAATCGGGGCGCCGGCCGGAGCACACTGCGGGCACGGTGCACACGGCCGGCTGTCGTCGTTCCGGCAGCTGGCGGGGGAGCGTGGACGAGATCACGACGTCGAGAGGGATTCTGATGTCTCGGCCGCCGTGGACTAGGTCCGTCCCCGTCGATCTCCTCTCTCGATCCATCAACAGCGGCAAGGTGGTGGCGGAGTGCTCCAAGCGCCGCAAGGGTGCATGCCTGTCGCCGTCCTGACTCGCGAGCTGGCACGGTGGTCGGAGCTGGCCACGCACCGCTTCGAACAGCGGCCTTATCAACCACACGCAGACATGCGTGCGTGCGAGGACAGAGACGGTGTCGTGTGGACTGTGGAGTACCACACACTCACTCTGTCTTAGTGTCTTGGCTAGCTCTGGAAAATATGAGCTGGTTCTGCATGCATTGGCAATGGCCGGCAAAGTGTAGGGTAAACCCCAGGTTTGGCTAGCTTGCTCGACGACGCCGGCACAATCTGCACCATGCATCCGGCCGCTCTATCTACCTGGCTCTCGCTCAGCCTCCGTGGCAAGCCGACGAATTCCATAAGTCACCGAGGACAATCATGATTCCGTCTAACGATGAACATGACCTTCACCAACTCGATCGGTTTGGTTTGGCCGGTTGCGTGCGTGCGATCTTCGATCTGGTAATGGCCTGGCCTGGCCCCCATTAATTAACCCCAGCTAGCTGTATTAGCAACCGCCAAGGAGTGAAAACAAATGCATGGCCCCGCGGATACGGATCAGATATGGCTCGGTCGGGACTGGCCTGGGAATGACTCCACACCTACCTAGCTAGCTGCCCTGCTCATGGAAAACATGCTCAAATCCACCGTGGAGAATGGAGAAGAAGAAGATCTGTCCATGGCGATAGCCAGTGGCTAGGTCAGTTTTGTTCGTAGGGCAGAGCATTTTAATTTGCGCAGAGTTGCCGGTTAGCAGGATTAGCCCCGCCATGATCTCTAATGCAATGCACGTACGGCTCATTACTCCGTGCTCACTGCATTCTGAACTTTTCACCGTATGTATTTTTCCACACGCCTGATAGCGCAAAGAAATAGCCATCACTACCACGGAAGAGTAACTTTAAACCATTCATATTTTAGGCTATACAAAAAAAAGATAAATCTGGCAAAATTTTAAGTTTTTGTGTACTGTTTACCGACCTAGATCCACCCATTTGTCGTTTTTTCTCAGTCTAATATACAACGGATTTTGGATTGATTTTTTGCGCATTTGAGATCACATCGTTATCTACATCTAGGTTCTTTCCCCGAGTTTATTTTTGAAACTTCAAAATGCAGTTTTTGAATGCTTCAAACAACAAAAAAAACTCCCTGGAGGCCTAGCTCCAAAATACTACACTCGTACTTCGGTTGCTTCTTCTAGAGAATCCATCCACTAGGTCTAGGGTGGCGAAGACCAGCTGAATGCTTAGAATGAGCAAGACGGGATTTCCTAGCGGTACCACTCGAATCCACGAGGACAAGACGGCCTTCCTGTTCATTTGCTTCTGCAACCTACGGAAGGCATCGAAACATTGTGGCTTTCAGAGAACAACGCCTGAGAGCCTACCCTTTCTTCTTTACATGTGTCGCGAGGATGCCCACTCGCCTACCTACTGAATGTGCAAGCCACAACGAAACTTGAATTTAGTGCCTTTTCGAAATCCTCCCCTGTTGTATCCCCCTCCTCTTCTCCTCCCTCTCATCGTAGACAATATATGACCGTTTGTTTCTTCTGATATATGAAAATTCAGGTGGGGACTTTTTCTCCCCAAGTAACCATATAAATGAACAATCAGATGGAACATATGAAAAGTGGCCCATCTATATATCTTATAAAGTAAAACCCCAACTAATATGTTCTTTAGAGGAGTTGCCTTTGATCTAAAACACAATAAAGCTACAGGACCATAAGGTCTTCCCGCAGAGTTTTATCGGGTTTTTTGGGACATCATTTAGATGGATTTTTTGTACTTTTCATCATGGCAAGCTGAATACTAAGAGAGTCGGTCATAGTATTCTTACTTTAATTCCCAAAACTCCAAATGTTATGGTGATTCAGAAATTCAGACCAACATGCTCGTTAAATGACAGTTATAAATACTGACCAAGGTTTTAGCAAACATATGGTTAATGTGATTCATGAAGTAATTACTGATACTCAAACTGCCTTCATCAAGAATTGATACATCATGAAGGGGATTCTTCTTATTCATGAAACTATACACGAAATTCAAAAAACAATGCACAAGGTTCTTTTCAAAATATAACAAGGTCAACTGGGACTTTTGTATCATATGATGCATGCTAAGGGTCTTGCAGATATCTTTCCTGGGTGATAAAATCTGTCAGAGAAGAAAGGGTGGAAGTTAAGGTGAATGATTTAATTGGTCCATACTACCCTATACACTCTGGAGTTGGACAAGGGGGTCATTTGTCCCCTTTGTTGTTGATTCGGTTGGGGATCTTTTTTAGGCAATTTTTTAATTATTTGGTTGGGGATGGTTTGGCGTATTACTTTTCCACGATATAAAATTGTGATACAATTATAAGATCGAAGGGACATTTTACATATGATTGCCGTCCGGTTATGATTTTTCCGTGGTTATGTTCTGTTTAATTGTAGTTATGGTAATGTAATAGATCTGATCTACGTAGATAAAATTTTGCGCCAATGTTTTCTGTTTAGTCAAAAATTCTAAGAGGTTAACCAAAGTGAAAGAAGTCTAAATAAATCTAACCATGAACCAAAAAAAAATTATCGGATCAATCAGATATTTCTAAATTCGGTGTGATGCATTTGTGCTAAGAGAAGACAATGATTTTTTTTTATTTCTCTTTTCTATCTCAGCAATCATATTACCTGACGACGCTAAGATATTACCATTGTATATGTCATTGGCGCGCGCGGTTTTACTATGGAATCGAAATGGGTCTGGGTAGGATAGTGCGGCGGGAGAGGAGGAGGACGACGAGGAAGTGCCGCTGCCGGAGAGACGGATCGGTGAGTGAGAGATTCACCTACGAGGAGCGGTACGTGGTGGTTCTGGCACAGGACTTGCGGTCCTAGTCCGTACTATCGATCGAGCTGCATGCAGCGTGCAAACTCGCTTGGTCGACCTAAAATATCCGACGTCAGATCGCATTCCGCCAGCATTTGACCTCCACACACACGGCTGCTGGGAGAGTGGCCGAGGCTACCTAAGCCTATCTAGTGTAACCAACCTACGAGTGATTAGCTTGGGTTCAGTGCGCTTGTCTGTGCACCGGCCGGGTGGACGTGCATGCTCCACTTTTGGACCCATGGAGCAGCAGCCACAAGCCGTCGATCCCGTCAGGCATGCGGGCTGGCTGCGGCGCGCGGTCAAAGAGAGGGTGGAAAATTACATCTAAAATGCTCTCCACATCGCCGTCAGAAAGAGAAGATTACATAAACATCGTCGTAACTCGGTCTAAATACCAAAACCAGATTATTGTTTCATCTAGAGAAAGTACGTGAAATCTCCACACGGTGGCGGCTTCAACAAGAAAGTGAACAGAAGTCGCCATTGCTAGGTACAACCAATGAAAAACAGATCTAGGGTTTTCACCTCGGTGATCGAAACTCGGCACCGAAGAGGACCACCAAAAAACAAGATCACCCTGTGTTCGTTGCCCCCACTTGCCGATAACAATGCTGCAAAGCGTCGGTCAATGTGATCGCAGTCGTCGGATACAGTTTTGACGTCGTCGCGCAAACGAGACCGTATAGGCACGCAACGTAGTGCAGTATCATCTTCTCCTCTTATGTTGCTTCCATTCTTTGACCTACAAACAACTGTTGGCTTCCGCCCGTCATTTGGCGGTTTCAAACTTGACATGCCATGTGCCATAAAATTGTCACCACTTATTTAGCCTTGACTAAATATGCAGTTAATTAAGCATGTGATAGAAGTGTCAACATAAATAGTCGAGGATCGCTAAGCTAACTTTTGAGGAAAAAACATCCTAGCTTTCCTGGCCAAAACGTCATCACTCTTGGCACATTGATTGCCCTGCCTATGGGATGCGCTTGTTGGTTTCGGAAATGACAACACCCGTCTTCTAGAACCCTACTCTATGAACATCATCATTTCCCATCTTTAAATGGACGTGTATTAGCTGCCAGTTGGAAGCAAACGGGAACCAGGTCGCACATCACGTTTCATATCTCACTGTGTAGGTTGGTAGGAATGCTAACGATGCTACTAGAATCTGCCACTTAACATTTCAGATCTCACCACAATGGATCAACTATAAGGGCAGCTGTATATAGTATGTAAAAAAAGCACACCTTAAACCATATGTGACATTTTGTTAAGGTATACTTTTTATATTGCGGGTAAAATTAGTGTGAATTCCGCTTTCCACCCTCAAGTTATACATTTGTGCCACTAATTATCCCATATAGTAAAAAAAAGTGTAGATTACCCATTAAAAACTTTGTATTCTCTTTTTCTTATGCACGTGTGTTGGGAAAGGTGTGAAGTGATGACAGAGACTCAAAATATACTATGACGAAAAATTGAACATATGGTGACGAGAAGGCTCGACATGATCTTCGAGGA
The DNA here is from genome assembly GCA_947311845.1 of Poa pratensis. Lineage (NCBI taxonomy): Eukaryota > Viridiplantae > Streptophyta > Magnoliopsida > Poales > Poaceae > Poa > Poa pratensis. The sequence continues at coordinate 6,657,301 of CAMZMU010000064.1, read as the reverse complement.
CGCCCTCCAATGTTTACATATTTTGTGGCACCGCATTGATCTAACAAGTCACTCGGAGGATAAAAGTAGAATGCCCTACAATGTTTATGGAATAAAAGTAGAATTCACTCAGAGGATAAATTTGGCCTTATGATTAAGGTGCATTTAAAATTTGTGGTATGCCATAAAAAATAATTCCCTCTCCATTGTTTTTTGTACATGGCAATACGAACAAGTCACACGAGTCTTACCTTATGTCAAACATGACCACACACATCATAAGTATGACCATAAACAATGTGGGTCATACATATGAGAAAAATAGACCTTATACATTATAGACGCCCTAAGTATCTAAATGACATTGCATTAGAATTACTGCATAAATTGTTTAACAAGGCCCAACCCAAGAACCCTTGTTATGGATCCTCTCGTCTGTGGTACCCTGCCCTGGGAATTACTAAATTGTTTAATAAAGCACAACCATAAGAAACCTCGTCATGGATTATACCTCACAAAATTTAGGACCGTGCCAGGCTTCGATCGGGCCGAAAAATGTCTGGTGCTGAAAATTCAGGTCCAAACTAGAAAAAGTCTGACCCTAACCTAAATCTTATTTTTGGTAAGCCCGATCCTGGCTCGACCCGACGTTCTGGCTCAAAATTCATGCCCAATCCTAACCCTTTCCTATATTTTTGGGTTGGGTCCGGCCGGGATGCCCATGGCCAGGTCAAGACATGGATCCTCTAGCATACGCTCACATGTATGTGAAGTTAGGACGTTAGAGGATAACTAAAATACCCTTGTTTTAAAATGGCAACATCCAATGCTACTTTTTTGTTTCACCTGGAACATCATGAGTATTAGTCTGTTCAGTTACCTCAGTGGTAGTGGAACCCGGCCGTTTTTCCCGGTGGTACGGAAACTGATGATCGGTTTCTTCGACTGACTCGCAAATCTTGGCAAGGAAATACTCACGCGGTTCGCGTTACCGTGGTTCCGTGGCAGTGTCCCGCTAATTTTAGGCAACTTGTAATTGGAGGATTCTTTTGAAAATTATTAGCCATGTTTTCTAGCCTACTTTTTCGTTCAAGTTTATTTGTTTTACAAACATCCCACGAAGATATATAACATGTAACTGCAACATTGTTGCCTATATAGTGGTAAAAATGAGATCACACAACAAACCTCCGCTAATCTAGGCAAGTGACAAAATAGCAATCCATTGACAAAATGATCTTGTGCATGTTTTTAGTATAGCTATCATTTCAGCAACCATAATTCATATGTCACCAAATACTGAAGGAAGGAGACAGGGACCGCACATTCGCAAAAAAAAAAAAAAAAAAACAAAGAAGAAGACAGGGACCGCGCGACCTGGTGCGACCCCATCCCCAGCATATCCTGGCTCAGACCGCACAAGGCCACAAGACGCCATGGCCAATGATGCAGCTAGCTCTGTATATTTCGAAGTCTTAACTCTACTGGTACATGGTGCACCAAGACTGGGTTTTTTTTTTTTTTTTTGGAACACCTAGACTGGGTTTTAATCTCTACTACTTATAAAGGAAGGAAGAAAGCTAGGCAGTGGCCTAGTGGCAAGGGACGCAGTGGCGTATCCCTGCCTCCACGGTTCGATTCCCATCGGGCGCGTATTTGTGGAGTTTCTCACCCGGGTGGCTCTATCTTAATTAAAAAGTCCTGGGTGCTAGTGCCCTTGTATCTTGTTTAAAGGAAGGAAGGCTTCCTTGGTACGTCGGTTTTTTCGCTGCAACATTTTCGCAAAAAACCCCTGACAAATATGTAAATTACCACGCTGCCCACAAGACAAAGGATGCTGCGCCGCAATTTTTTACAGAAACCCCCCGTGAAATGGGAAAATTAACCCGAAGTCCATATTTCTTGTTCAAAACAGATTTTTAACAAAACTTGTAAATTCAATAACTTGAATTCTGTTTGGCCAAATTTAGCAAATTTTATATATTTGCGATCCTCTGGATCTATAGTTTATTTTAGGCCTGTTAGTTTTCGGTTTTGCCAAATTTAAATGTACTCAAATTTCAAATGTGATGTTTGGGTAAATTTGTCATAGCTTCCGATCAAAAAATCAATTTTGAGTGAACCTAATTGCAGAAAAATTGTTTATTTGCCCTCTGTGCAGTACTGTTGTTTTCCCATTTTTAATAAAAAAATTATTTACAGAAAACATTAATCTTGTGTTCATACCCTTTTTTATGTGTTTTAATCATATATTTAAAAGACGAAGGTGAACGTTTAATTGAACAACATGTTTTCCTCCCCTAGCAACGCACGGGCATTTTATTTTTTAAATAAATTGGTTTTTTTTTTCGTCATGTGTTAGTGCATTTCGGGTCGAAATTTACGTTGCGGCGACAATTTCCGACAATAGTACATTTTTTCCCGTGGCATCGCACGGGCGTTTTTCCTAGTCTAATATAAATTCTGTATCAGCCGTTTCAACAGTGACAATAGCTTCAGAGTAGACGAAATCTTGATTGATAAAGAAGAAGAAGAAACAAGAGAGAGAACAAAAAACAGTTCCATTGACCTTTTTATTGGGAGCATGTGAGGAGAATTTTTCCAGGCTAGATTTGATGATGTTAGCACATACGCACTGCTTTGACCTTCTCTTCTCCATCGAAACATGCATCATATTTAAAATCTGATATGAAATATCCTCTCTCTCTCTCTCATGTTTTTTTTTAGCTAAAGTCTCTCTCTTTCAGTCTTTCTCCCATGTGTGTGCACTTTGTGTACATTAGGAAAAATGGGACTGAAAAATGTGACCATTGGGGTAACCTAAAGCTGATCAAATTAGGGGAAGACTAACTGTAATTAAAAGGGTAGAAGTTTGAAACAGTGGTGCTGTTTCAATACAAATTAATTAACCATCATATTTTATAAGAAAGGTTATCATCCTTGTTTTTTTAGAAAGATTATCATCCTTGTCTCCAGACTAATTAAGACAAGCATTATCATAAAAAGTGTTTTTTTTCTTGAAAAGGTAAGTGAAGAAGAGGAACTGAGAGCACAGACGTAACCTGGACGTCTCCCCTCCCGTTCACTGTAGCGAGAGGGGCGATTTTTAGAACCTCCCGGTCGATCCACCTCCTCGCCGTAGATCCGTTGGATCCCTCGCCCTCCGGCGGCCGCTCCGGCGGCGGGAGGGTGGGGGATCCCCGCATCACGGGTGTAGATGAGGTAGGCTCTTTTGGGGCTTCAGCCGGCGGCGCCGTGGAGGCGGTGGAGTCGCCGGTGTTGTTTTTGGTGCAGGTGCGTGTCCTCTCCGGCGGCGGCGCTCGTTGGAGCTCCGTGGTGGCGCGCCTGCTTCCCTGGCACCCGCGGATCGGTGGATCCGCGCCGTGCGTCGATCCCCGGCCAGATCTAGTGTGGCGGTCTCCGTGCTGGCGGCGGATCCGGTGGATGGAACTCAAGGCCGGGCACGCTCGGTGGCTCTTCTCTGCTTCGACGGTGAAGACGGCTGCGGCAAGGTGGAGAAGCTGGGACGGGAGGGTACTCGCCGTACTCGTTCAGCGGCATAAATTCCGTCCCAGCGCGGCGGATGAGCCTTGCGGCGATCTTCAACAAGAAAGGTACCCTCGGGGCGCGGTGAGAAGGAGGACGGCGGCCTTCGTCGTCGACGCCGGTGGAGTTGCCGTAGTTTGCTCAGGTCTTGTATCCCTACGTATGCGGTGTTGCTGTTCGTTTCTGTACTACGTACTTTGTACGTCGTATTATGTTGAATATACGTAGGCTTATCAAAAAAAGAAAAAAGAAGAGGAACTGAATTGACTACAAGGCAACGTATATACATACTACATACACAAACAGCCCTGCAGTCTACGCCACCGCCAGTCACACACACATGCTACACAGAGCAATCAGGATTGGTAGAGCCCATCTCTGACCCCTGCCTTGCTGGCCCTGACCTCTCTTCCTTGCAGCTTCTTTTTAATGGGTTTTTTTCTCCCCGGTTCTGCGCTTGTGCTACTCACCTGCGGCTGGAGCTCTCCGCGTGCGTGAGAGGCCTCTGAACTGTTCCTTCCTCTCAAGTGTTCGTGCAAGATTGGAGCTAAGTAGAGTAGAGTAGACCTATCGAGTGAGGAGGATTTTTTTGTGTGTGTGTGAAGCGAGGAGCTGCTTGCTTGATTGATTCTCTTCGATCCTGGAGAGTGGTTGCCAGTCCAACTAATCCGTGCTGTTCGTGCGCCTGGTGAGCTCGTGCCTGCCCGTCTGTCCGCCTGCCCAGATCTGAGTCACCTGCTCGGTAGATTCCGAGAATCAATCCGAGCACGATGAGCTCGCGGGGAGATACAGTTCTTGGATAGAAAAAAGGTGAGGCATTTTCCTTCCTCGTGCGCCATTTTCAGTTGCTTCGGTTTCTTGCCCGGGGTAAAATCCTGGCCTTTGGGTCCGATCAGTCGCCTCGGTTGTTATCTCAGTGCTCTGCGGCTCTGCGCTGGATGATTCGCGGGGTTGATGCAGGTTCCTGGTCCTTACCTGCGATCCAGGGAGAAGAAAATTGATTTCCGCTCGTGTTGATTCTTCTTGGTTTCAATCGCAGGCAGGGCGAGCAAGACGGTGGATGAGGAGCTGCGCCTACGCGGCGGAGAGTGTGAGATGAATGGGGGATGGCGGCGGTGATGGACTACTTCAGGTCTTGCTGGGGCGGGCGGTCCCGGTCCGGGGTCAGGAAGGGCGCGGACGCCGCCGGCCGGCAGGACGGGCTGCTCTGGTACAAGGACTCCGGGCAGGCGGCCACCGGGGAGTTCTCCATGGCGGTGGTGCAGGCCAACAACCTGCTGGAGGACCAGAGCCAGGTGGAGTCCGGCCCGCTCTCCATGGCCGACCCCGGCCCGCAGGGCACCTTCGTCGGCGTCTATGACGGCCACGGCGGCCCCGAGACGTCCCGCTTTGTCAACGACAACATGTTCCACCATCTCAAGAGTCAGTGCTATGTGAAAGCTACTGCTGATTATTTTCCTCCCCCTTTTAAGTTTGATGATGATGCAATTATCAAATTCCAACTTTTGGTAGTTTTGCAGTAGTACTCAGCTCTGCAAAAACAAATGCTTGTTGGCTCGGTAGATATGATTTCTTAAACCTGCATCAGAAAAAATATTTTTTTGTCTTGTATCTGCTTCTGTCTTCTGATGATACCTTGGTGACATTGTTGTTGTGTTGATTACTAAATTAGCTTTGTTTAATTATCTGTCTGTTTCAGTGTATGACAAACCAGCTTGTTTTCAGGATTTGCAACTGAGCACAAGTGCATGTCAGCAGACGTGATCCGGAAAGCGTTCCAAGCGACCGAGGACGGCTTCCTTTCGGTAGTCAGCAAGGAATGGTCTCGGAAGCCCCAGATTGCAGCTGTAGGCTCTTGCTGCCTAGTCGGCGTAATCTGCTCCGGGAACCTCTACACCGCGAATGCCGGCGACTCGCGCGCGGTTCTCGGGAGGCTCGTCAAGGCAACCGGCGAGATCATGGCCGTGCAGCTCTCCGCGGAGCACAATGTGTGCTTCGAGGAGGTTAGGCGGGAGCTGCAGTCATCACATCCTGATGATCCGCAAATCGTGGTCCTGAAACACAACGTTTGGCGCGTGAAGGGTCTCATCCAGGTACCCAAAAACTCTGTACTGTTAGACGCGTAAGATTAAGTACTACCTCCGATCCATATTAGTGGGCACAACTTTGTCTAGATACACATGTATCTAGTCTAAATACTTAACTAGATACATATGAATTTAGACAAAGCTATGCCCACTAATATGCATCGGAGGGAGTAACTAACTAGCTTGTCACTGGAGATTTTTGACTTATCTAGGAGGTAACTGATATGTTGTTAAAAGTCATCACACATGTGATGTGACATCATCTGTTGATCTTGTTACTGCTCCACTTTTCTCACTGTGGAGTGTCGATAACTACTATTGCATTTGCTTACTTTTTTTCTAAGTTAGGTGTTCGGTAAGTCCTCGTCCTCAGAGCTAAAGTTACATGCACTTATTATAGTTGCATCATCGTGATATAACTTTACTTATGTCTCAAAAGTAAATGTGTGGTAAGATTTGGTCCTATATCTTGTCCTCCAATATGACCGGGGTTAGCTTAATGTGCATGCTTTCGGTAAAAGGGAACCGTCAACCATACACAGGAGAAAACAGTGGATTTTACAGTCACACATGTTCAGCTTTGTTGATTTTTATTTCTATGCTTAACTGTCGATCTAATCAACACCGTCAGTTACTGCCACTCTGGGGATTTGTTTTCATGCCAGATTACTTCGCATGCATAACATGGTTTATAATATTCTTGTAAATATTACCCTCTTTCGTATTGTATAATATTTGTTCTTCAAAATATTGTGACTTATGAGTTAAGACCATATTCTGCAGATCTCGAGATCCATCGGAGATGTATATCTAAAAAAACCAGAGTATAACAGAACACCTCTTCATAGCAAGTTTCGGCTCCGAGAAACCTTCAAGAAGCCAATTCTTACTTCTGAACCTGCAATTGCTATACACCAAATACAACCGAGTGATCAGTTTGTTATATTTGCTTCTGACGGGCTATGGGAGCACCTCAGCAATCAGGAAGCGGTTGAACTTGTCCAACGCAGTCCTCGTAACGTATGGCTTCTTCTCCTACACACCAATCTCCATTCATTTTCCATAAAAATCACCATGGATTCAAATCCAAATTTATTTCAATGGAATGCACCCTTCCATTCCATTAGATATATGATCAGCATGCAGGAAATATCCCTGTATTGTTTGCGGGGGAGTTAATGGATTTGCAATTTTTACATAAGAGGTGGAAGGAACAATAACTTCCATCACCTTTGAAACTTGAAGTTGCAGGGTTATTCATGATGTGATTAATTTTGTGCAAGAATCTGAATAAATGCTTGAAGTAGATAAGATTGTTGGAAGTCTAATATAATCATATGGATGAGGGGCCAAATTTCAGTCGTTTTTTATACTTTCATTGCCCGAATTTTGGAAGATAGAAACAGTTAATTTTTACAACAGCACTACGGTTTGGCTTTCATCACTAGGCTGCTACACTGTCAAACCGACCCAGAATTTATTACAAGATCATTTCCATCCATTCCTGAAAGACAAATGTGCAATTCCTTATCGCCAGGGGATCGCTCGGAGACTTGTGAAAGCTGCGATGCAGGAAGCGGCCAAGAAGAGGGAGATGAGGTACTCGGACCTGAAGAAGATCGAGCGGGGGTGCGGCGCCACTTCCACGACGACATAACCGTGGTCGTGGTGTTCCTCGACGCGAGCAATGCCGTGAGCAGACCGGGGGAGCAAGGGCGCCTCGGTGTCGGTCCGAGGTGGCGGCGTGAGCGTCCCCGCCAACTCCCTCGCGCCCTTCTCGGCCCCCACCGTGGTTAGCAGCACCTACTGAAGAAGGAGAAGGAGAAGAAGCGGCTGGGCCGAAAACAGAAAAGAAAAGAGAAAGCTGAGCATCTTCAGGCAGAATGTGCAATGCCTGTTTCTGCTGTGAAAATGCTTATTAGGCTCATGCGCCCCGGGTAATTAGTGTACTGATGATAGCAAGGCATAAGATTAGATTATTCTTCTCTTTTCCTCCCCTCTTTTATTCTTACCCCTTTTCTCTTTTCTCCCATAAGAGAAAGAGGTGGCTGTAAATTTGTCCAGAACATCTCCTCCCAATAGTCCATCATATCTCTTTCTCTCTTTATTTTTTTAGTGTCGAAACGGGGTTCATGAACTGACCTTGTAGGTTCAGAACCTGGGGGCCATGAGATGAGCTTGGCCTCTTGATGGTGTTCATGATTTCTCTCTGTGATAGGTATACAGTGACCAAGGTCATGGTACCGACACGGCCACAAGACCCTGGATGGATGGATGGTTGCTGGAGGCTGAGCACAGCGGGGCAGCACGTGCGGTGCGGTGAACTTGGTCCAGCTGGGACAGTGATCCAACAAGATCAGGTTTAGCTCAGCTAAGGACACATCCAAGATAATCCCAACAACAGAAGTGATGATCAGGTAGATACAGATACCGTCCAATTCACCCGATTTACCAACATTTCTACAACGCGAAATCCCCACAACAGAAATGATGATTGTCCAAATTCACTGGAATCACGACTGAAAGCCTTGTTATAAACTGAAGAACACGGCTGAAGGCTTTCAGCCAGGATTGATGACTCAAAACGAACGAGAACTGAGAAAAAATGCAATCTTCAGATGGACTAGATACAAGTGATCAATTGCAGTATAAGATGTCACTGTACTGTTCGCTATACACAGCTGTGTTCACACCTTGCGTGAAAAATACGCCACATTTCCTGGCTCTTCAGTCTTCACAGCTAATCCATCCCAGCTAATTACATGCCACAGCTGACACCTTGTTTTCTTGCCCCTCGGAATCCCTATCTAACGAACAGCGATACCAGCAGCTGCGAGAAGAGGATGAACTCGGTGACGACCACCGAGGGGGAGTGGATGCCCAGGAAGGGCACGATGTCGACCTGCAGCCAGTTCTCCACGCCGGACCCTACCGTCGCGCCAACCGCGAGACCCCCAGCAGTGATCAATGCGGCCTTACCTGCATGAATCAAGGACCACAAAGACATTCAAAATCGAGAAAGGAAAGTTGGCACAGCACAGGAGGTAGGAGTGATCAAGGTAGTGCTGGACAAGGTTTAATCCGCGCTTAGGCAGTGGCTGGCATAACTGGCACAAAAGCAGGTTGGAGGTTTGCGGACTTTTGTCAGCCAGATCCATGCATGTTTACTCGCTAGCAACTTTGTAGACAGAATATCCAAGAGCAAAGGTAGTAAAGACATGGCATAACTCCATGGCACGCCAACAGTGGTACACACACAAGGTCATGATGGTGGATATCTAACATGCTCATATCATGGTCATATGAAAGATTTAACCCTAAAATCATATAGGATTGTGGATCTCTAGGCGTTCTGATCTTCAGATCTACTCTCAAGGAACAAATCACTATCTTGTCATGTCATGCTTTCACTTAAGAAGCGTGTACATAATGCAATTTGTTTGTTGCTACAATAGCTGAGGAACTGAATTTGCTTGACACGGCACGGGTATTTATCTCTGTGAATTAATTCTTACTTTCATATCAAGACTACAAGTCCATATGCAATACAATCCGAAGGCACACACACAACTGGACAACAAATGCAATCTTGGGAAACTGCTGACCTAACCTAAAAAGCTGATGTTGCATGAGACTGCAAGCATCTAACTTATGACAACAATACCAACCACCTTTCTAGGCAGCATGACCTCATGAATTAATCTCTCCTCAATCATCATAACAGCCAAAAAGGATTATAAGGGGCGCTGGATCAAGGGCCTTTCTTAGCATATAAGTAGCTACTAATTTGCATTATTCTATTCTTATAAAACTCATTTGAGTTACATGTTTCATTCCATGCTTCTTATGTCATTTTACTGAAAGAAATTGAGCAAACATATAAGGCAGAAACTTAGTTATTATGAAATCTACCGTGAAAATACTGGTTCTAAAACCACAGAAAAACAAAGGTTACAGTTATAAAAACACAAGATGCTTTATGCTGAATAACAATGCACTAAGGTGAGCAGAACTAGTTTTACTTATAATATTAGTGTAAGTGAATACTACTGGTGATATAGGAAATATTGTAACCTCAAAACTAGTATGCAGCAGTGTTTCTATGTTTTTATTCAGAAATCAGACATGATTTAAATCAGTGCTGTACCGAAATTAGGAGCATTTAGAACTGTACACAACATAAAACGTAAAGCATCTGATATTCTAAAACTGGCGAATAACAAAGTAGTGGATACTTTACCTAAGCTCATATTTTTCTTTGTCAGAAGATACAATGAAGCACCGAATCCCGTTGCTAGGATAAATCCAGGGACATCAGGGCTAGTGTACGCTGACGGCAATGATGTAGAGGTTCCGCTAGCATAAGTGAAGACCATCAGTGCACCGTAGATGGATGACTGGATGCCCAAGCTGCGCGAAGATGGAGTGTCAAACGTCACGGGCACATTCTTAATCGTTGACTGCATCCATTGCGGGGCTGTTCCCGCAGTTTTGACAGGTTTCACATCAGCGTAGCGGATGCTGCTATCGACGACCTTGCCAGCCCTCCGCTGTGATAAGCTCTGCATTAGCAGCATGTCATAGGCAGCCTCAACCTGAAATTAAAGAGGAAATAGAGTCAATCATGGCATCGGGGACGCATTTGATAGCGTATGCCAGAAAATGTGTTAGAACATCATAAAAGATGCTTCATGCTTCCAACAACTTAGCATCCTCTGTTTCTTTTAGAGGACCCAGATGTGCCTGTGAGACCGTCTTGAAACAGATAGCTGAGAAGTTGGGCATGGGCATAAGTAACGGCCGCAAGCAAGAGTTCTTATCAAGAGGACAACTTGCACAAGCAGACAAGAAGGGATCACAGCTAGTTTAGTGGAACAAGAAAGGTTTTACAAAGGTCCAAAATCCACAAGAAGTTGCGTACAAAAGTTGAGCAGGGGGTAACTTGTAGAAACGAAGATGCAGAAATTTACACTCCTTTCTTCCGTATGAACCAAGTCACCAGTCCAGAAGTTGACAGTATATGCTATGCTATGATCAACTGTGATCAGTCCATGCTCCACCGAGATACAAAATAGTGTTGCCTCTATAAGCTAACGCACTGCGTACCAAAACTAGAATGTTTTAACAGCCTCGATTCATCTATCACGGGAACAATTGATCGGCCAAATTTCCCAAATTTTAACGGTCTAGCTAAGGTATTCACGTTTCTTCGCTATGTACGGGAGGGATTGCTACCAGATTTGGCTTGTGAACTTGAAAAGTAAGACAGTAATATCGCCATTCTTGCATTACTACCAATTGATCAAGGCGGCTACTGGCGATTCTTGCATTCCACGTTCACTAGAGAACGCGAACGCGGAAAAAGGGAACAGCGCATGGAGTGAGTGGAGGAGAGGTTTCGGGGAGGACCTGGGCGACGGCGTCCTGGTCGCCCTTGCAGGAGGCGGCGACGGCGTTCTTGGCGCGGAGGATCTCGTCGAAGGAGGCGCCCTCCGCGACTCCCAGCAGCTTCAGCGCGCCCTCCACCGTCATCTCGAAGGGCGCCGGCGACGAGTCGTCCGCGCGGGACGCCGCCAGGCGCCGCGTCGGGGCCCGGCGGCGCGAGGGACGGGGCGCGGCGCAGCACCGCGCCACGGAGGCTGAGGACCTGCGAGGAGGGAGCCGCCACAGCCGCCGCCGGCGGCGCCGCTGAGGGAGAGGGCCGTGGCCATTTTTGTTTGGCTGCGCTCGCTCGTCGACCTCTGGTGTCTGCGGATGCCAGCGTTGAGATTTTTGTTCTTTCAAGTCTTTGGACACGATTTTGGGCTTCGTTTTATAGGACCTGACCATTTTGCACTACTGCTACTACTACTGGATAAGCTTCGAAAAACAGCTTTCTTTTGATTAAAAAACATATTTCTTTGACAAAAAGGATCACTCCTAGTGTTTTATTGCACCTAAATCTTAGAGTGTTGATTAGAATAGATAACCATCAAATTTGTTCATTGTAATTTTTTTGCCTGTGAGAATTAAAAGCCAATGGTTTTTTCTCGCATACAAGAGTCAATTCACACAATTTTTCAAATATGATTATGTAACTTTATAGAGCTAGTCAACGATTAGGACATATGTGTATTTCTCTACGTGAATTCCGAGTATGATTAATTTTCACTATTTTCTGGCACATATTTCCCACATTTTAGTTTTACATTATTAATGCAATTGTGTATGCTTTATTATGCGTGTAAGTGTGACAAAACTTCTATGTCGTTGTAGATGTCTCGGAGCTCAACATGCTCACAGAGACACAAGTGGCAACCGAGAGAGCTATTTGTGGCATTACTTGCGCAATTCCTTGCTATCTTTTTAATTAAAGAAAAAAGGAAACTAAATTTCTTTTGTGAAGGTGTATCGTAAATTTTCAGATAATTAGTTGGCTTGAGAGAAATAAGGGCTAAAGAATTATCATTCAACCTTACTTGTGAAAGGATCGGTATGGCCACCTAGAGGAGGGTGAATAGGTGCTACTCAATTTTTAGCTCTTTTTCGAGTTTAGGCTTGACACAAAGGTAAATTATCTAGATATGCAACTACGGTGAATTTACCTATATGACAAGTTAACACAAGACTAAGCACGATACAAGTAAGAGTTAGCGAGTAAGGAGTAACCAAACGAGAAGCACGCGGAGACAAGGATGTATTCCCGAGTTCCTCCTTTTTAGGGAGTACGTCTCGTTGGAGGGGTGTAAGTTTTAAACTCAAGCGCCACAAATGGCCTCACCCTATTCTCCGATGAATCTTGGCCAAAAGCTCGGTTCACCTTTCACTATCGGAATCCTTCATGGCGGAATCCGGAGCTCTTACAACAAACTTGAGGCTCAACCCACAAAAGGATTGGGGCTCCCAAGCACCACACCACCTGCTACACAAAAGTAACAAGCAATTAAGTACAACAAGATGCCTAGGTTTTCCTAGTGGAAATCCTAGGCTCAAATCCCTCAAGTGAATGAGGGGGAAATGAAGAGCGCTTTGGTGAAGCCGTAGATCGGGGTCTTCTCCTTCGGATCTCTAAATATAAGCTCGATTGGTTGGTAGAGTAGGGAGATCTAGGAGCTTGAAGCTTTGCTTTAATGGAGGAGAGAGAATCTGAAGCTTCGCTTGACCAGAGGTAGGTGGAGGGGTATTTATACGGCCGTTATGCAGGAAAACGTGCTGCCCGGTAGTACCGGGCTCCGTCAACTCTGGTCTTCGAGACCCTGCTGCCCACAAAATGGCCTGGCGGTAGTACCGACCCAGGCAGCTCGGTAGTTCTGGCAAGCCGGTAGTACCGGGCCAGCCCGGTAGTACCGAGGAAAACTGGAGGGAAACTAGAAGGCCGCCGAGCTAACGTAGCACTACCGCACCCCGTGGTGCGGTACCTCCGACTGGGCCACAGGCGGGACTACCGGACCACGTCCGGTACTGCCGGCCGTAGCAAAACTGGCAGGTTGAAACTGCAGCTTCGCGCTTAAACCTTTTTCAAACCCATGATGCTTTATATAAATTTATCTAATCAGTCATGCACCACTTGACACCACATTAGATTGTTCCCAGTGTTGTTGCCTAACACACAAAATATTAAGGGATATAAAATATGCTCTTTCAATCTCCCCCTTTTGGTGTTAGATGACAACACTAGGATTTGCAATAGAGCACAAAACAATATCAACATGATTCACAAAAGATTGATAACCTCCCCCTACATGTGTGCATATATGAAGTTTGCATTTGAATACAAATGCACATCATGTAGAGAAGAGGCAACTCACAAGTAATAGAAACAAGATAGATTTGCAAGACCAAGAGACATAGCACAAAAGTGGGTTGAGATATGTATATGGAATTATACCTTGTGCATAATAATGTAGAGATAAACCATTTGCACAATAATAACAATAATAGATGTCTCAACCATAGATAATATGAAATATCCATATGTCTCATACCACCATAAGTAAACAACATAGTCTCACTCACAAATAGCAAATAACAAGAGAGTTCAACAAAGCACAAGATAAAGGGACACAAGCTCTCAAGAAATGATAAAAGCACATGCTTGTGTCCGGCCCATGCAAATCCCACGACATCCTAATAGAACATATTCTCCCCTTTGTCGTCGAAATGCCAAAAAGGTAGAAGCGCGATGCTAAAGCGTCCCAAGGAGCATCAAACTCCACCCATGTCGTGGAGGGACGATGAAGAAGGAGCCGTGAAGCGAGAACCACCCGGAGGAGCATCTTCATCACTCCAATAGCCATGTTTAGAGACCCATTCATGCTTGGGAGTGATATCTTCTTCGGACCCCTTGGAGAGACGCGCAAACCCTTCTCAACCATCAAAGCCTTTTGACGCGCCGCAGCCTTCTTGTGATAAACATGAGCCTCATACATATGGTCCTCGAGATCTTGTTTGAAACAAAAGGCCCTTTTGACCTTGATTTGAAGCTTCTTTGCCCAAGATGGCTCTTTCATAAGCTGTTTAGCCCAAGCGAGCTCTTCCATGGGAGAGGCAATTGCTTTGCCACTAGCCCTCCTTCCCATACGAGAGACGGGAGCCTCTTTGGGAGCATCTGATGAAGTAGTTCCTGGAGCCTTGACCACATGTTCCTTGATAAGCAACTTTTTGACATTGTGTTTGACAATACGGCTGCCATCCTTCATGATGTCTTCCTTGGTTGCTTTCCACCATTTGCTGCGAATGAGCTTCATAAGGTACGAGACAAAGATGGGAGCCCGTCTATCAATCATAGTATGCCAAAGCTCATGATGTATCATATCCATCACATCCATCTTCTCTCCCTTGCCTTGCTTCTCAGCAGAGTTCTTGATCATGTCAATCATGAACCCATGCACTTCATCCAACTGCCAACCCGAGGAGCGACTGTCTCACGGTAGACAAGGTGCAGAATTTCAAAAGGGCGACAAAGGTGAGCAGCTTTGCCAAGTGTACCTCCTTCCATTGTGATTGGTCCAAGTACGTCCCGGTGACTAGATAGATCAGCCCCATGGCTTCTCCAACTGCTAGGGATCAATTCTCCCTTGTCTTCATATCCCAACAGTCCCCGAACTCCTTCAAGGTAGCAGAAAACTTTTGGTCCTTGGTCATCCAAGTCATGGTCCTAGCATCATCTTCATGGAAATAAACAGTGGCAAAGAATTGTGTGATGTAGTACTCAATATACGGTTGATTGAACTTCATGATTTCCAACAAACCAAACTCATCACACATGGCTAAGGTCTCATCAAAGTAACCGTCATGCACGGGCAGCCGCATGTACTCAAGATAAAGGTAGTGTTGAGGAGTGACCTTGTAGTCCTTGTGAATGTATATTTCATTGAAAATAGACTCTTGATCTTTGGAGTAGAAGTGAGAAGAGGCTACAATGGACCTCTCAGAATCATATGGATTTTCTTCACGCAATTTTTGATAATCATCAGGCTTCCAAAGGTGAAGCGGCTTATGAGCTGTTTTCTTAGGCTTTATGATTCTGCCCCTGGAACCTCCTCCACGAGTTCTAGCTGTGGTTGGTCTTGGCAGTATCTCAGCTTCTTCCATGAATTCCTCCTCAATCTCATTATCGACAAACTTTCCCTTCTTGCTAGAGCGGGTGTACACGACATCCTTGTCCGAACCAACACCACGGATACCTGTGAATAGCAGATAGATAGGGTGGGGAAAAAGATAAGTGCACAAGCTCTAGGAATTGAGTAACAAACACTATTGAAAACTGTAGTCAGAGGTCAGGATTTACTACAGGCGGTAGTACCGGGCAAGGCCCGGTAGTACCGGCCGTGCGAATATGACTCGCCCGAGAGGAATCACAAATCGACGGTAAATTTGACAAGGGACTACAATAGACAACAAAGTGCAAATAATTCAAGCCTACCAAGACTATCCAACCAATTTTTAACCGAAGGCACGGAGCTACCGGTCGTTTTCCTCAAGAACACCTAGGTTTCATAAATACGAAACGAATAGGGCAAGATTGAGGTAAATACCAGAGGCCATTGGAGGAGATCAAGGTGGGGATCGCTCCCACGGAGCAGATCCGGCCGAAATCCATGGAGTCCAGCGCTGGAGCAGAGGAGAGAGGGAGGGTGGTTTGTGGAGAACTCGTGCGGGATGGGGAATAACCCCTCACCCCCGCACGGTTGACTTAGATGGGCGAAACCCGCACGCCCGGTAGTACCGGGGGCTACGGGGCGGTAGTACCCCATGTACAATTTTAGCAGTTTTTGAAAACTGCTTCGACTGTACAGGCGGTAGTATCGGCCCTAGCCCGGTAGTACTTCCTGGGCCTCCTTCTTAGCTCAAAGAAAAAAGTTTAGAACTTGTGCAAGATAGAGGAAGATTTTATGGGGTAAGATCATGGCTTAGGATAGACAAAGACATTGTATAAGAGGGATACATACTTGGGAATTACAAGATGCAAAAAATAAAGCCAATTCCAAGTGTTTCTCCCAAAAGAGAGTTAGAGGTCTAGAAAACCCAAAAAAGTCCACTAAATCCAAATAAATCCAACTCCTCACAAAGAGGAGGGCGGTGGCCTAGGCCACCATGTATGAGTTTTATGGCGTGACACCGAAGATATATCTTGGGTTCACAACCACTACTCATCATTTTAGCTCACAATTTCAACAAATGAAAGTAGAGAGACAAATGAGGTCTTACTATCGGCATAATGGGGGGAGGGATGGTCCAATTATTAGGACCGCACTCCCCCTATGTCCATGCCTACACCTAAACACAATAGATAGTCAAGACATAGGTGTGTATGCAAATAGTCAAGCCAAGCTCTTGAATCCACGATATTTAGCTCATTCCTCAAATAGGTGAATCTTGCTTCATCAAGAGGCTTCGTGAATATATCGGCAAGTTGATCTCTTGTGGGAACATGGCCTAGCTCAATATCACCTCGGGCAACATGATCTCGAATGAAATGATGACGAATCTCAATATGCTTGGTTCTTGAATGTTGCACCGGGTTGTGGGCAATCTTGATAGCACTTTATTGTCACATAAAAGAGGCACTTTGTCACAATTGACACCGTATTCCTTTAAAGTTTGCCTCATCCATAACAATTGGGTGCATGCACTTGCGGCCGCCACATACTCGGCTTCGGCGGTGGAGAGAGATATACAATTTTGCTTCTTGGAAGACCAACTCACCAAGGAACCACCAAGAAATTGGCAAGCCCCGGAAGTTGACTTCCTATCATCATGATCACCGGCCCAATCCGAGTCCGTGTACCCACGAAGAGAGAAAACCTTGTCCTTGGGGTACCACAAACCAAACTTTGGGGTATGAATCAAATATCGTAGGATTCTTTTGACCGCCACCATGTGGCTTTCTTTAGGAGCGGCTTGGTACCTTGCACACACCCCTACACTCAACACAATATCGGGTCTAGATGCACAAAGATAGAGCAAAGAACCAATCATGGAACGGTATACCTTTTGATCGACATCTATACCCTTTGGGTTAAGTTGTAGATGAACCTTGGTGTCCATTGGTGTGCGCTTCTCCTTGACACCATCATATCAAACTCTTGAGCATGTCTTGGATATATTTAGTTTGAGAGATGAAAGTCCCTCCCTTCAATTGCTTGATCTCAAAACCAAGGAAGAACTTCAACTCTCCCATCATGGACATCTCAAACCTATCGGTCATAAGCTTTGAAAATTCATCATTGAAAGCTTTGTTAGTTGAGCCAAAGATAATATCGTCCACATAGACTTGGCATATGAAAAGCTCCCCTTTTACTCTCTTGGTAAAGAGAGTGGGATCGATTTGCCCAACCTCAAATCCACGGTCTACTAGAAGCTCTCTAAGGTGCTCATACCACGCACGTGGAGCTTGTTTAAGTCCATAGAGCGCCTTATCGAGCTTGTAGACATGGTTAGGGAGTTTGGGATCCTCAAAACCGGTGGTTGCTTAACATATACTAATTCTTTAAGTGGACCATTTAGAAAAGCACTTTTCACATCCATTTGTTGCAAGATAAAATTATGATGAGATGCATATGCAAGGAGGATACGGATGGACTCAAGGCGAGCCACGGGAGCATAGGTCTCTCCAAAATCAATGCCTTCAACTTGAGTACCCTTGAGCCACCAATCTTGCCTTGTTCCTCACCACCATGCCATGTTCATCTTGCTTGTTCTTGAATATCCACTTAGTGCCTATAACATTGCGGCACTCCTTTGGCTTCTCAACTAGCTTCCACACTTGTTGCGCTTGAAGTTATTGAGCTCTTCATGCATTGCATTCAACCAATCCGGATCTTCAATAGCTTCAAAGACTTTCTTTGGTTCCACCAAGGATATGTGCGCTTGATGTTCACTAAAGTTTGCACATTGTCTTCTAGTCACAACCTTGCTCTTCAAGTCACCAATAATATTTTCCAACAAGTGTTGTCTTCTTTCCATGGTCTTGACATTTCTTGCATGACGACGGGTGTCGATATCCTCACGGAGCTTGGAGGAATCTCTTGATCATCTTGATCATTTGTGTCCCCGTCTTGACCGGAATGATGACCTTGGTCTTCAATGTGCACACCTTCATCACTAGAAGGAGAGGATGGACCTTGGTCTTGATCATGGCTAGCATCAATAATTGGAGAACTTGGTTCTTGCGTAGCAACTTGATCAACTTGAGGAGGGTCTTGAACTTGTTCTTGGCTTGGTGCATCATTTGCTCCACGGATGGTGCGGTTCCACTTGTGATGATGAATGCTCCACATGGGTGGAGCTTGGTCCTTCTTGAGGCGCCTCATGGTGGATCTCGATTGGGCGAAAGAATCCCACGCCCATTCGCCTTATTGCATCTTGAGGTTCCTCATCATCTACATCACGAACATGAAATTGCGCCACTTGGGAGCCGTCATTCTCATCGAACTCCACACTACAAGATTCTACAACCCCGAAGGACTTGTCGTAGATTCTATAAGTGTGGGATTCGGCACCGTAACCAACAAAAGTACCCTCTAAAGCCTTAGACTCAAATTTAGATAAACGATAACCTTTGATCTTATAGAAACACTTACAACCGAACACCCGGTAGTAGGAAATATTGGGCTTGTTGCCGGTAAGCATTTCATATGGAGTGAACTTCTTTCCCGTGCGGAAGTAGAGCGGTTAGATGAGTGACATGCCGTGGAGATGGCCTCGGCCCACAAGAAAAGTGGGGTCTTGAACTCCGCCAACATAGACCTTGCCATATCCATAAGGGTCCGGTTCTTCCTCTCGGCTACACCATTTTGTTGAGGGGTATACGCAGCGGAATATTGATGACGAATTCCCTCTTCACTAAGAAACTCATTTAGGGTGTAGTTCTTGAACTCGGAGCCATTGTCACTTCTAATGGCCAATATAGGACATTGTGTTGACGTTGACTTCATTGGAGAAGTCGATGACGGCTTGTTGGGTCTCACTCTTCGACTTGAAGAAATAAACCCATGTAATCTTGAATAGTCATCAACAATCACCAAACAATACTTCTTCCCACCAAGACTAGGTTGAGGCACGGCACCAAATAGATCAACATGAAGAAGTTCCAATATCCTTGTTGATGAAATGATGGTCTTGCTTGGGTGGGGAGAATCATGCATCTTTCCTTCAACACAAGCCCTACAAAGACGATCTCTAGAAAAAGAAACATTCTCTTTTAGTCCAAGAATGTGGCCACCCTTGTGAAGACTTTGCAAAGTTCTCATATTGACATGGGACAAGCGGCGATGCCACAACCACCCCACGTCGGCCTTTCCGAATAGGCACATTGCTTGAGTGTTGGTACTCCGAAAAGTCCACCACAAACAACTCATTTCACATACCCAACGAAAGCGACCTTTAGAGTCTTGCTCCACATGAGTACCACAATATCAAGATCAAAATGGACGGCAAAACCCATCTTGTTAAGGCACGAACGGACATTAAATTGTAACCAAGGGACTCACAAGCATGACATTCACAAGGGTGATATCCCTTGCTACTACCACCTTGCCGAGGCCCGATACCTTGCAGATTTCTCCATAAGTGACGGTTGATTGATTTGTATTTGGTCTCAACTCCGTCATGATCTCCTTGCTTCCGGTCATATGACTTGTGCATCCACTATCAATCACCCATTTCGACCCACCGGAAGCATAGTCCTACAAGAAATCATTGCTTGGTTTTAGGTACCCATCTTGCAATGGGTCCTCTTTTGTTAGCAACAAGGGTCTTAGGAACCCAAATAGAGTAAGCAATGAAACCATCATAAGGACCAACATATTTAGCATAAACATCCCCATAATAATCAACATAAAGAATATAGTTGGGGTTAGCATGTCCCGCAAAGTCACTACGAGGAGTGTTGCCCCTTGTGGCATCACCACTCGCAATGGTAGTCTTCTTTGCTTGTGCGGGCTTGGCCTTCTTCTTGTTCTTCTTCTTCTCTGGCAACATAACCAAGACCCTCTTTCCCAATGTGTGGCTTTTGCATTGCAAAAGATCATCAAGAGGCTTACTTTGGGAACTAGAGGCCTTGGCAAGTTCGCTCTTCAACCTAGCATTTTCCTCAATGACATTTGCATGATCACAAGAAGTAGTAGAGGAACTAGGAACATTAGTTTTAGATGATTGAATTTGAAGTTGTTCAAAAGACTTGGTGAGATAGAGTGTTCACTCTCCAAGGCCTTGTGAGCCTTGGTGAGCTTCTCTAGCTCCTCGGTTAGTCTATCATGACCAACACCAAATTCAACCTTTTCTTTCTTGTAAAGCTTATATTTTGCAATTGCATGGTCACGTTCTTTAATGATTTGAGAAAAATTGCATTTTGTGACTCATCAAGATTTTCAAGTTTCTCTTCAAGAGAAACACGAAGCTCATGCTCTTCCTCAAGAGCCACGGTGAGAGCGGCAATATCATTAGCATACTCTCTTTCAAGTCTCTCCTTCTCATCAAGCTCCTCTTGAATCCGCCCATAATCGCTCATAAGAGCTTCAAAGCGTTTCTTGGCTTCACCTTGCAAGTTAGTCATGAAACGATCCAAAGCAACATTTCTTCCTTTACTCTAAGACTCATAAGATCATCCATTTCATTTATAGTCTTGGAGGGAAGGAGATGATACCTCGTGTGCTTGGCCATGAGACACTTGGCGGATTGGATGGGAACGTTCTCATTGGGGGATTCGAAGAGAGATGATGATGTTGAAGAAGAATGCAATAGCGGCCACTTCACTTGTGGTTTCTTCTTCATCGCTCTCACCCCGGACATGTACTCCTCTCTTGTCACCAATACCATTCTTGAAGGGCTTCTTGTTGGGAAGGTTCTTCTTGAAGAAAGGTTTCTTGCTAGGGACTTTGAGGCATTCTTGAGAACAAGCCTTCCTCCATGTTCTTCACGGTTCTCATAGGGACACTCGGCAACATAGTGATATCTATCTTGGCAATTGAAGCAAGTCTTCATCTTTGGGTTGCCCTCCTTGAACCACTAGATTTGAACTTTTGCTCCACTTGAGCTTTAGCTTTGGATGGGTTCTTCCAAAAGGTCCTTGCCGCAAGAGCCACATAGTTCTATGAGCAATCTTGAGTTCTTCGGGGTCCATGGAGGACACATCTTCACAATCTTGATCTTCATTGTGTTCAACCACCTTGGCCTTCAAAGCAAGTGAAGCTCCTTGTTGCATTCCAATAGCTCGGGCACGAGAGTCTTGTGCAATTTTGGCTTGACTTTGAAAGATTGCATCTCTTGCATGACTTCATTGGAGGTCAATTGTGGATAGTTGTGCCTTCCTTGGAGACTCTTCAAGTCGGCGGTTCAAAGGGCAAGAAGCATTCACATACTTCCTCTTGATCCAAGCATCATTCACATGAGGGCACCAAGAGCTTATAGGCATTGGCAAGGGCTTGAGTCTTCGATACATTTGCTCGGTCTTCTCCATCTTCCATGAAGAACCCTTCGGCCTTGTTGCTCATTTCCTCAAACCGGTTTCTCTTCATGCTTTCATTTCCAACGAACACCTCAAGACACGTCCAAGCTTCTTTGGCGGTGGTGCAATGCTCGATGTGAGACATATCATCATCTCCCACGGCATCTCGGATCAAGTCAAGAGCGGTGGCATTTAGTTGACAATCAACTATTTCTCTTCTTGTCTTGTTGGATTCATCCACGGCTTGATATCCTTGCTCAATGATCCTCCAAAGCTCGATAGATGCACTGTTCACATAAGATCTCATAGAAGATTGCCATTTAGTAAACAAAGATGCATTTAGCTTAGGTGGGTTTCCCCTTAGGTGTATAGGAGGATGAGGGATAGGTAGGTCGGGAGAGTATGGAAAAGGAACGCACCATATACTCCCGAACCATTAGGTGGTTTAATTGGGGTCAATTTTATCTTGTCAACCCCCTTCTTCTTCCCACCAACCTCTCCTCTCGGGTTTTCTAGGAGGCCGAAGAAAGAGGAGTGGGTGGAGATGAGATATCCTTCACTCCATGAGTTTCAAGATCATCTCTTGCAACTTATCCATTTTAGTTTCCATAGAGCTTCAAGGCATTGAAGTCCTCTGTGGAAACCGAAGTGGACTCGATGTGGGGGTCTCAACACATTTCCATGCTCGTCAATGGCATACTTCTCTTAGGCGGTTAAGCCCGAATAAAGAGCCGAGCTCTGATACCAATTGAAAGGATCGGTATGGCCACCTAGAGGGGGTGAATAGGTGCTACTCAATTTTTAGCTCTTTTTCGAATTTAGGCTTGACACAAAGGTAAATTCTCTAGATATGCAACTATGTGAATTTACCTATATGACAAGTTAACACAGACTAAGCACGATACAAGTAAGAACTAGCGAGTAAGGAGTAACCGAACGGGAAGCACGCGGAGACAAGGATGTATTCCCGAGTTCCTCCTTTTTAGGGAGTACGTCTCGTTGGAGGGGT